>VDFB02137365.1:20039744-20460451 GCA_007258455.2 Sequoia sempervirens
TTTTGTACCACCAAAAGTTTATTTTTACATATAATTTGAGCTAGGGCATTATTGCCCCACTTTCTTAGTACCATTTGTCCACCTTGCTAGAATCTTGAACATATGACCCATCATAAACACAAAGAAAAATGAGATAGCATTGTTGATACAATTAATTTCATATTCATCAATATTCATTATCACATCCATCATCCACATATAACCAACTATTAGAATAACAAGAAACAATACTGAATGAAATGATGTGAAGGAAAACATATCAACATGTTGGATCTCTTGAATAGAAACATTGTTAGAAAATGAATTGCTCAAACCCTCTTTTACCACCTTTGGTTGAAGGCTTAAATGTGCTTGCAACTGATCCTCACACTGTGTTGTCTGTGACACCCTATCATCTTCATTCTTAGTATCACTAGCTATTATAGAAATGAGATTTAAAGCATTCCTTTTATTTACAATCATCTTCATATGCCCTGTGTTTACAACAAATCTATCATTCTTCATGTGATGAGCCTTCACAATATATTCAATTCCATCCTTAAACAAATGATACTTGTTATGTCCCTTATAGAAAATGGTTTTTTGGTAATACAAGTAAGGACTACCTAGAAACATCCCACGAATGTCAAGCGAAATTACATCTAACTCTACCTCATCTAAAAACTTGGATATGATTGCAAATCAGAGTTTACATTGCTTTGAAACATGCAGTCGAGCATTATCATGCACCCAACCCAATGGATATGGCTTAGGATGAGGAGTTGTTTCTAATCCCAATTTCTTAACAACTTGTTCAGAGATTAGATTCACTTGTGATCCATTATCTATGAGTGTATCAATCTTATTTTGTTTTTCAATAGCCCTTATATGAAACAATTCACTCCTCTTACTTTCAACTGGTACTTCATTACACTTTATAGAAGAAGCATGGGAACTAGTACTAACAATAGGAATGTAACCTTTTATACCCACAATTGTGATCTTGGTTTCATCATTAGAATCTAATCCTAGATCATGCACGATAGTTGTGGTCTTTTGCTTACCCTTTCAATCCTTGAACCATTTCAATTTCTAATCATGATGCAATTTCCAACACTTTGCATCTTTGTACCCTTTCTTCTTATAGTTTGAGCAATAAGGCTTATCCTCCTCTTTCTTTACAATAGTTTTTTGTTGCATTTTCTCCTTCTCTTTCTTGCTCCCTTTGTGTTTATTGGAGTCCATTAAGAGACCATCATGGATTTTCCTCGAGCTTGTTTCCAGGTGAATGGCTTGCACAATAACTTCATCAAGCTTAGTTAGATTAAACATAAGTATTGTATGCCTCAACTTTTCATGTAATCCACCTATATACTTTAACAAATTTTCTTGTGTATATAATGGAATGCCCAAAATTAAAGCTCTTTTCCTAAACTCCTGTGTATAATACTATACACTTTGTCCTTTCTCTTGCTTTAATGATTGCCAATTCATTACTACTTTTGCATATGACCTAATGGATAGAACTGTTTCTTTAATGCGGCTATAAACTCAAACCAAGAAGAAATAATTTTACTATATCAGCTTAGATCTTCCTGAGTTCTGCTTTCCCACCAGATTATAGTTGTACCTCCCAGGTGAAGAGTGGCTAATTGGATTTTTTGAGAATCCTTAGTAAACTTCTAAATTCTACAATAAACTTCAATTTTTTGAATCCAATTATCAAGTTTTTCTGCATCTAGTTCTCCATTATAAGTTGGCAATTCAAATTTAACATCAAGCTTTAACAAAGGTGTATTAGCTTCATACTATAAAGGTTGTTTCTTCTTTGAACAAGAAGAAGACAAAGAAGATGAAGAGGATGAAGAAGAAGATGTGGATGGAGATCTAGGAGGTTCACTATCACCTCCTATTCCTTTACCTTTATCATCTTTTAAAGTGGATTCACCTTCATTCTTCTTTTTGTTCTTAAGTTCCTTTTTCTTTTGTCGCTCTTGTCTCTCTTGGAAAAGAACTTCCACCATAAACTTCATTTTGAGAAATACTTTCTAGAAAGCTTTCTCATCAAGCTTCGTAGTACTTTGTTTAGCTACCATTTCTAATCATGGAAAATACCTTCATTTTTTAATCTCTGGATTGAACTTTGTAAGTGCACCTTCTCCTTACTTCAATTTCAACCTGGTTAACATTCACTTTTGCAATTTCCTTTTAAGAAGATCTGATACCACTTTGATCTATAATTAGAGGTTAATAATTAACTAGTATTTAACCTTAATTACAATTATTCCAAATCCAACATAATTGCATGACTATGTTGTTTAACCATTGAAATTACAAACTAGGTTCACGTTTATATAACTTAATGAAATTAACTAATTACTAAAGTGTTGTAATTAGAAAATAAATAAAGAATGAAAGAAAGGAGAGAGAAGAAGAATAAGACAAACGAGAGAGAGGAACACAAACTTGATAACAAAGTTTGTCCAATTAGGACTACGTCTCGGGGTCTGCTTCTCAAGGTAGAACGCTTTCATTAATGATGCCAAACTTGAATTTTCTTTGTTAAATAAAAAACACATCCAAAAACCTACATAAAAACCTCTCACAATCTCTCTCAACAGCTGAAGACACTCCAAATGTCTTCATGTATACAATAATCTCCTCCTTTGCCTAATCCTAATAAGCCTATTATTCTCTCCAAAAGAATTCTCCACATTTCACAATAATTTCCAATGTCCCTGAAAGGCCAAACACTTCCCCTTTTTATAAATTTTATTTTTCCTAATATTGTTTAAAACCATATGATTTTCAAATTATTTCAATCTCCCATTTACAACAGTAAATCCCCTAAAAATAATACACCCATTAAAATAAATAGCCCTTATAATTTCGGGCTTTACAATATTCTTGTACAATATCATTTCAATTTGATAAACAACTTTAATATTATCCTAAGAACCCCTTAGGATATTCTCACAAATCTTAACATGTAAATAGGGATATGGATTATCTTTTAATAATCCCCTTAAAATTACATTTAAATCCTTTAAGATTCAGGCTTTTATATTTTATGATATTTGCCTCTTTTAAAATCTTTATAAATTTTGTCTTCATGTTTCAAATATATTTTATAAACCTTTTAAATTCTTAAATCCCTTTTAAAATATTTATGCATTTTATTTTCAAGGGTTTGGCTCATATATTTCAGGCTTAATTTCTAATTTAAATAAGATAATTTCCCTCAACTACTTATGCCACGTTATCATCTTCCACATCAGCAACAATATTGAATGTACCTACTGACTGTATCCATTGACTATACATGTCAACCTACCCCTTTTGGAAACATTGATTGGCTCTATCTTGCTCATACAGACTTTATTTGATGCGATTCAAAAGGTTTCAAAACAGTATTGACAAGCCCTTCAATCTGAGACTACTTTTTCCTGATTTGGAGATGATATATTTTCAGCCTTGTATTGCCACTTGATTTGCCTATTTGACTGAACATTTGAATGAGCATAACTTCTACGTATGAACTTCTTTTGAGCCCATTCAAGTTGAGTCAAGATCGTGTCAGTGAGTTCTTTCTGATGATGCAAATTCAATTGAATTTTAAGGCTATAAAATTTTTAGGTTTCTTGTATCCACCTAGATCAAAAGTCCTGAAAGTAGTAAATGAAGTTTTTCTTAAAGGATTTGCAGGTTTGATACTAAGTATTTTTGTAGAAGGGATTCCCCAACCACTAATACGATAAATGATGAATATATAAGTTGTGAATTATTTTTCAAGAGGGAAAGTATGTTTATGGAGGTTAGATGGGATTTTGATAGGATAAATAGGGCTTAGGGGGTAAAATGGGTGATGGGTGGTAGGAAAACCTCAGGTGTGGGAAATATTTGTGCATTTATAGTATCATTTTAGGGAATTTATGATGGGGTTTATTTCATGTTTATTATTTCAATAGGGTGAGATTGGTGCATGTGCATGTTTCAATGGAACAAGCACAATCCTACATTGTGCACATGCAAGTTTAATTAATAACACATGACATCTAAGTGTAATAATTAAGTGTTCAAGGTAGAAGGTTTACCCTAGCATCAGAGAATATAAATGGTGTTGCGCAAAAAGAACTATGTAGGTACATAAGGCTATAATAAAGGTGCATGCTCCATTGGTATAGGTGAGGCCATAGGTCCCTAATATTGATGTAGGTGTAGGAATGTGATGTCAAGATACTGATGAAGAGGGAACACATGCTTTCCTCCAATGTTAAAATGATATATGCAATGATATCATAAGAGATGAGTTTTAAGGATAACTTTCCCTCACTAAAATAGGTGTGGCTCTAAAATTGTGATAAGGCATGAACCATGAACCACAAACATGACCTACATTGTTTAAAGAGTAGTTTCAAAGATAATCCTAGAAGATAAAAATTATAAGGCAAGAAGAATTGACCATATTAGAATTGGTTGTGTCCATAGGAGGAAAGGAATTGTAGGTAAGAAGAAAATAACACATGAAATGTAAGTTTTTCTCTAGAATTTATTCCCCAACCACTGAGAGGATAAGTGATAAATATACATAAGGTGTGGATTCCCATTCAAGAGGGAAACTATGGTTGTGGAGCTTAGATGGGATTTTGATTTGATAAATATGGCTTAGGGGATAAAAATGGGTGATGGGTGGTAGGAAACTCTCGGGTTTTAGAAACATTTGTGCATTTATAGTATCATTTTAGGGAATTTATGATGGGTTTTATTTCATGTTTATTATTTGAATAGGGTGAGATTGGTGCATGGGAATTTGTAAATTTAATAAGCACAATCCTACATTGTGCATGTGCAAGTTTAATTAATAACACATGAAGCCTAAATGTAATGATTGAGTGTAACAAAATAAAACAAGGAAACTACATATGGGTTGAAGATGAATCTCAAGGTAGAAGGTTTAACCCTAGCATGGGGAAATATAAATGGTAGTGTGGTAAAGAACACCTATGTACACATAAGGCTATATTATAGGTGCAAGCTCCATTGTTAGATGTGAGGCAATAGGTACCTAATGGTGATGTAGGTTTAGGAATGTGATTTCACGATACTGATGAAAAGGGAATGCATGCTTTCCCCCAAATGTGAAAATTATATATGCAATGATATCATCAGAGATGAGTGGGAAGGATAAGTTTCCCTCAATAAAATAGGTGTGGCTATAAAACCATGATAAGTAAATTGATGGATGTGCACATGGAATTAGGGGAAGGAATGATACCCTATTGTAAGGATATGTAAAGGAAATATTTGAATATAATAATAGAATTCATGATATCCCCAATATAGAGATATAGCAAGTGAATCATACAATGCAAAAGGTATTGTGCCCACATTTCTATTGTAATAACTCAAAAGATGTGATAATGCAATGAAATATTAAGAGGTAAATCAAAGAGGTCATGCTCAATGTGTAAGATCTAAAGGAAATGTATGCCACTATATGATCAGGTAAAGTAGTCAATATTCAAAGAATAATATCATAGTATAGTAAATTTAATAATCATGAATATGATAATAAAATCAAAGTGTTATATTAAGCATGTATGATAATAATTTATAAAGAAACATAAGAAATCAAAGTGGTAAAGATGGTAGTCATAAGTGAATAGAAAGGTTAAATGTGAAGTAGGAGAATAATGGATAAAATATCGACCCATGGGAAATGAAGAAAAATGTAAAGCATATGTAAAAAGAGAACATACCTTAAAATTTGAGATTCAATTTGGGAAACTACCAAATTATGTGTAGTTCATATATCTTCTCACATTGAACTCCTCATAAATTAGATCTTTTCACCAAGTTGCTTCATTTTCAATGTTCAATTCTATATCAATCTAATAAAATTAGTAAAAACTATGAAAATAACCAATGTATAAATGAAATATTTTGTGATTTTTATTATTTCCTCTATTTGTTTGAGTGATAATTTTTCTATTATCTTAGTTAGTGAACTCAAAAATATTATATATTTTCTTTATACTTCTAGGGTTATAAATTAGATAAGTAGGATAATATTTATTAAGGGTTTAGATCCCCATAATATAATTATAAGAGCTAACCTTATGATTAAAGCTGATCAGAATTAGGTTACGATATTTGTTGCTACTAGTCTCAATTATGTCATTAGTGTATCAAGTGAAATTATAGTCTTAGTTTCTAATGTATCTAGAGTTTCAAGTTTAATTATTGATTTATTATCCCTAGTCCTCACCATGATAAGAGTTTGTGTTGATTTTTTGTTTCTATGACTTTAGTTACTATGCTAACTATTATTAGCACAATTTATCCACACTTAGATTCCATTTTAGTAATTACTAAGAAGACTCCTTCTAGTAGCAATGCATAGTCAAGCTTATGGATTTTCATAGAGGAAACATTTAATCTAGGAGCTTAAGATACAATTGAATAGTCAAGTAAAATTTAAATTCAACTATAGAAGAAATTAAGTTATAGTTTTCTTATTACAAAAGTACTATGAAGGTAAAAAGAGTACTTATGAGGAAAACCTAGTGATTGGGAGAAAATTTAATTATGAAGAATAGGAAGCAATCATTCTTAGTATCTAAAAAGTAGAAAATACTAATAACTTTGATGATTATGAAATGCTATATGTAGTTGTGGAAAAAGTCCAAAATTTTATTAGAAAGAATAATAAATTAAGGAAAAGAGCTATCATAATGGTACTTAAGGAAAATAGATCAATAAGAATCACTATATAGCTATACACTTAAACATGTACCCTCAACACTCAACCATATACCCTAAACCCTATACCCAATATCCTAAACCATAATTTCCATACCCTATAATCTTAACCTTATACCCTCAACATTAAACATTATCCCTTAACCATATACCCTCATCACTCAACCCTATAATTAAACCCTAAACCCTACACTCTCAACTCTCAACCCTATGCCCTAAACACAATAACCTCACCCCTAAACCCATTATCCTAAGCCCTAATCCCTATACCCTATACAATTAACTATATATCCTCAACATTGAACATTATCTTGTTGACTTATCTTTTGTTATTTGTCCTTGATGTCAAAATTGTTAGCTTGGTTTGGTAATGGTTACATGGCATATGCATATGGTTTCAGTTGGTTCAGTGGACAACATTTTTCTTACATTCAGATTTTATGTATTTGTGTTAATGATCATATTGAGATTCATGTGCAGATTGTCTTGCATATACAAGTGTTGAGTTATGGCAGAGTTATGGCATTGGCTTTCAGGTGATATCATTGATATGGTTGATCATGAAATAGTTGGTTTCATTTTGACAGGCTGACCCTTCTTTATTGCACAACAGGTAAGGATCATGGTGTTGTCTATTTGATGCAGTGTTAACTCTTACAGGTGACTGCAAAGGTATATTGTTCATTCACCAGTCTTTGACATTCATATTCAATGTCTTTATACATTTGGTGAATATATTTATTCACATATACTTGATAGTATTGAGCTTCAGTTTTGCACCATGAACATAGCATAAATTCACACTTCATTGTGACTCAACATTGCATGCTTTACATACTCAAGTTTTAGTGTTACATTGATTATTCATTTATGCATGGTATTCATGCTTTCATTTATAAATGCTAACACATAGCATTATCAAGCACTTTGTTTATTTAGCACATTTTATAATGCTACCGGGTTGATATATATAGTGCTTTAAATGTGCTTTCATAAAGAACTAAGTCCGACATCATATTTTTCAGGCTCATAAACATTATACTTTAAAGAATAGTGAGATCGATGATATTATTAGTAGGTTTCGGGCTCATGTCATTATTTTGTTGTTGACTTATTGACATTTGATGGTTATCATTTAATTTGGAGACTTTGGTCTTTTCCATCCATGTGGTGTTTGACATACTTATTACTTGGACAGTCGACTTATATTGGATGCTAATTGTTAGCTTGTGGGCATTGGACAACATGATGTGGAAAATTTAATTAGTGATTATTGTGTTGGTCTCATATGGATTTCAAATGATGTTTAACATTATTTGATAGTGGACTTCAAATTTTTATCTTGAAAAAGTACAGGGAAATCATTTTATTTGTTTCTCAAGTTTCTGGGTTTGAAGCCCTAGCTGGGCCACCATGGAGGATTTGAGATCTCAATTTACACCTGGTTTTTGAGCTGAAAGAAGGTAGACATTTAGTGAGATCGTTGTGAAGGTTTTACATAGATAGTTATTTTTTTTTGGGCCGCCATGATAGGTAATCACTTTCCAATTTGAAAGATCTTTTGCTAGTTGAAAAATATAACTGATTTTGTGGTTAAGACTTTATTGAGATGTATTAAAGATTGATTATAGTTGTGATTAACCTGAGATTACACTCAAGGGGTTCATTACTCCAGTGATATTCATTGACATATTATTGTTTTTCTGTGGTTATACTTAAAAACCCTTGATGGATATCATGATTAAAAACAACATTGTTCATAAAAAAACACTGGTTATTGGATAGGGGTTTTGAAATGAATAACTATTTGTAAATCATTATATAAATTAGTTGCAAAATCATATGACACGGTGATGAGAAGATATAGTCTAAACAATATATTGTTTAACATTGTGATATGATTCTGTAATGAAGAGAAGAGGGGTTTATATTGTTTATCTCTAGTTGTATTACAAAGATTATTTTTGAGTTGGGCATTATTGAAAATCAGTTTGTATCCTATTCTGATATTGTGACTGTAGATATTCACTACAGTTATAAGGTCCTAATAGGTTGCAATGTTATGAAATTTTTTATTCAAAATTGAAGTGGGTGCTTCAGTTTATGATAGGAGTTGGTGCTCCACATTATTATTGAGTTGGTGCTCTGAAAGTATTGTAAAGTTTTTGGAATCAAGCATGCATGGAATTTTGGAGTGGTTTTTCTTCCCTCTAAGGGTTTTCCACTCGACAATATTTGTGTCTCTCTTTTGTTTGGATTGTGTCTATCTTGCATAATATTTTTCCATCCAGTCATTTATGTTGTGTTTCATGCAGTGCTATGATACTTTATCATTGTTCAAGTTTATCTAGATGTTCATGGTTCAGTTGTAAATGTGCAAAATCTGAAAGTTAATGGATGTCATTTGAAATTTTAGTTTAAGTTTTATTGATATTCATGTTCCATTTGATTGAATTATTATGATGATCATTCAAAGCTCAGTTATTACATTGCATATTTAGAGTCACAACCAGTTCATGTTGAAAAAGAGTTCAAATTTCAATTTTATGTCATAAAAGTTTTAAAAACATATTAGTCCAATTCACCTCCCCCTCTTAAAGTAATTCTGCTTCCAATAAGTAGTATCAAAGCATAGTGTCCTACATTAGGTTTTATCACCTAGGATTGATTTTGGTCTTGGAATTTTGTCATTATGGTACTTGCACCTAAAGGTTCATCCATTACAAGAGCTCCTCTATTTGATGGCACTGATTATGTGTTCTGGAAAATTAGAATGGAAACATATCTAATTTCTTTAGATCTTGATGTTTGTAACTTAATGTGTAGTAAATATATTGTACCTGATACCATACCTATAGATCATGATGAGAAAAGAAAATATGAAATGAATGCAAGAGATAAACATGTATTGTTTTGTGGTTTGAAAAAAGATGTATTTTTCAAATTCATGCATTGTAAATCTGCATATGACATGTGGGAAGAGCTTGAAAACATTTATCAAGGAAATGAAAAATTTAAACAATCCAAAATCCTTACTCTCAAGAGTCAATTTCAGGAAATGAGAATGAAGGATGATGAAAAGATTGCTGATTATTTCTTAAGGATAGATGAAGTTTTCAATGCAAGAAGAGGTCTAGGTGAAACAATTACATAGTCTGATGTTGTTCAAAAAGTTATTATAACTTTGCATCCTAAATTTGAGTCTAAATTTTCTGCTATTGAAGAAAAGAAACGTTTTGATTCCCTTACCTTAGATAATTTACAAGGCATATTAACTGCCTATGAAATGAGGATAGGAAGTTCTGCTTCAACTTCTAAAAAGACATCTTTTAATGTAGAAAAGAAAAAAAATATGGATAGTGAATCAAAATGTTCTGATTCTTTAGAAGCCCTTTTAGTAAGAAAATTGACAAAAAAATATAAAGGAAAACTGCCCTTGAAATGTTTTAATTGTGGAAAATCTGGTCACTTTGCAGCTAAATGTCCTTATCTAGATCAAACCAATGATGATGAGAAAATAGAAAAATAGTTCAAGAAAAAGTCTTGGAATCCTAAAAGGAAGTTTAACAATAATCTCAAAAAGAAGAAGAGTCTCTTTAGCAAAGAAGACTCATATGTTGAGACAAATGAGTCCTTAAATGATGAAGATTAAACATTGTTTATGGCTGAAATTTCTGCACCAAAGGATTCAAGCAAACTGTCAAAAAGTCAAACAGAAAATCAATCTGAATTAGAAGTAAGTCTTGAAGGTGAGTTACTTTGTGCTCTACAAGAAATCAAAAAATTAAAGAAACAAGTTGCTTCACAAGAGCAAAGTCCAAATAAAGTAATTACATCTTTACAAACTATGCTTTATAATTCTAGGAGAACTGTAGATAATATTCAATCAGTTCTTATTGTTAAAGATAAAGAAATCAAGTGGATTGAAAAGGAAGTAGTCACACTTAGAAAACAATTAGAAGATTATGAAAGCAATTTGCATTTAAATAACTTGCTTGGAAAGAAGAAACAAGATAAGGATATAATTGGTATTGGTTTCAGTACTGGTGAATGTTCAAATCAGAACTTCAAACCAGTTGGTAAGAAACAATCCTTTGAGCATAATAGAAAAAATATTAGATTCAATGCATTCTTCCATGGCTATTGCTTTTATTGCAATAAATTTTGGTATAAAGTGAACAATTGCAAATTCATATTGTCTAGAACACCTAGATTTGGTCACAAACAATTCTTTGGTTTTCCAAATACAGCCAAATGTTTCAAATGCTATGTTGTTGGTCATACTTCCAAACAATGCAAACAAAATAGATCTATCATAGAGAAAGTTTGGAGACCCAACTTCATTCCAAGTGTAGAGCAGTCTATGCTTGTGCAAACTGCCTTTCTTTCA
The DNA here is from genome assembly GCA_007258455.2 of Sequoia sempervirens. Classification (NCBI taxonomy): domain Eukaryota; kingdom Viridiplantae; phylum Streptophyta; class Pinopsida; order Cupressales; family Cupressaceae; genus Sequoia; species Sequoia sempervirens. The sequence continues at coordinate 20,050,876 of VDFB02137365.1, forward strand.
AAGAAGAAGGCATCCTGGATATTGGACTGTGGTCTTTCAAGCCACATGACTGGGGATAAACACAAATTATTGAAAATTGAAGATTTTGAAGGTGGATTTGTTCATAGGGTATAGATCAGGGTGAAATCCAATTTCACTCCATATGAACTTTGGTATGCTAAATTTGCCTCTATTAAACATTTTAGGATATTTGGTTGTAAATGATTTATTAAAAGAGATGATGGAAACTTAGGAAACTTTCAATCCAAATTTGATGAAGGTATCCTTTAGAGATATTCTACTCATAGCAAAGCATATAAATGTTTCAATAAAAGACTGAATAAAATTGATGAATCTGTTAATGCCAAGTTTGATGAAAGATTGTACCTAGATTTTGATCATGTGCAAGATGATGAAGAGGAATTTGTGGCAGATTCAAATATCACTCCCAAAACTGTTGTAGTAGATGAGTCACAACAGGAGGATACCTCAAGTTCCAATGCAATATCTTCTAAAACTCCTTCCAAAATTGTTGTGAAAAATCATCCTCAAGATCTGATAATTGGAGATAAATATGCAGGAATCTTAACAAGAAGAAAGGAAAAAATTGAGGAACAAGCTCAAATTGCTGAACATTTTTGTTTAATAATTGAGTTTGAGCCTAAAAATGTTAATGATACTTTAAACAATGATTGTTGGTTTAAAGCTATTCAAGAAGAAATCATCTAGATTGAGAAGAATAAAACTTGGGAACTAGTCCGAAGACCTGATGATAAAAATGTTATTGGTGGCAAATGGATTTTTAGAAACAAGTTGGATGAAAGTAGCAAAGTAGTGAGAAACAAAGCACATTTTGTGTGCAAAGGGTATGCACAACAGGAAGGTATAGATTTTGGTGAAACTTATGTACCTATTGCTCATATTGAATCTATTATAATTTTCTTAGCATACTCTTGCTTTAAAAATTTTAAGGTGTACCAAATGCATGTCAAAACTGCATTCTTGAATGGTTATCTTGATGAGGAAGTTTTTATGGAACAACCAAAATGATTTGTTGTACATGATAAATCTGATCATGTATACAGATTGAAAAAGTTCTTGTATGGTCTCAAACAAGCTCCTAGAGCTTCGTATTCTAGATTGGATGCACACTTAACAACAAATGAATTCAGACTTGAGGTGGTGTGGACAACAATCTTTATGTTAAATAGGAAGGTAATGATATTCTGGTTGTTGAGGTATATGTAGATGATATAATCTTTGGCTACAACAATGATGCCTTATCTAAATTTTTTTCAAAGATTATGGAATCAAAATTTGAAATGTCAATGTTAGGTGAACTAACATTCTTTCTTGGCCTCCAAGTTCTACAACTTGAATAGGGAATATTCTTGTCACAAACAAAACATGCAAAATAAATGTTGAAAAGGTTTCAAATGGATGACTGTCATCTAGTATGTACACCAGTGGTGACTAGTTGTATGTTATCTAAAACTGATGATCAATCTGAATACAAATCAATGATTGACAACTTGTTATACTTAACTACCTCTAGACCTGATTTAATGCAAGTTGTTTGTATGGTTTCTAGATTTCAATCTGCACCAAAACAGTCCCATCTCACTGCTGTAAAAAGAATATTCAAATATATTTAGGGTACTCTTGATTTTGGTCTTTGGTATCCTCAAAGTAATAATTTTAACTTAATGGATTTTACTGATGCTGATTGGGCTAGTTGTCTATATGATAGAAAAAGCACAAGTGGTGCAATATTTTATCTTGGTGATTGTCTTGTTGCTTGGCATAGAAAAAAGCAAGATTTGATCTCACTTTCAACAATAGAAGCATAATATATTGCTGCTACATCATGTTGTACTCAATTAATCTGGATGGCACAAACACTTTCTAATATGGGTATTATTGTTGAAAAACCTATGTCTATCTATTGTGACAATACTAGTGCTATAAATTTATCTGAGAATTTCCAGTTATGCATTCGAGAACCAAGCAAATTGCTATTAAATTTCACTTTCTTCATGAAAAGGTGATGGCTAATGAGGTTTTTTGCGCGAGATTTTAGCTCTCCAAGCAGCTTACTATTGCTTCCTTTATTTTTATTTGCTGCTCCATTGCTACATCTATAGTTGTTTCAGTTATTTTCTTGATTCTTTATAGGTTCTCCTTTGTCCTTGTGACAAAAAAGGGGGAGAAATATGTGGTTTAGGTGATTCAGATGGATTTTTTTTAAAAAAACCAGATAGTTTTTAGATTTAATGTGGTTCATTCCATATGGTTTCAGATGGTTTTTTCCATCAAGGACAAAGGGGGAGTTTGTTGAGTTCTCTTTTGTTATTTTTACTTGATGTCAAATTGTTGGCTTGGTTTGGTAATGGTTACATGGAATGTTCAGATGGTTTCAGTTGGTTCAGTGCATAGCATTTTTCTTACATTCAGATATGATGTATTTGTGTTATTGATCATATTGAGCTTCAAGTGTAGATTGTCTTTCATATACAGGTGTTGAGTTATGGCATTAGATTTCAAGTGATATCATTGATACGGTTGATCACAGAATAGTTGGTTTCATTTTGACAAGTTGAACCTTCTCTATTGCACAACAGGTAAGGATCATGGTGTTGTCTATTTGATGCAGTGTTAACTCTTACAAGTGATTGCAAAGGTATATTGTTAATTCAATAGTCTTTTACATTTAGATTCAATGTCTTTATACATTTGGTGAGTATATTTATTCAGATATACTTCATAGTATTCAACTTCAATTTTGCACCATGAACATAGTGTGAATTCACACTTCATTGTGACTCAACATTACATGCTTTACATACTCAGGTTTCAATGTTACATTGATTATTCATTTATGCATGGTATTCATGATTTCATTTATAAATTTTAGCACATAGCATTATCAAGCACTTTGTTTATTTAGCACATTTTATAATGCTATTGGGTTGATATATATAGTGCTTTAAAAGTGCTTTCATAAAGCACGAAGGCCAACATCATATTTTTTGGGGTCATAAATGTTATACTTTAAAGAATGGTGACATCGATGATATTATTAGCAAGTTTCAGGCTCATGCCATTATTATGTTGTTGACTCATTGAAATTTGATGGTTATCATTTAATTTGGGGACTTTGGTCTTTTCCATCCATGTGGTGTTTGACATACTTATTACTTGGAAAGTTGGCTTATATTGGATTCTAATTGTTAGCTCACATGGGCATTGGACAACATGATGTGGAAAATTTGATTAGTGATTATTGTGTCAGTCTCATGTGGATTTGAAATGATGTTTAACATCATTTGATAGTAGACTTCAAATCTTTATCTTGAAAAAGTATAGGGCAATAATTTTATTTGTTTCTCAAGTTTATCGGTTTGAAACCTTAGTTATTCCACCATCGAGGATTTGAGATCTCAGTTTACATCTGGTTTTTGAGCTGAAAGCAGGTAGAGATTTATTGAGATCATTGTGAAGGTTCTACATAGATAGTTAGTTTTTTTTGGGCTGCCATGACAGATAATTGCTTTCCAATTTGAAAGATCTTTTTCCAGTTAAAAAATATAACTGATTTTGTGGTTAAGACTTTATTGAGATATATTAAAGATTGATTACAGTTGCGATTAACCTAAGATTACACTCAAGGGGTTCATTACTCTAGTGATATTCATTTACATATTATTGTTTTTCTATGGTTATACTTAAAAACCCTTGATGGGTATCATGATTAAAAACAACATTGTTCATAAAAACCCTGGTTATTGGATATGGGTTTTGAAATGAATAACTGTTTGTAAATCATTGTATAAATTGTTGGAAAAATCATATGACACGGTGATGAGAAGATATAGTCTTAATAGTATATTGTTTAACATTGTGATATGATTCTGTAAAGAAGAGAAGAGGGGTTTATATTGTTTATCTTTGGTAGGATTACACAGATTATTTTTGAGTTGGGCATTACTGAAAATTAGTTTGCATCCTATTGTAATTTTGTGACTACAAATATTAATTGCAGTTATAAGGTCCTAATAGGTTGCAATGTCATGAGATTTTTTATTCAAATTTGAAGTGGGTGCTTCAGTTTATGATAGGAGTTGGTGCTACACATTATTATTGAGTTGGTGCTCTGAAAGTATTGTAAACCTTTTGGAATCAAGCCTGCAAGGCATTTTGGAGTGATTTTTCTTCCCTATAAGGGTATTCCACGCGACAATATATGTGTCTCTCTTTTGTTTGGATTGTGTCTATATCGCATAATTTTTTTCCCTTCAGTCATTTATTTTGAGTTTCATGTAGTGCTCTAATACTTTATCATTGTTCAAGTTTATCTAGATGTTCATGGTTTAGTTGTAAATGCACAAAATCTGAAAGTTAATGGCTATCATTTGAAAGTTCAATTTAAGCTGTTTGATATTCATGTTGTATTTGATTGAATTATTATGTTGATCATTCAAAGCTCGGTTATTATATTGCATATTTAAAGTGACAACTAATTCAAGTTGAAAAAGAGTTCAATTTTTCATTTTATGTCATAAAAGTTTTAAAAAAATATTACTCTAATTCACCACCTCCCTCTCAGAGTAATTCCACTTCCAATAAGTGGTATCCAAGCATAGGGTCCTACATTATGTTTTATCACCTAGGATTGATTCTGGTCTTGGAAGTTTTTCATTATGCAACATGCGCCTGAAGGTTCATCCATTACAAGAGCTCCTCTATTTGATGGCACTGATTATGTGGTATGGAAAATGAAAATGGAAACATATATGATTTCCTTAGATCTTGATGTTAGGAACTTACTATGCAGTAAATATACTGTACCTGATACCATACCTACAGATCATGATGAGAAAAGAAAATATGAAATGAATGCAAGAGCTAAACATGCATTGTTGTGTGGTTTGACAAAAGATGTATTTTGCAAAGTCATGCATTGTAAATCTGGACATGACATTTGGGAAAAGCTTGAAAACATTTATCAAGGAAATGTAAAAGTTAAACAATCCAAAATCCTTACTCTCAAGAGTCAATTTCAGGAAATGAGAATGAAGCATGATGAAAAGATTGCTGATTATTTCTTAAGGATAGATGAAGTTGTCAATGCAAGAAGAGGTATAGGTAAAACAATTATAGAGTCTGATGTTGTTCAAAAATTTATTATAACTTTGCATCCTAAATTTGAGTCTAAAGTTTCTGTTGTTGAAGAAAAGAAACGTTTTGATTCCCTTACCTTAGATAATTTACAAGGCATATTAACTGCCTATGAAATGAGGATAGGAATTTCTGCTTCAACTTCTAAAAAGACATCTTTTAATGTAGAAAAGAAAGAAAATTAGGATAGTGAATCAGAATTATCTGATTCTTTAGAAGCCCCTTTAGTAAGAAATTTGACAAAGAAATATAAAGGAAAAGTTTCCTTCAAAATGTTTTAATTCTGGCAAAGCTGGTCACTTTGTAGCTAAATGTCCTTATCTAGATCAAAACAATGATGATGCGAAAATAGAAAAAAAATTTAAGAAAAAGTCTTGGAATCCTAAAAGGAAGTTTAACAATAATCTCAAAAAGAAAAAGAGTTTTTTTAGCAAAGAAGACTTAGATGTTGAGACAAATGAGTCCTTAAATGATGAAGATGAAACATTGTTTATGGCTTAAATTTTTGCACCAAAGGATTCAAGCAATTAGTCAAAAAGTCAAAAAGAAAATCACTCTGAATTAGAAGTAAGTCTTGAAGATGAGTTACTTTGTGCTCTACAAGAAATCAAAAAATAAAAGAAATGGGTTGCTTTAGAAGACCAAAGTCCAAATAAAGTAATTACATGTTTACAAACTGAACTTGATGATTCTAGGAGAATTGTAGGCAACATTCAATTAGTTCTTATTGATAAAGATAAAGAAATCTAGAAGCTTGAAAAGGAAGTAGTCACACTTAAGAAACAAGTAGAAGATTATGAAATCACTCTGCATTAAAATGACTTGCTTGGAAATCAGAAACAACGTAGAGATATGACAGGTATTGGTTTCAATACTGGTGAATTTTCAAATCAGAACTTCAAAATAGTTGGTAAGAAACAATCCTTTTAGCATAATAGAAACAATAATAGACTCAATGCATTCTTTCATGGCTATTGCTTTTACTACAATAAATTTGGGTATAAAGTGAACAATTGCAGATTCATATTATATAGAACACCTAGATTTGGTCACAAACAATTCTTTGATTTAAATATACAATCAAATGTTTCAAATGCAACACTTTTGGCCATACATCGAAACAATGCAAACAAAATAGATCTATCAAAGAGAAAGTTTGGAGACCCAAGTTTTTTGCAAATGTAGAGCAGTCTATGCTTGTGCAAACTTCCTTTCTTTCAAAGAAGAAGGCATCCTGGGTATTGGAAAATGGTTGTGCAAACCACATGACTGGGGAAAAATAAAAATTCTTGAAACTTGAAGATTTTGAAGGTGGATTTGTTAAGTTTGGTGACAATTCAGGTATTCAGATAAAAGGTAAAGGTTCTTTACTTCTAAATGATGACACACCAATCTATGATGTGTATTATGTAGAAGGGTTGAAACATAACCTTTTAAGTATTATCCAAATCTACGATAATGGTTACAATGTTACATTCAATTCACAAGGTTGTGCAATTAAGAAAAAATCTGGTAAAACAATTGCTACTAGTTTGAGAACTCCTGGTAATGTTTACAATCTCCTTGACTCTTCTAATTATGAAAAAAATGAAGGCATGTGTCTTATGGGTGAAGTGGAAGAAAACTGGTTATAGCATAAATGTTTAGGGCATATAAACTTTGGCAATCTAGTTAGAATAAGCAAAAATCAAAATGTGAAAGGATTGCCTATCTTAAGCAAACTAAAAAATGTAGTTTGTAAATAATGTCTCGAAGGAAAGAAAACTAAGGTGAGCTTTAAATCTAAAGAACATTCTTCTACTAAGCCATTGCAGCTTGTACGCACTAATTTATGTGGTCCTACTAAGACAAGGTCAATGAATTGTGAGAGGTGCTTCATGTTATTTGTTGATGACTACACAAGAATGGTTTGGGTAACTTTTCTCAAACACAAATCAGAGCCTTTTCAAAAATTTAAAATCTTTCGTAAGATGGTTGAGAAAAATTATGATATGAAACTTAAATGCTTAAGATCAGACAAGGGAGGTGAATTTACATCTCAAGAATTTGTTGATTATTGTGAGCAACATGGTATAAAAAGGAAATATGCTACTACAAGGACACCACAACAGAATGGGGTAGTGGAAAGGAAAAACAGAACAGTGAAAGAAATGGCTAGAACTATGTTAGATGAAGCAAAACTACTTGATATGTATTGGAAAGAAGTTGTTCATAAAATTATTTACATTCTGAACAGGGTATAGATTAGGGTGAAATCCAATTTCACTCCATATGAACTTTGGTATGATAAATCTTCCTCTATTAAAAATTCCAGAATATTTGGTTGTAAATGCTTTATTAAAAGAGATGATGACAACTTAGGAAGATTTCAATCCAAATCTGATGAAGGTATCTTTTTAGGATATTCTACTCAGAGAAAATCCTATAAATGTTTCAATAAAAGACTGAATAAAATTGTTGAATCTGTTAATGTCAAGTTTGATGAAAGATTGCACCTAGATTTTGATCATGTGTAGGGTGATCAAGAGGAATTTGTAGCAGATTCAAATATCACTCCCAAAACTATTGTAGTAGATGAGTCAAAATAGGAGGATACCTCAAGTTCCAAAGCAATACCTCCTAAAACTCCTTCCAAAATTGTTGTGAAAAATCATCCTCAAGATCTGATAATTGGAGATAAAGATGCAGGAATCTTAACAAGAAGAAAGGAAAAAATTGAGGAACAAGCTCAAATTGTTGAGCATTTGTCTTTAATAATTGAGTTTGAACCTAAAATTGTTAATGATGCTTTAAGCGATGATTGTTGGTTGAAAGCTATGAGGGAAGAAATCAACCAGATTGGGAAGAATAAAACTTGGGAACTAGTCCCAAGACCTGATGATAAAAATGTTATTGGTGGAAAATGGATTTTCATAAACAAGTTGGATGAAAGTAGTAAAGTAGTGAGAAACAAAGCACATTTTGTGTGCAAAGGGTATGCACAATAGGAAGGTATAGATTTTGGTGAAACTTATGTACCTATTTCTCATATTGAATCTATTATAATTTTCTTAGCATACTCTTGCTTTAAAAATTTTAAGGTGTACCAAATGCATGTCAAAATTGCATTCTTGAATGGTTATCTTGATGAGGAAGTTTTTATGGAACAACCAGAAGGATTTGTTGTATAAGATAAATTTGATCATGTATACAAATTGAAAGAGGCGTTGTATGGTCTCAAACAAGCTCCTAGAGCTTCATATTCTAGATTGGATGCACACTTAACAACAAATGAATTCAGAAGAGGTGGTGTCGACAATAATCTTTATGTTAAACATGAAGGTAATGATATTTTGGTTGTTGAGGTATATGTAAATGATATAATCTTTGGCTGCAACAATGATGCCTTATCTAAAAAGTTTTCAAAGATTATGGAATCAGAATTTGAAATGCCAATGTTAGGTGAACTAACATTCTTTCTTGGCCTCCAAGTTCTACAACTTGAATAGGGAATATTCTTGTCACAAACAAAATATGCAAAAGAAATGTTGAAAAGGTTTCAAATGGATGATTGTCGTCTAGTAAGTACACCAATAGTGACTGGATGTAAGTTATGTAAAACTGATGATTCTCCTGATCTTGATCAATCTAAATACAAATCAATGATTGGTGGCTTGTTATACTTAACTGCCTCTAGACCTGATTTAATACAAGTTGTTTGTATGGTTTCTAGATTTCAATCTACACCAAGACAGTCCCATCTTATTGCTATAAAAAGAATATTCAAATATATTCAGGGTATTGTTGATTTTGGTCTTTGGTATCCTCGAAGTAATAATTTTACCTTAATGGCTTTTACTGATGCTGATTGGACTAGTTGTCTAGATGATAGAAAAAGTACAAGTGGTGCAAAATTTTATCTTGGTGATTGTCTTGTTGCTTGGAATAGAAAAAAGAAAGATTCGATCTCATTTTCAAGAGCAAAAGCATAATATATTGTTGCTACATCATGTTGTACTCAATTAATCTGGATGGCACAAACACTTTCTGATATGGGTATTGTTGTTGAAAAACCTGTCTATCTTTTGTGACAATACTAGTGCTATAAATTTGGCTAAGAATCCAGTTATGCATTCGAGAACCAAGCACATTGCTATTAAATTTCACTTTCTTTGTGAAATAGTGTTGGGTAATGAGGTTTTTGTGTGATATGTTCCTACTCAAGCACAAATTGCAGATATTTTTACAAAGACTTTGGCTAAGGATGTCTTTGAGAGACTTCGTTCTCGGTTGGGGGTTGTATCCCAATATTTGCTCTCTTAATGTTCTATCATGACCTCAGGGGGAGATTTTTAGCTCTCCAAGCAGCTTAATGTTGCTTCCTTTATTTTTATTTCCTGCTCCATTGCTACATGTGCAGTTGTTTTAGTTATTTTCATGATTCTTTACAGGTTCTCCTTTGTCCTTGTGACAAAAAAGGGGGAGAAATATGTGGTTCAGGTGATTCAGATGGATTTTTTTTCAAAACCTAGATATTTTTTTGATTCAATGTAGTTCATTCCAGATGGTTTTAGATGGTTTTTACCATCAAGGACAAAGGGGGAGTTTTTTTACTTCTATTTTCTAATTTTTCCTTGATATCAAAATTGTTGGCTTGGTTTGGTAATGGTTACATGGCATATTTAGATGGTTTCAGTTGGTTCAGTGGATAGCATTTTTCTTACATTTAGATTTGATGTATTTGTGTTACTAATTATATTGAGCTTCAAGTGCAAGTTGTCTTGCATATACAGGTGTTGAGTTATGGAATTGGCTTTTAGGTGATATCATTGATATGGATGATCATGAAACAGTTGGTTTCATTTTGACAAGTTGACCCTTCTCTATTGCACAACAGGTAAGGATCATGGTGTTGTCTATTTAATGCAGTGTTAACTCTTATAGGTGATTGCAAAGGTATATTGTTAATTCAACAGTCTTTGACATTCAGATTCAATGTCTTTATATATTTGGTGAATATATTTATTCAGAAATACTTGATAGTATTGAGCTTTAGTTTTTCACCATGAACATAACATCAACCCATACTTCATTGTGACTCAAAATTACATGCTTTACATACTTAGGTTTCAATGTTACATTGATTATTCATTTATGCATGGTATTCATGCTTTCATTTATAAATGTTAACATATAGCATTATCAAGCACTTTGTTTATTCAGCACATTTTATAATGCTATCAGGTTGATATATATAGTGCTTTAAAAGTGCTTTCATAAAGCACTAAGGCCGACATCATATTTTCTCGGGCTCATAAATGTTATACTTTAAAGAATGGTGACAACGATGATATTATTAGCAGGTTTCAGGCTCATGTCATTATTTTGTTGTCGACTTATTGACATTTGATGGTTATCGTTTAATTTGGAGATTTTGGTCTTTTCCATCCATGTCGTATTTGACATACTTATTACTTGGATAGTCAACTTATATTGGATGCAAATTGTTATCTCATGTGGGCATTGGACAACATCATGTGGAAATTTGATTAGTGATTATTGTGTTGGTCTCATGTGGATTTCAAATGGTGTTTAACATCATTTGATAGTGGACTTCAAATGTTTATCTTGAAAAAGTATAGGGAAATCATTTTATTTGTTTCTCAAGTTTATGGGTTTGAAACCCTAGTTGTGCCGCCATGGAGGATTTGAGGTCTCAGTTTACAGTTGGTTTTTGAGATGAAAGTAGGTAGAGCTTTAGTGAGATCATTGTGAAGGTTTTACATAGACAGTTGGTTTTTTTGGGCTCCCATGACTGGATTTCTCGTTTGAAAGATCTTTCGCCAGTTGAAAAATATAATTAATTTTGTGGTTAAGAATTTATTGAGATGTATTAAACATTGATTACAATTGTGAGTAACCTGAGATTACACTCAAGGGGTTCATTACTCTAGTGATATTCATTGACACATTGTTTTTTTCTATGGTTATACTTAAAAACCCTTGATGGGTATCATGATTAAAAAAAATATTGTTCATTAAAACCCTAGTTAATTGATACGGGTTTTGAAATGAATAACTATTTGTAAATCATTATATAAATTGTTGGAGAAATCATATGACAAGGTGATGAGAAGATATAGTCTAAATAGTATATTGTTTAACATTGTGATATGACACTGTAAAGAAGAGAAGAGGGGTTTATATTGTTTATCTTTGGTTGTATTACAAAGATTATTTTTGAGTTGGGCATTATTGAAAATTAGTTTGTATCCTATTGTGATTTTGTGACTACAAATATTCATTGTAGTTATAAGGTCCTAATAGGTTGCAATTTCATGAGATTTTTTATTCAAATTTGAAGTGGGTGCTTCAGTTTATGATAAGAGTTGGTGCTCCACATTATTATAGAGTTGGTGCTCTGAAAGTATTGTAAAATTTTTGGAATCAAGCCTGTTAGGCATTTTGGAGTGGTTTTTCTTCCCTATAAGGGTATTCCACGTGACAATATCCATGTCTCTCTTTTGTTTGGATTGTGTCTATATTGCATAATTTTTTTCCCTTCAGTCATTTATTTTGAATTTCATGTACTGCTCTGATACTTTATCATTGTTCAAGTTTATCTAGATGTTCATGGTTCAGTTGTAAATGTGCAAAATCTGAAAGTTAATGGCTGTCATTTGAAAGTTCAATTTAAGATGTTTGATATTCATGTTGTATTTGATTGAATTATTATGTTGATCATTCAAAGCTCAGTTATTACATTGCATATTTAAAGTCATAACCAATTCAAGTGGAAAAAGAGTATCAAATTTGCATTTTATGTCATAAAAGTTGTAAAAACATATTACTCTAATTCACCACCTCCCTCTCAGAGTAATTCCACTTCCAATAAGTGGTATTCGAGCATAGGGTCCTACATTAGGTTTTATCACCTAGGATTGATTCTGGTCTTGGAATTTTGTCATTATGCAACATGCACCTGAAGGTTCATCCATTACAAGAGCTCCTCTATTTGATGGCATTGATTATGTTCTAGAAAATGAAAATGGAAACATATCTTATTTCTTTAGATCTTGATGTTTGGAACTTACTGTGCAATAAATATATTGTACCTGATACCATACCTATAGATCATGATGAGAAAAGAAAATATGAAATGAATGCAAGAGCTAAAAATGCATTGTTGTGTGGTTTGACAAAAGATGTATTTGTCAAAGTCATGCATTCTAAATCTGCATATGACATTTGGGAAAAGATTGAAAACATTTATCAAGGAAATGAAAAAGTTAAGCAATCCAAAATCCTTACTCTCAAGAGTCAATTTTAGGAAATGAGAATGAAGGATGATAAAAATATTGTTGATTATTTCTTAAGGAAAGATCAAGTTGTCAATACAAGAAGAGGTCTAGGTGAAACAATTGCAGAGTCTGATGTTGTTCAAAAATTAATTACAACTTTGCTTCCTAAATTTGAGTCTAAATATTCTACTCTTGAAGAAAAGAAACGTTTTTATTCCCTTACCTTAGATATTTTACAAGGCATATTAACTGCCTATGAAATGAGGATAGGGAGTTTGGCTTCAACTTCTAAAGAGACAACTGTTAATGCAAAAAAGAAAGAAAATCTGGATAGTGAATCAAAAATTTTTGATTCTTTAGAAGCTCTTTTAGTAAGAAAATTGAGAAAGAAATATAAAGAAAAAGTTCCCTTCAAATGTTTTAATTGTGGCAAAGATGGTCACTTTGCAACTAAATGTCCTTATCCAGATCAAACCAATGATGACGGGAAAATAGAAAATCAGTTTAAGAAAAATTATTGGAATCGTAAAAGGAAGTTTAACAATAATATGAAAAAGAAGAAGAGTCTCTTTAGCAAAGAAGGCTTAGATGTTGAAACAAACGAGTCCTTAAATGATGAAGTTGAAACATTGGTTATGGCTGAAATTTTTGCACCAAAGGATTCAAGCAATCAATCAAAAAGTCAAACAAAAAATCAGTCTGAATTAGAAGTAAGTCTTGAAGTTTTGTTACTTTGTGCTCTACAAGACATCAAAAAATTAAAGAAACAAGTTGGGTATGTGCAGGACCATGATGGGCCAAAAAGTGGCGATATTATGGGTGTGTGTAGGGTATGTGGCTTACGACTTTTTTTTTACCCAAAATTGATGAAATGAAAAGGTTTTTAAATGAGATTCTCAACTTTCCACCAATATAAATTATGCTTTACTTTGAATTTAATAAATTATTATTATTCATTTTCTATTTGAAATACGACTAAAGTTCTGATCGATAGGCTTATTGGAAAACAGTTGTAGCTTTCAAATGGTATCACATTTTTTGAATCCGAAACATGTGTCACATTCTATGCTTCACATACTATAGGATTAAAAAAAGAAAAAATAAATTTCATGAAGTTTTGACCAAGTTAAGATGGTCAAACATACGAGTTTTTATATTTTTTAAAAGTTGTAATAAAAAATTCATAATTAATTATTTACTTGGAAAAAAATTACAAAAAAATATGTATCACATCCAAACATGAGTCCTCTACTTATATGTAAAATCTGATAAAAAAATATTATCATGGTTAGGGTGGTCAGACAAACACCTACTTATTTTTTCCCTGAAATTTAAGTACTACTGCATTGAAATTTCAAATTTTCACCAAATAGATTTAAAATAAATAAATAAACCTAGTAGTTTAGAAACTACATTCAATTTTCTACAGATTCTATCTTTACATATTTTTGAAATTATATAGATAACCTATTCAAATTTTTACGTCAAGTTGCCTAACTCAAATTTTTCTGATTTTTTTGCCACTTAAGGGCCTATTTTTTCCATGATGATCCTGCACATACCCAGTTGCTTCACAAGAGAAAAGTCCAAATAAAGTAATTACATCTTTCTGAACTGAACTTGATGATTCTAGGAGAACTGTAGACAATATTCAATCAGTTCTTGTTGATAAAGATAAAGAAATCCAAAGGCTTGAAAAGGAAGTAGTCACACTTAAGAAACAAGTAGAAGATTATGAAAGCACTTTGCATTTAAATGACTTGCTTAGAAAGTAGAAACAACATAAGCATATGACTGGTATTGGTTTCAGTACTGGTGAATGTTCAAATCATAACTTCAAAACTATTGGTAAGAAACAATCCTTTGAGCATAATAGAAACAATATTAGATTCAATTCATTCTTCCATGGCTATTACTTTTACTGCAATAAATTTGGGCATAAAGTGAACAATTGCATATTCATATTGTCTAGAACACCTAGATTTGGTCACAAAAAATTCTTTGGTTTTCCAAATACAATCAGATGTTTCAAATGCAACGTTGTTGGTCATACATCCAAACAATGCAAACAAAATAAATCTATCACAGAGAAAGTTTGGAGACAAAAGTTTGTTCCAAGTGTAGAGCAGTCTATGCTTGTGCAAATTTCATTTCTTTCAAAGAAGAAGACATCCTGGGTATTGGATAGTGGTTGTTCAAAGCACATGACTGAGGAAAAAGAAAATTTCTTAAAACTTGAAGATTTTGAAGGTGGATTGTTAAGTTTGTTGACAATTCAGGTGTTCAGATAAAAGGTAAAGGTTCTTTACTTCTAAATGATGACACACCAATCTATGATGTGTATTATGTAGAAGGGTTGAAACATAACCTTTTAAGTATTCGCCAAATCTGTGACAATGGTTACAATGTTACATTCAATTCACAAGGTTGTCAATTAAGAAAAAAACTAGTAAAACATTTGCTACTGGTTTGAGAACTCCTGGTAATGTTTACAATCTCCTTGACTCTTCTAATTATGAAAATAGTGAAGGCATGCGTGTTATGGGTCAAGTGGAAGAAAATTGGTTATAGCATAAATGTTTAGGGAATATAAACTTTGACAATCTGGTTAGAATAAGCAAAAATCAGAATGTGAAAGGATTGACTGTCTTAAGCAAACCAAAAAATGTATTTTGTAAATAATGTCTCAAAGGCAAGAAAACTAAGGTGAGCTTTAAATCTAAAAAAAATTCTTCTACTAAGCCATTGCAGCTTGTACACACTAATTTATGTGGTCCTACCAAGACAAGGTCAATGAATGGTGAGAGTTACTTCATGTTATTTGTAGATAACAATGAAATAATGGTTTGGGTAACTTTTCTCAAACACAAATTAGAGGATTTTGAAAGATTTAAAATATTTCATAAGATGGTTGAGAAAGAGTCTGATATGAAACTTAAATGCTTAAGATTAGACAAGGGAGGTGAATTTACATCTCAAGAATTCATTGATTATTGTGAGCAACATTGTATAAAAAGAAAATATACTGCTGCAAGGACACCTCAACAGAATGGGGTAGTGGAAAGGAAAAATAGAACAGTGAAAGAAATGGCTAGAACTATGTTAGATGAAGCCAAACTGCCTGATATGTACTGGAAAGAAGTTGTTCATATAGCTGTTTACATTCTGAACAGGGTACAGATCAAGGTGAAATGCAATTTCACTCCATATGAACTTTGGTATGATAAATCTTCCTCTATTAAAAATTCCAGAATATTTGGTTGTAAATGCTTTATTAAAAGAGATGATGACAACTTAGGAATCTTTTTAGGATATTCTACTCATAGAAAATCCTATAAATGTTTCAATAAAAGATTGAATAATTTTTTTGAATCTGTTAATGCCAAGTTTGATGAAAGATTGTACCTAGATTTTGATCATGTGCAGGATGATGAAGAGGAATTTGTGGCAGATTCAAATATCACTCACAAAATTGTTGTAGTAGATGAGTCACAATAGGAGGATACCTCAAGTTCCAAAGCAATGCCTCAAATTGCTGAGTGTTTTTGTTTAATAATTGAGTTTGAGCCTAAAACTATTAATGATACTTTAAACGATGATTGTTGGTTGAAAGCTATGTAGGAAGAAATCAACCAGATTGAGAAGAATAAAATTAGGGAACTAGTCCCAATACCTGATGATAAAAATGTTATTGGTGGAATATGGATTTTCAGAAACAAGTTGTATGAAAGTGGAAAAGCAGTGAGAAAAAAACCACATTTTGTGTGCAAAGGGTATGCACAAGAGGAAGGTATATATTTTCATGAAACTTATGCACCTGTTACTCGTATTGAATCTATTAGAATTTTCCTAGCATACTCTTGCATTAAAAATTTTAAGGTGTACCAAATGGATGTCAAAACCACATTTTTGAATGGTTAACTTGATGAGGAAGTTTTTATGGAACAACCAGAAGGATTTGTTGTACAAGATAAATTTTATTATGTATACAGATTGAAAAAAGGCCTTGTATGGTCTCAAACAAGCTCCTTGTATGGTCTCAATTAATCTGGATGGCACAAACACTTTCTGATATGGGTATTTTTGTTGAAAAACCTATGTCTATCTTTTGTGACAATACTAGTGCTATAAATTTTTCTAAGAATCTAGTTATGCATTCGCGAACAAAGCACATTGCTATTAAATTTCAATTTCTTCATGAAAAGTTGTTGGCTAATGAGGTTTCTGAGCGATATGTTCCTACTCAAGCACAAGTTGCAGATATTTTTACAAATCCTTTGGCTAAGGATGTCTTTGAGAGACTTCATTCTCGGTTGGGGGTTGTCTCCCAATCTTTTCTCTCTTAATGTTCTATCATGACCTCAGGGGGAGCTTTTTAGCTCTCCAAGTAGCTTACTGCTACTTCTTTTATTTTTTTTGCTACTCAATTTCTACATATGCAGTGGTTTCAATTATTTTCTTGATTCTTTGAAGGTTCTCCTTTGTTCTTGTGACAAAAAAAGGAGGAGAAATATGTGGTTCAGGTGATTTAGATGGATTTTTTTTCAGAGACCAAATGGTTTTTGGATAAAATGTGGTTCATTCCAGATGGTTTCAGATGGTTTTTACCATCAAGGAAAAAGGGGCAATTTGTTGACTTCTCTTTCGTTATTTGTCCTTGATGTTAAAATTGTTGGCTTTGTTTGGTAAAGGTTACATGGTATATTTAGATGGTTTCAGTCGGTTTAGTGGACAACATTTTGCTTACATTCAGATTCGATGTATTTGTGTTACTAATCATATTGAGCTTCATGTGCAGATTTTCTTGCATATACAAGTGTTGAGTTATGGAATTGGATTTCAAGTGATATCATTGATATGGTTGATAATGAAATAGTTGGTTTCATTTTGACTGGTTGACCCTTCTTTATTGCATAATAGGTAAGGATCATGGTGTTGTCTATTTTATGTAGTGTTAACTCTTACAGGTGATTGCAAAGGTATATTTTTTATTCAACAGTCAGTCACATTCAGATTCAATGTCTTTATACATTTGGTGAATATATTTATTCACATGTACTTGATAGTATTGAGCTTCAGTTTTGCACCATGAACATACCATGAATTCACACTTCATTATGACTCAACATTACATGCTTTACATACTCAGGTTTCAGTGTTACATTGATTATTCATTAATGCGTGGTATTCATGCTTTCATTTATAAATGTTAAAACATAGCATTATCAAGCACTTTGTTTATTTAGCACATTTTATAATGCTATCGAATTGATATATATAGTGCTTTAAAAGTGCTTTCATAAAGCACTAAGGCTAACATCATATTTTCTGGGCTCATAAATGTTATACTTTAAAGAATGGTGACATCGATGATATTATTAACAGGTTTCAGGCTAATGTCATTATTTTGTTTTCAACTTATTGACATTTGATGGTTATCATTTAATTTGGAGACTTTGGTCTTTTCCATCCATGTGGTGTTTGACATACTTATTACTTGAATAGTCGGCTTATATTGGATGCTAATTGTTAGCTCACATGGGCATTGGACAACATGATGTGAAAATTTGATTAGTGATTATTGTGTTAGTCTCATGTGGATTTGAAATGATGTTTAACATCATTTGATAGTGGACTTCAAATGTTTATCTTGAAAAAGTATAGGGAAATCATTTTATTTGTTTTGAAAGTTTATGGGTTTGAAACCCTAGCTACGCCGCCATGTACGATTTGAGATCTCAGTTTACAGCTAGTTTTTGAGCTGAAAGCAGGTAGAGCTTTAGTGAGATCATTGTGAAGGTTTTCAATAGACAACTAGTTTTTTTTGGGCCACCATGACAGGTAATCGCTTTCCAGTTTTAAAGATCTTTTGCAAGTTGAAAAATATAATTGATTTTGTGGTTGAGACTTTATTGAGATGTATTAAATATTTATTACATTGTGATTAACCTAAAATTACATTCAAGGGGTTCATTACTCTAGTGATATTCATTGACATATTGTTTTTTTCTGTGGTTATACTTAAAAACCCTTGATGGGTATCATGATTAAAAACAACATTGTTCATAAAAACCCTGGTTATTGGATACAGGTTTGAAATGAATAACTATTTGTAAATCATTGTATAAATTGTTGGAAAAATCATATGACACGGTGATGAGAAGATATAGTCTTAACAATATATTGTTTAACATTGTGATATGATTTTGTAAAGAAGAGAAGAGGGGTTTATATTGTTTATCTATGGTTGTATTACAGAGATTATTTTTGAGTTGGGCATTATTAAAAATCAGTTTGTATCCTATTGTGATTTTGTAATTGCAGATATTCATTGCATTTATAAGGTCTTAATAGGTTGCAATGTCATGAGATTTTTTATTCAAATTTGAAGTGGGTGCTTCAGTTTATGATAGGAGTTGGTGCTCCACATTATTATAGAGTTGGTGCTCTGAAAGTATTGCAAAATTTTTGGAATCAAGCATGCAGGGTATATTGGAGTGGTTTTTCTTCCCTGTAAGGGTTTTCCATGCAGTAATATATGTCTCGCTCTTTTGTTTGGATTGAGTCTATCTTGCATAATTATTTTCCCTTCAATCATTTATGTTGAGTTTCATGTAGTGTTCTGATACTTTATCATTGTTCAAGTTTATATAGATGTTCATGGTTCAGTTGTAAATGTGCAAAATCTGAAAGTTAATGGATGTCATTTTAAAGTTCAGTTAAAGTTGTTTGATATTCATGTTGCATGTGATGGATTTATTATGTTGATCATTCAAAGCTCACTTATTACATTGCATATTTAAAGTCACAACCAGTTCAAGTTGAAAAAGAGTTCAAATTTGTATTTTATGTCATAAAAGTTTTAAAAACATATTACTTTTATTCACCCCCCACTCTTAGAGTAATTCCACTTCTAATATATCCCTCAACTATTTGCCCTCAACCCTCAACCCTATACTTCAACTCTAAACCCTACAATTTCAACCCTTAACCCTATAGCTTATGCCCTCAACCCTATACCCTAAAGCCAATACCCTCAACCCTACTCCCTATACCCTATACACTTAACCTTTTACCCTTAACCTTGAACATTATCCCTCAATCCTATACCCTCAACCCTATACTTAAACCCTGAACCCTACACTCTCAACCCTAATCCCTATACCTTATACCCACAACCCTATACCCTAAATCCAATACCATCAACCCTATCCCAATATGTTAAACCCTAATCCCTATACCCTATACACTTAACCCTATACCCTAACCCTAAACACTATCCCTAAACCTCATCCTTAAACCCTAAACCCTACACCCTCAACCCACAACCCTATACCTTACACCCTAAATTGTATACTTTATACCCTCAAACCCAAATATATACCTTATACCCTCAACCCTATACTTGATATCTGAAACCCTAATTCCCATACCCTATATACTTAATCCTATACCCTCAACCCTTAACCCTATACTTAAAACCTAAACCCTACACTCTTAACCATCAAACATATACCTTATACCCTCAACCATATACCCAATATCCTAAACCCTAATCTCTATACCCTAAACACTTAACCTTATACCCTCAACATTGTACCTTAAACCCTAAACCTTACATCCTCAACCCTCATCCCTATACCTTATACCCTCAAACTTATATTGTACACCCTATACTCTATACCCTCAACCATAAAAAGATACCCTATACCCTCAACCATAAATCAATACACTCAACCCTATACTTAATATCTGAAACTGAAATCCCTATACCCTATACAATCAACCCTATACCCTCAACCTTGAACACTATCTCTCAACCCTCAACCCTACACCTTAAACCCAAAAACCTGCACCCTCAACCTTGTATCATAAACCATGTACCCTAAACCATCAACCCTAAATAGATACCTTCTACCCTCAAATGTAAACACAATACCCTCAAATGTATACCCAATATCATAAACCCTAATCCTTATACCCTAAACACTTAACCCTATACCCTATATTTAAACCCTAAACCCTACACCCTCAACCCTAAATCTTATACCCTCAACCCTATTACCTAAACCCTATACCCTAAATAGATAACTTATATAGACTCAACTGTAAACCCAACACCCTCGACCCTATACCTAATATCCTCAACGCTAAGTCTTATACCCTATACACTTAACCTTATAACCTAAACATTGATCTCTATCCCTCACACCTATACCCTCAAATCTCAATTCTATACCTTAAACCTTGAACCCTACACCCTTATCCCTCAACCCTAAAGCCTAAACCCTTACCCTCAACCCTAATCCCTATACCTTATACCCTCAACCTTATATATACTGTATACACTCAATTGTAAACCTAATACCCTCAACCCTATACCCAATATATTCTCAACCCTAATCCCTATACCACATGCACTAAATTCTAGTGCCCTCAACCCTAAACAATATCCCTCAACCATAGGCACTAAATCCTATAAACTAAAGCCTCAACCCTAAACTTTATACATCAAACCTAAATCCTAAACCCTATACCCTCAACCCTACACCCTAAACACTATAACCTAAAATATCAACCCTAAATAGATACTTTCTACCCTCAAATTTTTGTTCTTCAAGATGTGTCCACTTTGAAAATTAGTAAAAAATCATATATTTAGTAAAAAATGGTAGAAAATCAGGGATAAACTACATGGTGTTGCTAATTTCTCACTAAAGTGATTTTTAAAATACTAAAAAAAGTTAACATTTTAGGGGAGCCACACCAAATGCTCTGTTATGTCCTTTTGAAGAAATAAAGGCCAATTTGTGTGGCCCCCATTTTTGAACCCCTTAATCTTTTCCATTTTAAAAAAAAGGGTACTTTAGAAAGTATATTTAGAGAGATATGATTCTTATTTTTGTTTCATCTTAAAGTTTTGAGTGTAACTATATTCAATTTATCATCCAAGGTCAATCTTTCTTTATTTAAAAAATGAAAGTGGGTATGTGCAGGATCATGATGGGCCAAAAAGTGGCAATATGATGGGTATTTGGCTAACAACTTTTTTTTTACCCAAAATTGATGAAACAAAAAGGGTTTTTAAAGGAGATTCTGAGGTTCCATCAATATAAATTATGATTTATTTTGAATTTAGTAAGTAATTATTATTCATTTTCTATTTGAATTAGACTAAAGTCCTGATTGATAGGTTGATTGAAAAACATCTATAGTTTTCAAATGGTATCACATTTTTTGAATCCAAAACATGCGTCACATTCTATGCTTCACATAATATAGGATTAAAAAAAGAAAAAATAATTTCATGAAGTTTTGACCAAGTTAAGGTGGTCAGACATACGAGTTTTTTATATTTTTTAAAAGTTGTAATAAAAAAATCATAATTAATTATTTACTTGGAAAAAAATTACAAAAAAATATGCATCACATTAGGACATGAGTCCTCTACTTATATCTAAAATCTTATAAAAAAAATATTATCATTTTATTGTGGTTAGGGTAGTCAGACAAACACCCACTTCTTATGTTTTTCCTGAAATTTAAGTACTACTGCATTGAAATTTCAAATTTTCACCAAATATATATATATATATATAAACAAACCTAGTAGTTTAGAAACTACATTCAATTTGCTATAGATTCTATTCTTACATATTTTTGAAATAATATAGATAACTTATTCAAATTTTTACATCAAGTTTCCTAACTCTGATTTTTCTAAATTTTTTGCCACTTAAGGGCCTATTTTTTCCATGATGATCCTACACATACCCAAGTAGCCAATTAAGACCCCTTTTTGGTCCCCCCTCTTTATGCAACCACCCCATGCCATTTTCATGAAGATGTATGAGTTATCATCTACATTCTAATTAACTACATTAATTTATTATGTTTTATGGAGTAGCCACTTACAATTCTATAATGAAATCAAGGAATCCATCAATAAACTTTTGTGGAAACTTATGGTGTGAAAATAACTTTGACAAGGGTTTCATGCCTAAGGTAACATTATACATTTATCATTTAAGTTATTTATTAATTTTGCATCTAGCCAACCTAAGGAAAGACCTCTAGTTAATCATCATCATTTGTTGTACATAGAGGTGAAAACAACAAAACAAGGTTTTACTTATGTAATACCCTATACAACACAACCTTTCTCCATCTTTTCATGTGTGAAAAAAAATATAGAAGTTTTATCAATAGGTAGTCACAAGAAACATGGAGTTGACTACAACCTACATTTTAGAGTTTTCAAATCCCAAAACAGAAGCATCTCAGGTCTAGGGCACCCATACCTCTACCCACCTAATTTAGGTTCCATTTTTCATGACAATTTCTTCTATATATCTCTTTCTCAAAAATGTAACTATTTCTTTAGTTTTCATTTTTATCTATGCAATAAATTATATTCTAAGATCTAGGGATTAAATCAAATAGTCTTGTTAAAACACACATAAAATTTACCTTCTTTACAACTCAAAAAGACATAAACCCTAGGAGATTTTCTCTCACTTGTGGCAACAATCCAATCATCAAAATCTAGTTGGTTTTTATCCAAATGTAGGGTCAAGTGAAAAGAGGTAAATCCTAATTGGATCCAGGTTCAGTTTTCCTACTTCAAAAGTTTTGATTGGAGGTAAAAAAAAATTGTTTCAAAGGGGCCAGTAACCCTTTACAAAATAAAGTAGTTGATAAAAAAAGATAACAACATTACGTAGCAATCGGCCCGCCGGTATCAAACCAATAGCCAAAAAGTAGCCAAAAAGAACACAACTAGCCAACAACACTACATATTGTTCAGTCTCTCTGCAACCTCCACTTCACTAGCAACCGCCTTGTGCACATCATCCACAGTATCAAACACCTCTATACGAGAGGCGCCACCCTAAGATTTCATTATGTTTCTAGTTCTAACCCCTAGCCCTCCAATTCTTACCTCACCACTCAAAACACTATCTTTAACACCACCCTTTGCACCAACACAATCCACATCTGGCAACTTACCCACAATAGTAGTATCATCAGCAGACACAATATCCTTTCTCTTTTTCATAGTAATCAAAGGGAGATCACCTTGGCAAAGTAAAAAATGCCCAAAATTTTAGAGATATCTCCACTCTTCATCACAACATTCCACATTTTATCCATTTTATCTTCAAGGGCTAAGATTCTCCCTTCCAAGTTTTGTTTCAAATTGATGGCTTCCTTCACCATAGTATTAGCCACAGTATTAAGAAAGTCCAACAAATCATCAATTTGGCTTTGGATAGAAGGGTCCTCAACCTTACTCGCAATACCTCTAATTCTAACATTAGCCCTATTAATATCATGGAAGAACTACTTAAAAAGTTTAAAAAACACATTAGCACTATCACGAGCCGAGCCAAACACATCATAAAAATCCTCCCTGTCAAAGTTCTCAATCCCTTTCCCCACAACAACGTCCTCATCAGAAGAACTAACATGAACCTTATCAGTAGAAATATCCTTACCTTTGCCGACAGAGATAGGAATCTTCATCTTTCAAATGGAATAGGTGATTTCCTCTGCTACAACCTCCTACTTCAAAAGTTTCTAGTGCATGCCGCCATATTTTTAATATAATAGGAATTTTTTTAAATTGCTTGGTTAAAATATAGCCAAGAGTGAGTATTACAATTTATATCTATTTTTTTATTTTTTTATTTTTTTGTGACTTTTTGAAGTGGATGGATCCCACAAATTACGTCATTAAGAATGGAAATCACATAAATTACAAAAAAAAATGCTGAAAATATATATTTTTTATTTGAATGTAAAAATAATTAACCATAGAATAGTCCTATATATATTTTTTCAAATTTATAAGAAGGTCAAAAGTTCTTAAGAAAATCATACACTTATCAAAGGAATATGAAGAAAATATTAAAATAAAATAAAATAAATATGCAAATAGAAATTTAAGAAGTAGCTCTTCATTTTGGTGGTGGTTTTATAAAATTTTATTGTAAATCATATAAACCTAACAAAATTGAATTTTTGATTCAAGTTGTTTTATATTAGAAAGATGAATCTAGGAGCCATAAGAGATGTCTAATCCTTAGGTATTAAAATAAAAGAATAAATGGTTAGGGATTATAAAATTGAATTCAAGGAAGTAAAGATGTATACACATTAAAACACATGTGATATATTTTTTGTATAACTTAATTATGTTTTTTGAAAATCTTTGAGTTGGCCACTAGTTTGTTCCCCATTTCCACACACTTTTCCTTAATATATATTTATAGTTGGACTATATTAAAGGAGAAAATTTGTGGCCTTCAAAAAAATTAATCTATAGTACCTAAACCATTATTTTCTCCCATTAATCCAATGTTCACACAAATCTATTCATATCTACCCAATATCCATTTATTCATCTCTTATATCATACTTCATCATTTTCACTAGATATAGTTTCCACTTTTCCCTCATCCCTTTTCTAGCATTTCTAACTATATTTATGATGATGATACCTTCCATTCGTATGACAATGATTTATCCCTCCATATAAATTTCGCTATGTTATCCTATATGTACTTCTTTTGGAAACTCTCTTGTTAGATCATTAATAAACTATCCCCTAATTATTATTCTATTAAATAGAATATAATATAATATTTTGATGACCACTTCCTTCCTCCCTCATCTCATAATGCATTATATTTCCCATTCATTATTTTTCTCATCAAGATGAGATCATTCTTTCCAAGGATAACCTAACACATGATAAAACCTTTCATCACTCTCCCAAAATTACATTGACAAATCTTACTCAAACAATAGATGTTTAAACATCTTCTAATCATTCTTCATCTATTATTCCTCTTCTAATTTACAAACTAGCTATTCTAGAAATTGATCCCTTGCATGACATTAGTTGACCATCTACTCCTCTTGTATGTGTAATGTAGACACTAAAAGTTGTCCTAAGCCCGTGACTCTAATTTCGTCATAATTCTTATCTTCATTTTCATAATTAAATAATGTTAATTGTTTAATTAGTTTCTAAAATCATTTGTCCTCTATTAATTAAATAACTTTAATTATTTAATTCATTCATTCTTACCTTTATTCAATCTTGATTAATTAAATAAATATTATGTAGTTAATTATGTTGCTAATTAAATTTATCTTCTTTCTAAAATTAAATAAATTATTATTTAATCTATTCCCACCACACTTTCAACTATAATTAAATAATCATTTTAAATTATTTAATTATTCTTTAGCCTTTTCTCCCTTTAATTAAATAAATCTTTATTTATTTAATTTAATCTCAAAATCTTGAATGTTGAATTAAATCATTATTTAATTAATAAAAGGATTTATCCATGAAATATTCCTCTATAATTAGATAATCTCTTTGTTATCTAATTAGATCATTCAATTATCTGGTGATTTAATATTTGATTATCTTTAACGAACAAACTTTTTGTGTTAATCAACCCATTATCTAGATTTATTCTTATCTTCTACGTGCAAACGTTTATTAATTAAATAACTTTAATTATTTAATTAATTTATTCTCATCTTCTATCTATTTCAATCTTTATCTTTACATGCAATCTTTATTCTTCTATGTCTCGACTAGTTTCCACTAAAGATTAAATTATTATTTAATTTAATCCCCACCTTTTATGCTTTATCACTCACACTAATTCTACCCTAACCCTAATGCATGTCACATATTTTAATCTTAATCATCGATTTATCTTTCAATCTAAGTCATCATTCAAAAATCATATTTTCTATAAATTGACTTTACCTTCATCATTATTACTCCTCCCAAAATCTTATGAGTTTTGGAAGCAACTTACTTTAGAAATCTTCATTTTTTTGCTATTATCATGATCATGAGGCCATACTTGCATGCTTAATGAAAATCTGAGGGAAAGTATCATACAATGATGGAATGGAGAAGGATAATGGAGGTTATTCATGGAATCGAATGTTTGTTTGGTAAAATCCTTTGTTTATGCATGTTTTTACAATTTTCCATTGTTCTTGATTATTAGTTCGGGTTTAGTTTAAATTACACTTTGAATTGCTTAACCTGTGAATTTTCCCTGTGCTACACCTAGTGAACCCAATGTGAACTACTAACCCTCTTGATTTGCATTATTTGTTTGGAATTTTTTGGTGTTTTTTGTCTTGAAGGCTATAGGTACTTTTGAAGAATCTTGTAAAACACACTTTTGGGAGTCTTTTGAGGTAAAATAAATAGCATGGTTGTGTCCAAAATGTTTGAGAGATAAATTTTCATATATTATACTGCATATTTTGGTTAAGGGTAGCATTTTTTTACATGAAAAGCATGATTTTTTAAAGATTGCGAGCTAAAGTGATGCATTTACAAGCCAAAATGATGCATGTGTGGCTTCCTGTGATGCATCTAACATTCTATGATGCATCTGTGGCTTCCTATGATGCATGTGTGGCTTCCTGTGACACATTTGACTTTGTGTGATGCATTTGACTTTGCGAGACGCATTTGTGACTTCTTGCAATGCATCTAGCTGGTAAAAAAATAATTTTCTAATTTTTGAAATTCTAAGTTTTCATTTTAAATTATATTTTTTTGTTCTGGGAATAATTTGGATTTTGCAACATGTGATTTTGTGGAGTTAATATAGCTTTTGCAAGATGATTCATGGAAGAAAAATATACAAATTGTTTTTGTAGGACGTTTGATGAAGACAAAGATTCAAACTACTAATGAAATATGATGCAGAACATTTGTCAAATATTGATTTTGAAATCAATTATCTGAATAGATTAGATCATATTGCATTTGGTGCTTAAAATAAATCACTGTTCTCTATGTTTGGTGCGTTCACACATTCTGTTTAGATTAAAACCTGATTCAATAATAAAAGTATCCTCTCCCCTTGCACACTTGTGAGATTCTAGGCATAAGAGAAATTTTTATTGACTCTAGAACTAGGCCTTCCTTAGTGGGAAAAAGTACTCACCCTAAGGCGACTCAAACTGGAAATGAAGCTAAAGCCAAGCTACTCCTGACCGGTATACAAATGTGAATGCTAATGGAAAACATAGCATTACAGGTGAAGATTTGTTATGCAGAAAAGTTAATCTTGCCTCATGCACAGCCACTTGAATGGATTCTCTTATTAAAAATACATTTGTTTTTAGATTACCAAAATCCCTCTATTTGTTGGTGCAAGAGGTCAAACCTTTGAAGTCATCCCACATACTTTCGGTTCTTAGTAGAGATGAAGAGTTTGTCATGGGAGATTCATGAGAACTCGAAGTTTGTATGACCGATAGAAGTGAGTGTCATGGAGGGTAGACAGTGTGGTCAAGCTTCTAATCACCTGCTCTGAATAAGCGCAATTGGAGAAATCCAAGTGGGAACTCAACATATATTGTCCTTGCCAACCATAGGAATCATACTTGTCTATTTGAATTTAAACATTTTCACATCAAAACCAAATTGAAACAAAGTATTTTTTGATTGTCTTCTATTTTCCAAAATTTTATCAAAATTAGACTAAGTCAAAACCTACAAATTTATAGTAAACCGCATCTACTATAGAGAATCACATCTACTATTATGAGTCACATCGTCAACCAGAAAATTAGATCTATCAAATTGAGTCGCATTTGTACACCAAAAAATTACATCTGTCAAACTGAGTCACATTTGTATACCAAAAGCATGCATCTATCATAATGAGTCACATCTATTAATCATAAACCTACATCTTTCATATTGAGTGGCATATGTCAACCAGAGAACTGTATCTGCTATTTTGAGTTGTAAGTGTCAAATCTGTATCTTCTTTCCTATTAGACTAAAAACTACATCTAAAATCCTTTATGATGCATATGATCTAATGATCCACATTTGTAGTCTAGAATGATGCATCTTCCTATCACAAACTTGAGACATAGTTTACTAGTAAACTAAATCTGACACTAAAAACTGCATTTGTTAGTTTCTATGACGCATCTGTTAACATTAACTACAATTGTATGATAACCAGAAAAAATGAATTTCATTGTCCCAGTCTAAGGTCAAATAGTCAAAACCAGTCTTTGATTATCCTTTCACAATGATCTCTAAACAAAAACAAGAAATATTTTCTCCTACTTTTCATGATTGCATCTTTTAGTATCATTTAGCCATAGCGATAGACATACTAGTTGCAAACCTTAGTTACATTTTAGGTGTCCTAGTTACCTTCAGATCAATCAAACTTTTAGGACAATCATCTTTGTAGATTTTACAATAGGCCAAATTTCCATACTTTGGATAAACTCTTGCTTCAACAAAAATTGTCATTGAACCTTGTCACTTGTCACAATTATCATCTTTTGGCATCTTAGTGAGTCTTTCCAGCTCGTTAGTCTAGTTTGGGAACTTACTTTATCTCTTGGTCTTAGTCTCACAAAAGGTCCCTTGACAAACTAAATTGAAGCCTTGGTAAAACTTTAGATGGTTAGTAACCTCTTTTCAAAATCTCCTAAAATTGATTGCCTTTAAAAGCTTACCTAAACTTTTGCATACTTAGACAGTCATTCTAGGATAATATCATTTTAGAATTTCCTTATTTTCCAAAAAAGAAAAAAAACATAGTTGCATTAGAATTCATTCCTTATATACAAGAAAAAAAACATAGACTAAAATCATATCATTCATAGACATAGTTTTGCATCATCCGTATTTTGAGCATATCTTACATGGTTGAAATAGGGTCCAAAAGGAAACAAAGAAAAATGGAAAATCCACGAGACTTTATCAATCCATTTTCAAATCCCCCATCAGGGACATCGAGACCACACAAAAATTTATTGGACAAATTCGTCACTAGAGACCAACAAGGACACATTATAGTGGAAGACTTAGACACTGTTGCACAAGATCCATAGTTTGCCTCTTTTGTAGATGAATAGTTGGCACAAGATCCTCAATGATATCTAGCAAAAATGTTAGTAGAAGGGGCCACATTACCTTTTGTAATTGGCATTGAAACATTGCAAACTTCATCTACCCAAGGGAAAAGCATGATGAAATCTAGTGCCTCTATCCCTCAAGTAACTACAACTATACCATTTGGAGTACCTACACAGAGTGCCACAGTAGTACACACATCACCATTTGGTATATCAAGGATGACAAAAGGCCTTAATTTTACTGTAGGGGAATCATTTTCAAATCCCTTCAACACCAATACTGGAAGAAAAAATCATAAAGTCAGCATAAACATGACAACTACCATACAAAACATCAACACCAGTAATTCCATTCCATAAATAGAGGTTTCACAAATAGGAAACATACCTTAAATACAATTTGGGAACCAACCTGATCCTTCACAAAACATCACATTCCTAATCAAAATCCACTTTTCATTCCAACACTAAACCAAAATCCATCACACAATGTTGGATTCCAAAACACTTACATAAACCCCAACAATCCAACTAACACGTCATTAACACAAGTTGATGTTCTACAAACACAAATGCAAGCCCTTCAAGCAAAAAATGGAAAAAATGATGATGTATAGCAAAAAGAATTGTTTAGAAAAAGACTTATGTCCATTTCCATTTAACAAAGCTTTATACATGACACCTTTCCCACATGCATATGTTACACTAAACTTGCCTAAGTATAATGGGAAGTGTAATCCTATTGAACATATAAGGGAATTTTCCACAATGTGCATAGACATTGCATATGACCCCATGTATCTCATGATACTTTTTCCACAAAGCCTTGTTGGAATAACACTTGAATTTTTTTCTCAACTTCCATATGGCATAAGGTCATGGGGTGAACTTGCTGAAAAATTTATTGAACATTTCTCCTTTAACATTGACAATGAAATCACAATAGCATCCTTATGTAACACCACACAAGATGAAGGAGAAAACTTTATCACCTTCTTCCAAGGATGGAGTCTAGCTAGTTGATTCCCTATTGAAATACTTGAAAAGAAAAAGGTAACCATACTCCTAGAAAACCTGAATTCAAAATTAAGTAGTGACTTAAGAGTACATTGTTGCATTTCTTTTGTGGAACTAGTAGAAAAGGATATCATACTTGAAAAGGATCTCATTGAAAAAGGTGAAATCAAGATGTCAAATAGAAATCCAAATGTTCAAAACTCCCCTAATGATAGGAACAAATTTTTGTCTCATAACAAGAACATAACCAATGATGGGATTTTTCATCCTAAAACCCTACAAGTAGGACCAATCCCTACACTTAGAGGACACAACCCCTCTAACAACACACTCAAAAACATCAATCAAACTTCCAATGCTGTCCAAAACACCCATCAACCACGATCGCAAAGGAGATTTTTGAAATGTGAATTCACTCCCCTAGGTGAGCCAATTAAATCATTCTTTAAACAACTACTGCAACACAACCTCATACAAATTCAAGAGATAAGACAATATGATTTGAGACAATTTAAACCCTTTTTGTGGGATGACAATCCTTTTTGTGATTTCCACCAAACTAAGAGACACAATCTACAAAATTGTTGGTAGTTGAAGAACATTATACATGATCTTGTGGAGAAAAAAACTATTGAAGTTAATGGACAAAAACAAACATCCTCAAAAAATGATCACAAGGTATTTACTAATCCATTACATGAGCATGGAAAAGGAAAAGCCTCTAGTTCGAGAAATGAGACCAATAATTTAGCCAACTATGCTAATTTCAAGTATGATTATAACCACGGCCCAATCATAAATCACATTCAAGCCACAAATGGGAATATCAACACTATTACCATAAAGAAAACTCTTGAATGTGCTATCAACACTTGCTGAACCAAGATAACCTTCCAAGGCCCTCCATCACAACAGAAACCACAGTCCTCCAAGCCTTAGTATAATTTACTTGACCAATTAGGGAAGACCCCATCATAAATTTGCATCTTGGAACTATTGAGTATATCACCCGATCACCGAGCTTTTCTAGATAAAGCTTTGCAAAGCATGACCGTCCCCAACAACCTTTATTTCAATCATTTCCAAGAAATGGTAGGCTACCTAACCGACTCTCATCATGTTAACTTCTATGAACAATATTACTCAATTGAGAAGACAAACCACAATGACCCATTGCACCTCAAAGTTCTTGTTCATAAAACAAAAGTTAGATAAGTCTTGGTAGACAGAGGAGCAGGGTTGAGTCTTTGCACCTTGAAATTGGTTAAGGCATTAGGATTCTCAAAGGCATGTGTGGAGACTACTAAGAGCATTGTCATTAAGGAATATGATGATGAAGAATGATCATCTAAAGGAGCTATAACACTCCTCATTAGAATTGGTCCTACAGTTATGGATACCAATTTCCAAGTCTTGGATCTTGTCCTCCCATATAACCTTCAGCTAGGAAGACCATGGATACATGCTATGAAGGTAGTACCTTCCACTTACCATCAATGTCTTAAATTCCCATACAATGGCACCAAGATCATGATAGATGGTGATCCTGACCTTCTTCCAATATTGCACTAACCTATGAGGTATACCCCAATGATAGGTTCTTGTAAACTAGGAGGCTTCATCATCCAACTCATCCCAGTATATCGATCCATCCACTCTTTCCAACACACCTACTTCCCAATCACTACCTTCCACTCCTAAGGTCGAGATCGAAGATAAAGGTTGTGGAGAGTATCATATGAAAGCATCTTATTGTGTCAGCCATTTGGTTCCTCCCAAATCATACAGTTTACCAACAATAGATAGGAGAAAATCCATGGTCACCATACATGTCCCTCCCACAATTACTTTCACAAAATGGGGGGAACTAAGTAAGAAAGCTATAAATGAAGATGTGACCTCATGGTTATACAAAGAAGGTAATGAAGAACCTCCTTCGCCTGCTTAGATACCCACAAATCAATATGGAAAAGGTTTCAAGATAATGTAAGACAAAGGATATAATGGACATAGTGGGTTGGAATTACATTAGAATGGGAGGAATGAACCTATTATTGTCTCTCAATGACTGAAATGCCTAGGGCTTGGGTTTCAACCACTTCAAATTGGTGTTTCTAGTATCACATTTCCTTCACAAGAGGAAGTAAGTGCTTCTGAATTCATTGAGACATCCAATGAGCCATCTGACCAATGCTACTACAATTCCCCTGACTCTAATGAATATGAGTGGGACTACATCTCCTCCACCTCTTTCATGGACCTTGATAAAATATTTGGGGAACTTTACTAAATGCTTAAATCCTCACAACATACACTGAATTCACGTCCACAAACATCTTTGACAAAAGAGGAATGGATCAAACATTACTTTTGGGAATCCCTTGATCCTTCCTCTTGGGAACTTGACAAATCCACTTCTAATAACCAAACCTTGACAATGGTCCTATCTCAGAATCTACCTATTCCCAAGAAAAAGAGTAAGGAGGATTTGGTAAGAAAATTTTGTGACTATGTCAACAACTCAACCTTTACCTTGACTCCTTGGAACTTTGATACTTTTGATGATGACATTCCCTTAGTATATCCCCAACTTATCGATTGGGATCAACAAGATACCCCCTTCTTAGATGTCTTTGAGAATGATAAAGCAATATATGAGTTCATGGGATTGCGAGAAGGAATACCTAGTGGTGACCATAAGGCTGGATTTACCATAGAATTGGATAACATGGGTTGTTTTGGGGAGTCTATTCACCCCTCCAACTGCAAAAGAAAATAAAATAAGAAAAATAATGAAAAAAATAAAAATGATGAGCCCCTAGGTTAAAAACAAAAGGCACCTTTGGATGATGAAAAAGTAAAAAATAAGGACGCATCCAAGGGTGAAAACCTCTATGAGGCACCCAAGGATGGAGGGCTGAACATTCTCCCCGTTTCTCAAGAAAAGTCACCAATGTTAGTTGAAGAATCTGTGGAGATCAACATAGGCACTGAAGATAATCCTCAGCTAATCTATTTTGCAGCATCTTTGATAGAAACAGAGCAACCTGAATTCTATAACTTCTTCACACAAAGATAGGTTAACTTTGCATGGTCAAATCTTGACATGCCTAGATTGGATCTTGACTTGGTATTACATAATTTTCCATTACAACCAGGTGCTAAACCTTTTAAGCATAAATTAAGAAAAATGCACCCACAAATTTCTTTATTATTCAAAGCTAAACTAATCAAATTTTTCGATGTCAGCTTTATCAAATAAATTGACTATGTAGACTAGATTTCCAATCTCGTACTAGTGACAAAACCAACAGGGGGAATTTGCATTTGTACAGACTTCTGAGATATAAAAAAAGTATGTCCTAAAGATGATTTTCCTCTACCAAATATTGACATGATTGTGAACCTAACAATAGGATATGAAATGCTATCCCTTATGGATGGTTTCTCAGGGTATAATCAAATTAGAATCACACCTGAATACCAACATAAGACAACTTTCAATTTTCCATGGGGAACTTATTGTTGGAACATCATGCCCTTTGGAGTTAAAAATACCGGAGCAACATATCAACGCACCATGACAACTATTTTCCATAATCTCATTCACACTCTCATGGAAGAATATGTGGATGATTTGATAGCTAAATCATTAAGAAGGGCTAACAATTTATAGGTCCTAGATAATATTTTTCAAAGACTAGAAGAATACAAAGTGACGCTAAAAACAAAAAAATGTGTATTTTGCATACAATCAAGAAAAATTCTAGGATACATCATTTCTAGAAAACACATTGAGGTGGACCCTGTAGACAAGAAAAATATGCATGCATTTCAATCCACCAGCTTAGTTAAATAACCTTCACTTAATTAAATCTAACATTTCATCCTTCAATTAAAAAAATTCATTTTACCATTACCTCATTTAAATAAATCAATTTTAATCACATCCTAGCATTCCATCTTTCATAAATCATCTCCTAGGTTCATCTCCTTCAAATTGATTAACCTTTATCTCACATTCCCCTTTTAATTAAATAAACCAAACTTTATTTAATTAAATCTCAAATCCATATTCCATTTGTAATGCCCGCCATGCAACCCCAAAGAAAACTAATACATCTAACATTTATGGTATAATTTTTTTTTAAACTATTAAAGTGTATAAATTATTGTATACATTAAATTTAAAAGATTACAAATTAAACATGTAAGTCCTTTGGGGTACACGAGGTGACATTACATAGCTAACCCATTCATTCACTTAACTTCAATTTTAAACATTAATAAATGATAAACAACGTGACAAGAATAATCCATATAATACCATACACACAAATTTCATTAAATTAATCATGAAGATATAAAGTACATATTTCCACAGATACAACATAACATTGATAGTATTTACATATGGTAATTCAAGAATGATTTACACAGTATGACAATACATTACATCAATCTGAAAGTACATCTCAATGGACACCTAAATAAAGTTACATCATAAGTCATCCCAATGCATGTGGGAGTGATACATATATACATAGAATACATCTAGAGTACAAATATACATCTGGTAACATATGAATCATGGATCAAACTACCTCAGCAAAACTCTACACATAATGGTACAATTGCATCCAAGGGGAGCCAACGGGGTGTGCAACATGTTCCACCCAACCACCCCCATGTTGGGAGTAAACAAGGAAGGATCCTTGACCAAGCACATCCAAATAGTAAGGAAAGACTAAACTACAGACATGAAAAGCAAGAGAACACAAGAAAATACCTCATAACAAAAATTAATCATCAAAACATAACAATAGACCACTTCCAACATATTACAATAATAAGTCACAAATCATATCATCAATAAATCTCAAGGCATAATATCAATAGACCACTTCTAGAGGATTTCAATAAAAACATCTCAAAAGGAATGCTAGAGGAGAGTGTCATCGCATGGCCTTACATGGATTATCCAAACATCTTGTCTCAAGGTGCCACCTCCATCTATTCATGGATTATCCAAACAACATATCACCAGGCTCCGCCTCCATCTATGGTTATCATGACTTCCTATCTGAAGGCACCGCTCCATAGGGTTAGTCATGCAAAACCGTTAACCTCTCGTGGAGACGAAGCACGATCATGCCAACCACGGCCTTCTCGGCCCACCTTTAGTCTATGATAGCACTAACAGGAAGATGAGACATCCATAATTATCTTATTAATGTTTAACTACCCACCCCCTAATTAATTACTTAGGTTATCATTTGTTACTCTAACTCTAACGTGGGTTACCCTGACAGACCCTTAGTGTGTCGGCCCCCACGTAGAGCCACTCTCTCTAGAAACCCAAAACATAAAATCCAACACCAAGGAGTTGTATCACAAGAACATTGAACCAACAAATGGAACATCCGCGAGGAAAAACCATCTCACCAAAATCATATGAAACATCCATAAAAATGGTACAATCCATGTGTAAACTCAAATCACAACCATAGTCAAAACATAGGCCAAATGTCAAATTACAAGATCAAATATAAACATCAGTATCCCCACCTCTAGAAGTCCCTAATCAATGACTTAAGCTCCTATAGAAGGATAAACTAACTCAAGGGCTTTCCGACATGACACAAATCCAATAAAGAGAAAACCACAAATGATTCAATGAATAATCTCTAGAGTACACAATTACGTAAAACAATGCCCTATAACATATTTCAAAACACAATAATTTCACCAAATAAATAATTTAATTTCTCAAGAATATTCAATTTAATTTAAATCAAAAATTTTATTTCTAATTTCTTCGATCACACCATAGCATTGCAACTTTTAATAATTATCTAATTAATTCCATAATTTCCACATATATAACCATTTATATACATATATACATATATACGTATATATATATAAATTAAACATCTAATAAAATCATGCTTTTAAATCATATTATAAAAATTAACCATAATAACTCACTGTAAAGTTACATATATATATATATATAGAATATATATAGATATATTAATATATATATATATGCATATATATATATATATTATAAAATTGAATTTTAAAACAAAACTTTTTTTTTTAATAATTAAAATACCACAGCCGAATGGGGATTGCGAACCTCCCTGTGGGGAGGTCGTAGCCTCACCATAGCTACGCCCAGCAGCCTACGACTATTGTGTGCAACTGTGGTGGATGCGTGCATCCCCCACGGGGAGTGGGTTGGTACAGCATAAGCCGACCACTCCCCCAAATACTTACATATCTATTTTTTAAAATATATATTTAAGAAAAAAGGAAAACAAAAACAAAAACAAAAACACATAAACCCTTTTTCTGTTGCAATATAAATCCATATTTTTTTTTGATAAATAGATAGAAATATAATATATGAATATGTGTATATATATATATGTATATACATATATATATATATATATATTCCCACAATATAAAATAAATAGTTTGAACAATAGTCTAGTTTTTTTCTCTAGACACAATAAATTAGGGCATACAAATTCAACCCCATAACAAATTGATTTTCTTTTCAAAACAAGCATTTCACAACTAGGTTTATTGAAGAAATTTAGAAGATTTTTCAATAGATTTCTACAGAAACTTCAAGGTTTAAGAAGACATTTTTTTCTAAAACAAAACCCTCATTTAAAAAAAATAGAGAAATTGATTTTCAAATATGGCAAACATGATTTTTGTTTTCCCTTACAGAATAATAAAAAAGAAACAAAAGAAATAATTAATCGAAAAGAATCTAGAGTCCTTCGTTTGATGACAAATCCAAAACACGGTAACCCTTCTTCCTCTTTCGAAAACGAACTTCTTCTGTAGATCCTTCTCAAATTCCTTTCGGCTAACTTTTGAATCAATTTGCTATTCTTTTCTTACAGAACAATTTTTCCAGAGAAATACAAAATAACTTTTTCTTTTTTCTTTTCCAAAAAAACCAAAAACCATTCCTGTGTGTGTGTATAGAAACTTCCTTTTTCACAAAAAATAAAGAAAAATAAATAAAGCTCTTCTTTTTTCTCAAAAATCCAACCCATCCATTAGTTCTTTTTCTTGCTTTAAAAACTCACACTTATCTCACAATTTTTAATTAAAAATTCATTATTTTCACATGATATTATCCTCACAAGATATTCTCTACTGATTTTCAAATTTTAATATTTGGAAAGAGATAATTTATAATTATCACCAACATTATTTATTTAAATTAATTACTTACACAATTTAATTAAATAATTTTAATTTACAATATTTAACTCCAAAATTACAATTACTCACAATTAATCATATCCACAAAATATCATTAATTTATTCCATATAAAGTAAAAATAAATTAAATAACAACTAACCATAATTAAAATAAATAAACAACAATCAATACAGAGACAAGAACAAAGCCAAAACCATGACACAAGAAGACTCACAACGAGGTGATAGACTTGGGACAGGGACACTTCCTTATCAACTCCCTTTTTCAATATCGTACCCGTTGGGTTAATTTAATGCTCGCCCTGTCTTGCCGAAGCAAGTGGAATCGAGACTTTATTCCTGCAATTCTTGCATACAAACAAATTTCAAGTAACATGTAAATCTTCATTGTAGACACACCATGAAATTAAATCGCGGGGTAGTAGGGTGCTCACAAGCGATTGATGCTACTCCGTCCTTTCACCAAGACTCACTAACAAACACATCAAAAATCATAACAACATAGAATCACAACATCGTCACATATAATATTAAAGAAAGCCATAGCATAACCAAATAATATAACCACCACATAATGCATCATCAAACCTCATAGTAATGTCAAGTGCAACAAAACAACCAAACTATGAATCCACACACAACCAAGTCGGTGAACTAATCACCATCACAAACCAAGTATCAAACCAACACATAAGAGTATCAAAGAGTATCAACAACATGGGGGGTATTACACCATCCCTTTTGATTTAAATAAATCAATGTATTTAAGTCAAATGGGTCAAAAGTATCTAATATCATCTTAATTAATCTAATCCATGATTAAATGCTAATCTTAATCACTTGTATTCTCTAGATTTTTCCACTTGCACATGAAAATGCATTTAATTGATTTATCAAAATCTTTATTTACTTTCAACTTGGCATAAAAGGAGAATATTCTCCAACTTTGAATCTCCCCCCAATTTGACACGTACATCCAACAAAGAATTTAAGAGGTCTTACATGTCTCTTACATGTCTCTTGTAAAGGTCAAACTTAGCATTTAACTCTCAAATTCAAATTTCAAATCTCCCCCCCCATTGGAACATTGACCAAAATGTGCTCATTCCTCAATCTCTCACATGTTGACAAGTGTCATCTTCTCATTGGTGGATCTTTAGTCCCACATTCACCCATTTTTCATGTCTCTCCATCATTCTCTCTTACAAATAAAGAGCTCATACTTTGCAATTGATCATCCACAACTTGAGTATTTGCACTATAGTCAATAATCACACAACTTATCAAGGATTGGGAAAGGGCTTCTTTCCACAGAAGCACCAATCCACTATGAGATAAAGTTTTGATCATGTTTTTATATGCTTGCAATTAGCTATATTTTTTCTATTTATTTTTTCATATTTTAGCATGGTTAAGTATTTCATAGGGATGTTTAATCTAATGTGTTTCAAATGACTAACATGATGATATTATGTTAAGGTTTAATCATATGCAGATCTGGCATCCACATAATGGTGCTACAAAGAGGGCAGCTTAGAATATAGGGATTGCATTAGCTTAGAAGTTCAAATAAAGCTTTATGAATATTTATACTTTCTTAAAGCTTACATTTATGAATTGATATTTCAAGTTGCCTCTATGAACTGATATGCATTTTCCTGAATGCACAATAAGAATGTAGGAAGTCGACATCTATTTTGAGTTAGTGCATTTTTTATGTATGATAGGGCTCTAATCTTCTTATAATATTGCTTCAAAATTCAATGTGTTTGTTTTCCAGACTCTTGTATTGTTACGCGCATCTCCAGGCATCCAACATTCTCAAGGTTCTGCTTTTTTGCACACTACTTCTAATTGGTGTTTCTCCCATTCATATTTATGTTTCTATTATTAATGAATGGGTCGCATGGGTAGAGGCATGTAGATGTTTTAAGCATTTCAAAAAAGCAAGCGAGCCATTAAGAATTAATGTGTCTAAGTCAAAAGGCAATTGAATATCAACATCATAACTACTATGTTTTTCAAAAAGTTGCTTCACACGGCTACACTTGGCTGCATCATCCACTAGAAGGAGTTATGAAAATTGGTTTTGTACCTACCATTTGCATTAGTTTGAAGTTTTTTAAATAGCTTTTGGCGCCATGATTTTTCATTTGCCAATTGCATTAGTTTGAAAGTGTTAACTTATTCGTAGATTTTGTTTATTCGCTGGTAGCTTGGAAGTGTTAAAGCATTTATTAAGCTCTTTTGTAGATCTTGTCATTTCTAAGGGCGTCGTGTGTCCTTTCTCCCAGTGGCACATTTTTCTTTGATTTTTTCTCTTTTTCAGTTGTTGAATCTGAATGTTTTCTTTCACATCTTTGTCTTGAGAACTGCACTATCAACACTTTCCCAAATTTTGTAGAATACGCCATCATAAACATTCATCTTTTTTATCATGAGATCGACCCTCAAATCGAATCTTTTCGCTCGATCTCTCGAGGGGGAAATGTACTAGTGTTCTTTCTGCTGGGGCATCTAAAAAAAATAGATTTTTTTTGAAAATTTATCGCAACAAGTTTATTCTTTGAACCAATGCAACAAGTACATTGCTTCAAAGAGGGGAAAAATGTAGACACAAAAAATATGCATGCATTTAAATCCACTAGATTAATTAAATAAACTTCACTTAATTAAATCTAACATTTCATCCTTCAATTAAATAAATTCACTTTACCATTACCTCATTTAAATAAATCAATTTTAATCACATCCTAACATTCAAATCTTTCATAAATCATCTCCTAGGTTCATCTCCTTCAAATTGATTAACCTTTATCTCACATCCCCCTTTTAATTAAATAAACCAAACTTTATTTAATTAAATCTCAAATCCATATTCCATCCCTTTTGATTTAAATAAATCAATGTATTTAAGTCAAATGGGTCAAAAGCAATCTAATCCATTATTAAATGCTAATCCTAATCACTTGTATTCTCTATATTTTTCCACTTGCAAATGAAAATGCATTTAATTGATTTATCAAAATCTTTATTTACTTTCAACTTGGCATAATAGGAGAATATTCTCCAAGTTTGAATCCCCCCCCAATTTGACATGCACATCCAACAAAGCATTTAAGAGGTCTTACATGTCTCTTACATGTCTCTTGCAATTTTCAAACTTAGCATTTAACTCTCAAATTCAAATTTCAAATCTCCCCCCTTTGGCACATTGACCAAAATGTGCTCATTCCTCAACCTCTTGGTGCAGGTAGCCATGTCAGTGGTAGGAAAAGAAGGGATAAGTTACAAAGTCTCCATCATCAACTTGGGGACAACTACCAAGGAGCAAAAAGTATACCATCTTCAGGAATCCGTTGCCATAGTGGTGCACTTCATACATTAGGATAAGGTTTCTAAGGAAGAACTTAAGGTGCAGTTGGCTGCTCTGATAGCTTATATTCAACAATGGTCATCCACAGAAGAGCTACCTACAACATCCTTAGCCCCACCATAGTTGTTGTCGAAGGAACAAGTAGATAAGCTTGAGAGAAGAAAAATTTGTCTAAAACCACAAAAGAAAAGTTCTAGCAGGTCTTATATGTTGGAGACATGTTCATCAGTCACACTGCTAGGACAACAAACAAGTTCTTGGAGGTGCAAAAGTCTCTTGAGGAAACAAGGAATTTCTGCACTGACTTTGTGAGAATGTATGGGTCTACTTACCCAAAAATTGAGGCCATCCTCAAACTACCAAAGAAAACTTGGGAAAAGGAGCTTGCATTCAAGGAGGAGGATCATTCGCTAGTGGATATCTAGAAGCTAGACTTCGATCACTAAAAGGAAAGATTAGAGAAATTACTCTATAAGATGGATCCAGATATTGATTGGTCCAATGATGTTAGGGTAGATTACATTTAGTATTTGAAAATAATGAAAGGATATGATATTCATGTCATTCAAATTGATCTGGAGAAGATAAAGCCTCATTTCCATAAGAAGATGGAGGATGGAATGTCAGAAAAGATCACAACATATTTCATGAGTTTTTTTGCCCGAGCCTTCACCTAATATGAGCAATTCAAGGACCACACTGCAAAATACGATGAAGAATATAACAAACTCACCATGTGATCCAAGCAATGGAGTTAGCAAGTGCTACAATCCAAAATTATTGAAGTTGATAAGCTCCAACCATTGATCCTGAAGTTTATGGAGTACGCCGCTTTGAAGAATCATGAAGGGAACCATATTATTGATGAATAACTCCTTACAAAATAGCTGTAGCAAAGGCAATTAGCAAAAATAAAAAATGCTACAGTGCTGCCACTAAAAGAAAAAATAGGGAAGGGACAATGATGTATTTTAAAATTGTAATATATTTGGGGGTAGGTGAAGCCCTAATTTATCATGAATCTTGGCCACACAATGCAAATCAATCTTGTCCATTCATTTTTGTTTTTGAACACTATAAATAGGGGGTCTCCTCTCATTTTCAAGAGAGATTTGAGTTGTTGAAAAGACATGCTACATAAATTTTAATAGAAATACATTGACTTTGGTGGATTTCTGAGTTTCTTTGAATGTTTCATAATTCATCTCCCATAGTTAGCTGATTTAGTTAGATTTACTTTGTTTTTCTTCATGGTTCTAGAGTGCTTTGATAGATTTAGTAATTATGCTCAATGATTGTGAAGATTTATGTTGTGTTGATGCCTTTCTTGTCCATACTTTTTGTTGTTTACTGCTAGTAGATAGCTATGCAAAGTTAGTTTGGGCGTAAAATAAAAGGTGCTCCAAAATTTTATCTTTTTTTCATGCATGTTTATGGTGGATGAATGGTAGAACATTTTCAGTCCTTAGAAGATAGCGCAAATTTCATGATATTGTGAGTTTTTGGTTAACTGAAATTTTGTTTTAAGGAAGCCGTCCACAGTAGAACCCTCCATGATCACTGTTCATAGTTAGTTTTAGATCCAAGAAATTCTTCTCTTCCTTACCCTTTTTCCCTTTTTTTTAATAAGTGACATGTGCTAAGGTTCATTGCACATTGTAAAGCTGAATCTTTAGATAAAATAGGAGTTCATGATTGTTGTTCGAACCTGCAACAAATTGCACTCTAACTTCCCATCTTAGAAACTCCATGTCAAGATTCATATCACATCTAGCTACGTAAGTTTTCCCTATGATTACCAGCAAAATCAAATTATACATCAACTGAAAAATTCCAAGCACTATCAAGACTTGACATTCAAGAGACCTTGGGGTAATGATTGGTAACTTGTCTACAAATTTCTACCTTTTAATAGAGGTAGTGTACCTATGCACTACCTGTGTTGAGAAAGTGTGCAAAACACCCATTAACAAAACTGGTGCTAGAAGGAGGACCAAGTTAAGCTGGATCAAATTGGATCATTCTCCCCTGAGAGATTTCAAAGAATTTTAAGGTCAATGCCACACAAAGGTGAATTTCAAGAGTTGCAGCCCCCTACAAGGGCTAGGTGAACTAATGGAGGAGACATAGCCTCTTCATCTTCCTCCATCCCTTCCACCTTCACCTTCCTCCACCTTTCAACCATCCTCCACTCATCCACTCCAAACTTCCTTCGGACCTCATCCTTTTGGTAGCAGGGGAGTAACCTCTTCCCTTGCCCTCCAAACCCAAGGTGTAGTCCCAGTTTCCCCTACCTTAGTGCAGCCCCAAGTTACTATTCCCCAATGACAAATACTTCCTCTTCCTCCCCCCATGGCTTGGTTGGAACAAAATCCTTCTCCATTGCACTTCAGTGCTTACCATGGAATTCCAATGAATCTGGAGAGCTTCTGCACAAAG
Source organism: Sequoia sempervirens (assembly GCA_007258455.2). Taxonomy (NCBI): domain Eukaryota; kingdom Viridiplantae; phylum Streptophyta; class Pinopsida; order Cupressales; family Cupressaceae; genus Sequoia; species Sequoia sempervirens. The sequence goes on from VDFB02137365.1 coordinate 20,094,349, forward strand.
TTTAATCCTCACAATTCATAAAGGACGGCAAAAGAACACATTAAGATATATGAAACAACAATTAAAGATATGCAGATCAATCATGAGGATGCAACGTGTTGTATCTTTCCATACTCATTAGGAGAAAAATATTTTTATTGGTATATCAATCTGCCGAGGGGTTCTATTACTTCATGGGACCTTATGATGAATGTGGTCCTGCAGAAATGCAAAATTCTAATCAGCCCTTCAAAATTGTACCGACAGTTTATGTCCATCCATAGGGAAATCAATGAACCAATCAACTCATTCAATGATCGTTTCCATCATGCCTACATGAGGCTTCAAACTCCATATCTTCTCAATGATGTTGCTGCCTTGCCTATCTATTATGTAGCATTGGATAATCTTACGTCAGCCTTGGTAAGAAGAATGTGCCCGCCGCTCACCATGGTAGTGAATGCCTATTCAGAGGAAGTTATTGCCAGTACTAATTTGGGATAGAATATTTCCAGTCCACTGCCATCCTTGGGTTCAGTGGCCTATCTGATGTAGGTTCAAGGGATCAACCAAGCATTCACTCATTAGACAACTCTTATGAACCAGGTGTCGCAGCTGCCTATAGTCTCTCATTTGAGACAACCAATGAATCAGGCGCCTCCCGGGCCTTCCTACTTGTAGGCTTAACAACAATTGACCTACCCTCAGGTTCCCCAACAAAAATAAGCATATTAGCAACAACCTCAAGTTCCCCTCTACCTATAAGGGCTTGATTTTCCTCCTGCTCAATAGAATCAACCAGTTGCCTCGCCCATTTTCCTTCAAAATCAAGTTCCGCAGCCAAGCAATACCGAGAAAGATTGATTGGATGAGCTAATAGAAATGATTAAAAAGATGTCCACTGAGATGACACACTTGAGGAATTAGAACAACCAGTTGTCAGCCTCCCAATGTAGCGTTCAAGCTAATCTCAATAGAGATGACAGGGATAACCCTGATAATAGAGATGATTGACAAGTCAGTACCTCTTCTGCACAGAATTATGATAGATGATAGAACTCGAATTAGAACTTCAAGAGGAGACCTTCCTAGAGGCAAAATGAAAAGTGGAATACGAGGCCCAAGAATGGAGGTGTTCCTACTCCTCTTGACCAACCCTCTAGCACGGAGAAGACAACTAGTGGGGTATACCTCATCAAGGCTGCTTTGTCTGGATGGTGCCAGATTCACAAAACAAATAGGCATTTTGAGTTGGACTGCCCCAAATTCCAAACAGTAGCTGAAATATTCCAAGTGGAGGTTCAAAATGTTGTGGACAACACAAACTATAGGGACATAGTATCATCCAAGCCTTATGACTCTTTTGTGCTCATGGTCAACCAAGCTCCATTCCCACAAAGTGACTACAATGAGCCTAAGATTGAGGCTGCCCCCACCAAGAATGAAGAAGTACAAGAGGTAAGTAACGAAGAAACCTTGTCTCAACTTTTTGATTCAGTAGATAATGGTCTAGTAGATGAGGAAGAACCATCTGTAGATGAGATTCACATGTTCCACCAAAGAACGACTCCCTACTACCTTAGGAATAGATAGGTGGGTGGATCTTTCATGGCTTCAACTCCACCAAATAATTTTAGTACCCCGTCTAACCCCAATGCCAGTAATATTCTTGGGATTCCTCATGTTCCCACTCAATACTTCAACAAGGATAGGTAGTTGATCCAATCTCACAATTAGCTACAAAGTTAGCCTGAAGGTTAGCCCCAAAATTAGTCAAACCAAACAAAAACCCAGCCTGCTAGCTCTACCATAGGTAGAGCCTTTGAATCTAAGATCAAAAAAATGGGCGAATATGTCACAAAGGAGTTCAATAAAGTTAAAATCAACTTATCTGCATTTGAGTTGCTTAAGGTACCTGCTATAAGGCATGCCTTCTTTAGGTTAATTAATGGAACTCCTTCCTCTAAAGCAACATAGGAAATACTAACCAAGAGGGTCACCTTTGAAGAACCTAAACAAGAGCCCGTGATCTAGGAGATAAAAGGGAAAAGGAAGGATGTTCCCTCAAATTCGTCTGAGTAAGTAGCCTGCAAAAGAATTAGATCACAATGGCAGAAAAAACTCTAAGGATCAGCCCTCTAGACAAACTAAGGATAGGAATGTTAATTAGAACAAAGTTCAAGTGGCTCATGTAGATACACCCATGGGCCTCTTCCAAAGAAAGTTGGAAACACCACCCTTCCTTACCACCATCCAGATATTCAGGAAGAATTTACATAGTTGTCTGATTAACTTTGGAGCATCAGCCAATGTCATGCCTCTGGCAGTATGCAAGGCTCTTGGGATTACCCCCACACCTTCAAGGAAAAAGGTGACCTAGCTAGACAAGATGGAGATTAACATTGTGGGAGAGATGAATAAGATCCCAATGCATATTTCTACAGACCCAGGGGTGCAACAGGTTATTGACATCCAGGTTGTAGATATTCCTAACTCATATGGAATCATCTTGGGATGTGACTTCACTCATGCATTGAATGGGTATGTTGAGACAAAATTTTCTCACCTATGGCTACCATGGAAGGGGCTACCGAATCAAATCCGCATCGATTGGGAGCCATGCATGAAATTCATGATTATAGAATACAACAACTTGAATGAGGTGTTGTTTGCTGAAACAAAATTGGGAAATTAATGTCCCTTTGCTTATCAAGAAGAGGCAGAGATTCAAGAAGAAGGAATGGTTGTTGAGGTCTTCCTAGTGCAATGCAACCCTCCTGTTGACTTAGTCCATAAGCCTCGGAGCACGAAAAAATGCTAGTAGAAGCCGATGATGAGGAATCCCCTAAAGACAACATTTTAGGATTGTTTGATGGATTTCGAGACTTTATGGGGAAGTGCATACAAAACTAGCTTAGCTTGGGTGCAAGAATGAATTTCTAAGAGCTCCTACTGCCTAATTGGTGTAGGGTACATGAAACTTCCCATTCTGAGTTCGAGTGTTGTTTATGCCAAACAGTAGTGGGACATGTCAAAGGTGTCATGCCTAAAATTTTTGCAAGAAAAACCCAACAATTTTTTTTTAATTTTTAATTTTTAATTTTTTTATTATTTAATTTTATTAAAAGCCTAAGTTCTTAACCAACACTTACACATCATGCCATCCTTGCACAATGTGACCACTAATCTTCCACACTTAAATTGCAAACTCTCAAATCGGTCGCAAGCCACAACACAGTTTAGCTGCTAAAGGTTATTATTGTCTCTCTCTTAGCCAAGCTTACAAATGTTTGATTTAAACCCCATACCAATGGTTAGAGGAGATCGAGTTGATGATTATGTTACCTTGTTGCTCGCCATATGAATGACCTTAAATCTAAATAGGAATAATGCTTCTATTGACTCCTTAATCTAACATTAATTGAATGTGTTCATTACTAACATCAGTTGGACATCGTTGCCTTGGATTATCCAATCGTAATAGCATTGCAATCCGATCACACTTAGGCCTTAATAATGATATCATTGCTTAATCGATAAACATTAATAACAAATTTATTGTTAATTTGACAATCCATAGATTACTAATACCCTCGTAGTACCTATCTATTTGGTAGCCCATATATTATTATTTAATTAACTAGCATGGGGTCAACATTTTAACTCTAATAGTATTACTATCAACATATCCCTCACACATTAATGATATTATTGCTACTATTTTTTTTCTTGAAATTGCTCCCTAAATCTTATCAAGGACATATTGAAAAAAAAGCCTGTGAACAAATTACTACTGCTACAATTAAACTTATTCTAGACGTTACTAAAATGAAAATTGAATCCATTCATTGTGGGCTCATTGTTATCAACCAAATCGGGGTACTAACGTTTCCCCCCTTAAGTCTAAGAATATGCTAATTACATTTATTTTATCTATTTGTCTAACTATTATTTATTTGATTATTATCCTTTTTGTACATAGATATATGCAAGGGCGGATAAATATCCCCTATGTACATATATGTTCTATTTACTTTAAAGAATAATATAAATAAAAGATAATAGTGATGATTACCAATTTACCAAATATATATTAATTCCCATATATATAAATTTATTCAAATAATCTTTCTCTACAAGAAACTTTAAATAAGACAAAAAAAACATTCTTCTTTTTTTTAGAATTATGATAATGCCTAATCTTTATTAAAAGAACACCTTAACTTTAATTTCTATTTACAAACTCATTATCTTTAATTAAGACAAAACAATTTTACCTAATTAATTTTTTTTATTTATTTATTTATTTTAAAATCCTATCTTTAACTCTAATAAGACAAAAGCAATTTCTTCTTATTTCTAATTTTGAAATGCACTTTAACTTTTCCTTAATTCTTTAACCCACGTATCTCTCCTTTATGATTTTCTTATTCTTTATGTTAAAGTTACATGAGAATTTATCCCTTCTTTTTTTTTATAAAGATAAGATAAAAGTCACGCTAGATGAAGGGCTTTAATTATTTTTTGTAGGACCTATCTTTCAATGATGCCTTATCGAATGAAAAAAAATAGATGTAATAATTAAACTAAACGCATATTTTAAACTTCCTAGCTAGGTACGGTTAGATGATGGGAAGGAAATCTAAATGAGGTTGGACTTAAATTTCAACGTGCTACACATGGATGCTGCGTTTTTACATGCTAACAGTTATAAGTAGTCTTAAAAGCATTTGGAGCTCAATGTGGGTTTACAGACCAAAACAATCTACACATTAATTAAGATAAAGACGCAATCTGCACAGAGACAGGTAAAAGAAAATTGCTGCCGTGAAAGACTCATAGTTTGGATTGGACCGAATAAGGAAACAACATGTGTTGTACTAATTTTGTAGGCTTTCAGGTCTAAATGATTTATGAAGCATAGGAATTTGGTATAGACTACATACCACCATATTTTTCCCGCTTTTCCTTGCTACTCACTCACGGTCCCCAATTTCCTCAATTTCAAGATGAACAGTTGAAAAGAATGGTCGCTGGGCAGTAAACTTGCTTCCTCCATGATAGTGTTCCTACCATATCGCTCACATAGTTTGGATAATGCCATGTCCTTCCTTACAATACATAAGGGATGTTGTTCTTAATCCACCAGCTACATTATTAAGTCCTTTGGTTGATGGGATGGCGAATGAGATGGGCGATACTGCATCTCTCCAACTATATTAAGTGCTTGCAGATTTGGTAGTGTGATTGTTGGCAAAAAAAAATAACCCATAATTTATGGCGTTGAATGGATGCAGTAAAAGCTATACGTTCTCACAGAAGTTGCGCCAGATTTTAATGACAAGGAGTCACTTCATCACACCATATTAAGAGTTAGGTGGGGACATGAGGGGCAGGAAATTGCAGGCTGGTCATACTCCCCATGGCTGTTGTAGCATGGCACCCCAGTTATAACCAAGACTAAATTTATTATATTTAACCCCACTACGGATGCAATCCAGTGGTGATGGAACAACGAATCAAGCGACTGTATATGCAAGCAGGATCTCAAAATCTCATTGTTCATTCAGATTGGGGATGCATGCCCAATTGGTTCGAGGAATGGGTATAGCCGGAGGCAGATACCACTTACCCAACTAACCATTTAGGTAACATATGTAACATAGGTAGATACATGCACTTGTTTCATGTGATTGAAGCAGAGAGTGGTCACCCGATCTAAGGACTGGTCCTAAGGCTTCAATAATATATTAAATCATTCATTTGCAATGCTTCAATTTTGTACTGTTACAAACTGGGGGAGCATTGCTGCACTCTTACGTGCCGAAAAGGAAGGGTCAGGCAGAATTTGATGTGTTTCAGGAGATTTAAATGTTGTGACTACGCATACTAGGCCTGACAAGAAGCTTATTTAGAAAGTCATTGCTATGCTCGATATGGATATTGGGCTTTATATATATATTTTGTTGACTGTTATTTGTGTTAGGCACTTAGTAAAATGGCAGACTACAGTTTCAGATGCGGTCACAGTCTTCATTTCAACGTGTCATTATTTTTCTTTATTTTGTCTGCTTTTCGTGACCAGGATATTTGGTACAAACAACATCGCTTATCTTTCAAACCAAAGAAACTTAAGATGCTACTGATTTTACATTTTGGACAGAGAAAAGTGCGTATGATTAAAATTTACAATTGTATTGAAGTAAGCATAACTTGGTTACACTTTGTTTTATTTTCTTATTTTTTTGAAAACTAATAATCTTGTTTTTATACATTGAGAATAGTCATATACCCAAATCTCCGTTGGGTTTATGGCACAGTAATACCACCTTCTTTCACATCACATATAGCTTTTTCAGGTATCATACTGACATGCAAATATTTTTTTTTTTTGTCACTATAATCAGAAGAGACTACAAGACTTATATTTAGCTAGAAGGCTCCCGAGAAATACTTTTCCCACAAAGAACTAGTTTGAAACATTTAAAGGAAAATACGAGAAATACTTTTCCCACAAAGAACTAGTTTGAAAAATTTAAAGGAAAATATTATTAGATATACACAACATCCCTGTCCAAAACCAAAAAAAATACATCTGTTTGTATCTCATTCTCTTTTTTTTTTTCTTTTTATTCAAAAACATTTATTTTCTTACACTATTCCTACTACAACAATATATAAGAGTGAATTAAATAACAAACCAATGCATGAGGTCTTGCTCTCCACCCTACCGTAATGGCGTCATGGAGCCTCGTGGGCTCTAGCCATACCCCCGAGCAAGGAAATGTCTTGGCTCCAAGATGATGGATGAAGTCTTTCAGATTTTTACAAAGGAATAAGAATGACATAACAACAAATCTCTTGTTTCTAAGTTTTCTACTCTTTGTTTCAACTATAATCCATGCAACATACCACTTTCTTACACTAATTAAACAAAAAGGAAATGGAAACAAAGAACTTATCTATTCTCTTTCAATGAGGGGATTCAACTCTTTTATTCTCCTTCTTCTCCAAGCCAAACCATCTTGATCACTATCTCCTTCTCTCTTCTCCTACTTCTTTCTACCATCTTCACTAAAGTTCTCCAAAAGGAGAAGTGGGCAATGCCCAAATCTTCCATCTTCTTGAGGTATATAGGAATCCTCCAAACCTACACTCTTTCCCACAAGTGCTCACACATGTGTGAGTCTTGTGCCAATTCCAAGAACTTTTGGGGAGTGGGGAGTTGAGAGTGACAAGTCACTTTTTTCAAGCTCCAACACTTTTGAATTCGCCACATTCATGAATGTGGACTTTTGAGGGGTCTTTTCACACTCCAAGGACAAGTTCACATGTCAAAAAGGTTCCAAACCCATAGGTATAGGTCCTAGGGGTCTATTTTTGCACTAATATCAAAACAATTGACCATACAACACCCTAAGAAGCCAACTTTGAAGGCCAATTCGAAATTCAAGACCTAACTAAGGATTTGAAAACCCTAATAGATCTTACACTCTTAACCACATGAGTATAATCAATAAGGATCTAAAAAGTACCTACACTAAGCCACCAATCATTAAAACCCTCCACTCAATTACAGCATAAACAAAACCCTAATTACCTCCCAAGTCATAGGGTCAAAAATCAAAATTTCAAAAGATAGATATTTGACTTGGGTCTAGATTGTTCTCCCTTTTACCCTTGGCATTACTCTCATATGCATTTTTCCAAATACATGTTAGGTTAGAAATATAATAAATACCTGTTCAAAATATCAATAAGATCAATTCAATAGTTAGTAAATCATAGTACACATATATATTCATTTCCTTTCCCTATAAAAGATGGAAACTTTGAGCATTCATTAAATAATAATGGAAACCTAACCTTAGCTAAATACTTTATTTACACTACTAAATTTACTCTTGGACACTCCTTCCTATAATAAAATTTATCATTCAACTTGATATCTAATTTATATAATTTTTCCTCAAATTATCCTACCTTAGGTATACCTCTAATTGATTAGAGTCATCTTTTAAATTTACCTTGATGATTCTTGCCTAGTGATCCTTCTTGAAACTTCTCCCTGATCTTCCAAAGTCCTGCTTTATTCCTACCTATTATCATTTCCCATGAAACTTATTAGCGAGATTCAAACTATTATTAGATACACAAAATTTCTTAGCTCATATCGATCTTAAGTGTATTCTTCATATGATACTTGTTCGAGAATCTAAATATTATCTACTCACATTCATTCTTAACAGTTCTCCCGTTTTTATTTAATGAAGAGAATTTGTCACAATAATCATTTACAATAGTTAATACTAAAATCAAAATATTAAACATGGAATTAGTTTAAATCATCAATTTATTCACCAACAAGAATAATTAAACTTATCAAGGTGTGACAAAATCTATAGATAGGGTTGGGCCTCACATCTCCCTCCCCTTAGATTGGACTTCCTCCTGGAAGTCGTTAAGGTTTGGAATCCTAATTCCCAGTATGGAAACACACATGACAAGTTAAATATACTAATTATCTTACCATAAAGGTACAAAACATTAATTCATCATTACATGTGTAGAGACACCACTTCCATAATCCAATCACCTAAATACTTAGAACATGATTTTTCATCATAAAACATTTATTCGATATACTCACAATATAACAAATACTAGTAGTCATCCATGTTGTTAACATTCTTGATACGAAAAATACACCAACATATATTCAAACACATTATCATCCTTGGATACCCTTCAAGGTTCCCTTTTGCATTACAAACATCACTCACGATGTTAGAAACTATTTTTGTTCCAATATCAATTCATGTCTCAAGGAATATTAAATTTGCATCATTTGTTGCTATCTTTGTCACATAGTTCACAAGTATGCCACATCACATTTATTTGTAATTTCACATGTACACACCACAATAGCAAGGATGCTCTTCGCAAATGGGTGCGCTTGTCCTCATACAAAGGGTGCTCTTCCCAATGGGTAAGCCTATCCTCATACAGTCACATAATTTACAACACAAGGCTCACATAATGGGGTTTACAAGGATGGATATTCTTGGATACCACTCAAGGCCCTTCTCTAAGGACTCCTCCATATAGATAAGAATAATCATAGAATGAGGGAAGAATGGATTAATGACCATCCCATACCGGTCCCATTCACAACCCCTTTCAAAATAATTCCCCAACACATCTACTCCCCTATACGACCTGCCAGGGAACCCCCCCGAAATATGGCAGTTTACAAATTCCACATTACACCACACATGCCAAAAAATTTGCAACCAAGGAGAAAGCCTCAAACTGAATAACACAAGATCATAAACCAAAGTTTCAATAAAACTCCCAAGAGGGAACTTATAAATTCAAGAGAAACAAAGTAAAGATAAATTGTAGCTACATTGCAACTTTCCAATCATAATTCAAAGGCAAAATTAAACAAGTCCTTGAGGCAAATCGGACTATATAACAACTTCCAAATGGCTAAATAGCCCAAGTACATAAATGTAAAATTACACATTGCTGGCGCATAATAAAATAAAACATCAATCAAGAATTACAAATAATTCATATTTCAACAATAAAATTTGCACGTTACAAGCACCACGTGACTTGATAAGCCACCTAAGGGGAGGAGGGGAATGGTGGTTCTCTAACCACATCATAAGTATTATAGCAAGAAATAATTGGTGGTCCCTGACCACATAAATATGAATAACTGGTGGTCCCCGACCACATAAATATGCATCGCTGGTGGTCCCTGACCACATAATTATGAATAACTGGTGGTCCCCGACCACATAAATATGCATCGCTGGTGGTCCCTGACCACATAAACATGAAGCACTGGTGGTCCTTGACCACATGAATATGAGTAACTGGTGGTCTCTGACCACATGAATATTGAATCACTGGTAGTCCATGTTATTCCATCCTTTACCCATGGGTTATATACATCAAGGAATAGGTTTACACTATGAACCAACAAGTGTGGCTCTCATATGTGGGGGAGTAAGCCACAGTCAATGTCCATGGGAAGATTACAATGACTTGACATAGATCCTTTATTAGGATTAGGGTCAACACCCTGAGCTTGTAATCTCCTGATGGTAGACCATGTGCCTCTCAACCCCTATTTACACTAGCTAGCATCACACTCCCATTAGGGGGGAACCAAATGCTAGGGGTACACATTGAACATACAATCAAGACTAACACAAAGGAATACATCACATTGCATTTAATAAACACACATCCACACATATCATGTTTACATCATTTCTTAACTAGCTAACTTACACAATGGAACATCACAAAGGGTACACATAGGGGATCGTACTAGACATCCACCACCCTTATCCCAAGTCGGATACCCTGTATCTCATACTTGGGGCACAACACATTTACTGGTCTCACATCACATGACATAACACAATACACTCTATGAAATTTTTCATATAACATAGCAAAATCAATGTACTTAACTACACTCCATTTTCTTTAGGTGAAATTCACTTTTCTTCTCAATTTTGTAGTTCTCTACTCACTTTGCATATGTAAAGGAAATCGCTAGATGATGCACAACTATAGCCTAGGTGGTACTCCATTTTCTTAGGTTTAACAATACATGGTATATTATACTTTTATCTTACTAATCCATTGTCCAACATCACATATATGATCAATATTGGTTTTCTATATTTGAATCCATATTGTCCTTCCTCTTTCATTCAACTATGTTTGTTACATGTTCACTAACATATCCATATGGTAATTCCATTATATATATTTTGCAACATGATAAAGAATGTTTTCTACTGAATAAAGAAGTTAATCAATCATTTAATTTTGAAACATTATAATACATGAGAAGAAAGCACACTCAATTCATAAAACACATGATAAATCATAGAATAATAATTTTCACAACTCATTAATCTATATATATTTTTAAACAAATATTGCATTTCACTACCTAAGGTTGACTCATTTAATCACATGTTATAATCATAATTTTTTTTTTTAATCACAATTATTTCTAACTTCTTAAGGTACAAAGACATACAATGAGTAACAATTCCTACCTCTAAGTTTTCTCTAGTGTGTTTCTCTTTCACACACACACACACACACATATTTTCCTCAAGAGTACTAGTCATTGGTATCTAGAAATGCACAACATCAGTTGGGAGTCTTTCATGGAAATTTTCATGTCCTTGATGATACCATTTAGTTTCTCAATCATTCAATTCACTAAATTTTTTACATAATTCCTCACCCAATTTATAAATTCAAACAATTGATTCTTCAATTCTTGTGACATATACACAACCTTAAAGGTCAACACCTAATTGAATATGTTATTACTTCATATTAGACATACAATCCTTTCTTATTTTGGCTCCAACAAGACTTTATTTATTAGCTCATTTATAAGGAAAGTAGTAATAGCATGCATTCTAGATAAAGTTTTAACATCAAGTTCACATTTTGATATGGTATCATCACAAAGGTATGTTTAATTTTCTAGAATTAAGTTATTTATACAATATCTAATTCAATTTTCACCAATCTTAACTTAGTTGCAACTTTCTATACATTCTCACCTATGACTTGAATCATGTTCTATCATTTGATATTTTAGTCTATTGGTAAAACAACTCCAAGATTTATTAGTTGTATTTCTATTACATTCACTAAGTCTTTGTTTACTTGCAAAAGTGTTAGGATAACTTAAAGTTTACCCATTTAATTCAAGCTAAAATATCATTTTGACCACTTTTAAAAATTGGATTTATTATGCATTGCAAGGCTTTTATCCTTAGTTGATGCCATCATACATGAAATTTTTTCTTACCAACCATAAAGTGAATTGTTTGCTGCTTCATGAGATTAACCCTTGTACACTTATATGTAAATCAATACCTTTGGGTAATAGAATATGGCCTATAAATTCCATGGTCAAGGTGTAAAAGATTCTTAGTTCAAGCATGTATTAATACCAATTTGTAAACAAGTCCTTAATTTATTTATTTTTGTCAAACAACCTACACCCTAAAGGTTTAGTTTTAATCTTTGTTAAGAGTTTGAATCTAACTATATGGTTGCTCAAATTCCTCATAATACATAGTTTGTGGGTTTTTTTTTTTTAAATTTTATTCCATTCTTGTTGTCAAATTGATTTAATCAATTTAAGGGTTTAGAGATCTAACCTTAAATTCAACCACAACCTTTAACACGTTAATCCCCTTTAGAGGTTCATATAGTTCCTTCCTTTCTCTAGTGATAAATCTTCAAAAGTGTAACTTCTATTCTTTATTTTTATTAAGGTTCCTGTAAGAAAATATGTTGCTCCCAAAACAACCATAACTTCAAGAAGTATCATTACTATTGTATTTGATAATTATCAACTTAGGAAGCCAACAAAATAATGTTTCTTTAATAATACACATCATGATGTCTTATAACACTATTTATACACTTTATAAAAAGACTATGTTTCAAAGCTCAATTATACCTTTTTAAGGTTTAAGAAAGTTTAATGCCAAAAGACTAGATTAATGTCATAACCATTGTTAGCTAGACTAATTCCTCCACCGTCCTTACTTAAATCAAGGGAACCTATTTTGCCTGATTAATTCTTAAAGATAAAATGCTTTTAATTAAACATTTATTTGAACCATGGATTTCATTCAATCTTTGACCATAGCGTACATCACAACTCTAACTAGGTTGGATATTAACTTTTATATTCTCTTTTTCTATACAAGGTAAGTTATCTAGCATTTTCATTACAACATTTTATTCTACCTAACACAAGGAGGTTTGCACATTTATCCACACACACACAACTCTTAATGCCCAAATTGTTCCCAGAGTTCCCTAGAGTTGCAACCTAGGGCTCTGATACCAAGTGTCATGCCTAAAATTTTCGCAAGAAAAACCCAACAATTTTTTTTTTTTTTATTATTTAATTTTATTAAAAGCCTAAGTTCTTAACCAACACTTACACATCATGCCATCCTTGCACAATCTGACCACTAATCTTCCACACTTAAATTGCAAACTCTCAAATCGGTCGCAAGCCACAACACAGTTTAGCTGCTAAAGGTTATTATTGTTTCTCTCTTAGCCAAGCTTACAAATGTTTGATTTAAACCCCATACCAATGGTTAGAGGAGATCGAGTTGATGATTATGTCACCTTGTTGCTCGCCATATGAATGACCTTAAATTTAAATAGGAATAATGCTTCTATTGACTCCTTAATCTAACATTAATTGAATATGTTCATTACTAACATCAGTTGGACATCGTTGCCTTGGATTATCCAATCGTAATAGCATTGCAATCCGATCACACTTAGGCCTTAATAATGATATCATTGCTTAATCGATAAACATTAATAACAAATTTATTGTTAATTCAACAATCCATAGATTACTAATACCCTCGTAGTACCTATCTATTTGGTAGCCCATATATTATTATTTAATTAACTAGCATGGGGTCAACATTTTAAATCTAATAGTATTACTATCAACATATCCCTCACACATTAATGATATTATTGCTACTATTGTTTTTCTTTAAATTGCTCCCTAAATCTTATCAAGGACATATTGAAAAAAAAAGCCTGTGAACAAATTACTACTGCTACAATTAAACTTATTCTAGACGTTACTAAAATGAAAATTGAATCCATTCATTGTGGGCTCATTGTTATCAACCAAATCGGGGTACTAACGTTTCCCCCCTTAAGTCTAAGAATATGCTAATTACATTTATTTTATCTATTTGTCTAACTATTATTTATTTGATTATTATCCTTTTTGTACATAGATATATGCAAGGGCGGATAAATATCCCCTATGTACATATATGTTCTATTTACTTTAAAGAATAATATAAATAAAAGATAATAGTGATGATTACCAATTTACCACAATCGAATATATATTAATTCCCATATATATAAATTTATTCAAATAATCTTTCTCTACAAGAAACTTTAAATAAGACAAAAAAAACATTCTTCTTTTTTTTTTTTTGAATTATGATAATGCCTAATCTTTATTAAAAGAACACCTTAACTTTAATTTCTATTTACAAACTCATTATCTTTAATTAAGACAAAACAATTTTACCTAATTAATTTTTTTTATTTATTTATTTATTTTAAAATCCTATCTTTAACTCTAATAAGACAAAAGCAATTTCTTCTTATTTCTAATTTTGAAATGCACTTTAACTTTTCCTTAATTCTTTAACCCACGTATCTCTCCTTTATGATTTTCTTATTCTTTATGTTAAAGTTACATGAGAATTTATCCCTTCTTTTTTTTTATAAAGATAAGATAAAAGTCACGCTAGATGAAGGGCTTTAATTATTTTTTGTAGGACCTATCTTTCAATGATGCCTTATCGAATGAAAAAAAATAGATGTAATAATTAAACTAAACGCATATTTTAAACTTCCTAGCTAGGTACGGTTAGATGATGGGAAGGAAATCTAAATGAGGTTGGACTTAAATTTCAACGTGCTACACATGGATGCTGCGTTTTTACATGCTAACAGTTATAAGTAGTCTTAAAAGCATTTGGAGCTCAATGTGGGTTTACAGACCAAAACAATCTACACATTAATTAAGATAAAGACGCAATCTGCACAGAGACAGGTAAAAGAAAATTGCTGCCGTGAAAGACTCATAGTTTGGATTGGACCGAATAAGGAAACAACATGTGTTGTACTAATTTTGTAGGCTTTCAGGTCTAAATGATTTATGAAGCATAGGAATTTGGTATAGACTACATACCACCATATTTTTCCCGCTTTTCCTTGCTACTCACTCACGGTCCCCAATTTCCTCAATTTCAAGATGAACAGTTGAAAAGAATGGTCGCTGGGCAGTAAACTTGCTTCCTCCATGATAGTGTTCCTACCATATCGCTCACATAGTTTGGATAATGCCATGTCCTTCCTTGCAATACATAAGGGATGTTGTTCTTAATCCACCAGCTACATTATTAAGTCCTTTGGTTGATGGGATGGCGAATGAGATGGGCGATACTGCATCTCTCCAACTATATTAAGTGCTTGCAGATTTGGTAGTGTGATTGTTGGCAAAAAAAAATAACCCATCATTTATGGCGTTGAATGGATGCAGTAAAAGCTATACGTTCTCACAGAAGTTGCGCCAGATTTTAATGACAAGGAGTCACTTCATCACACCATATTAAGAGTTAGGTGGGGACATGAGGGGCAGGAAATTGCAGGCTGGTCATACTCCCCATGGCTGTTGTAGCATGGCACCCCAGTTATAACCAAGACTAAATTTATTATATTTAACCCCACTACGGATGCAATCCAGTGGTGATGGAACAACGAATCAAGCGACTGTATATGCAAGCAGGATCTCAAAATCTCATTGTTCATTCAGATTGGGGACGCATGCCCAATTGGTTCGAGGAATGGGTATAGCCGGAGGTAGATACCACTTACCCAACTAACCATTTAGGTAACATATGTAACATAGGTAGATACATGCACTTGTTTCATGTGATTGAAGCAGAGAGTGGTCACCCGATCTAAGGACTGGTCCTAAGGCTTCAATAATATATTAAATCATTCATTTGCAACGCTTCAATTTTGTACTGTTACGAACTGGGGGGGGCATTGCTACACTCTTACATGCCGAAAAGGAAGGGTCAGGCAGAATTTGATGTGTTTCAGGAGATTTAAATGTTGTGACTACGCATACTAGGCCTGACAAGAAGCTTATTTAGAAAGTCATTGCTATGCTCGATATGGATACTGGGCTTTATATATATATTTTGTTGACTATTATTTGTGTTAGGAACTTAGTAAAATGGCAGACTACAGTTTCAGATGTGGTCACAGTCTTCATTTCAACGTGTCATTATTTTTCTTTATTTTGTCTGCTTTTCGTGACTAGGATATTTGGTACAAACAACATCGCTTATCTTTCAAACCAAAGAAACTTAAGATGCTACTGATTTTACATTTTGGACAGAGAAAAGTGCGTATGATTAAAATTTACAATTGTATTGAAGTAAGCATAACTTGGTTACACTTTGTTTTATTTTCTTATTTTTTTGAAAACTAATAATCTTGTTTTTATACATTGAGAATAGTCATATACCCAAATCTCCGTTGGGTTTATGGCACAGTAATACCACCTTCTTTCACATCACATATAGCTTTTTCAGGTATCATACTGACATGCAAATATTTTTTTTTTTTGTCACTATAATCAGAAGAGACTACAAGACTTATATTTAGCTAGAAGGCTCCCGAGAAATACTTTTCCCACAAAGAACTAGTTTGAAACATTTAAAGGAAAATACGAGAAATACTTTTCCCACAAAGAACTAGTTTGAACAATTTAAAGGAAAATATTATTAGATATACACAACATCCCTGTCCAAAACCAAAAAAAATACATCTGTTTGTATCTCATTCTCTTTTTTTTTTTCTTTTTATTCAAAAACATTTATTTTCTTACACTATTCCTATTACAACAATATATAAGAGTGAATTAAATAACAAACCAATGCATGAGGTCTTGCTCTCCACCCTACCGTAATGGCGTCATGGAGCCTCGTGGGCTCTAGCCATACCCCCGAGCAAGGAAATGTCTTGGCTCCAAGATGATGGATGAAGTCTTTCAGATTTTTACAAAGGAATAAGAATGACATAACAACAAATCTCTTGTTTCTAAGTTTTCTACTCTTTGTTTCAACTATAATCCATGCAACATACCACTTTCTTACACTAATTAAACAAAAAGGAAATGGAAACAAAGAACTTATCTATTCTCTTTCAATGAGGGGATTCAACTCTTTTATTCTCCTTCTTCTCCAAGCCAAACCATCTTGATCACTATCTCCTTCTCTCTTCTCCTACTTCTTTCTACCATCTTCACTAAAGTTCTCCAAAAGGAGAAGTGGGCAATGCCCAAATCTTCCATCTTCTTGAGGTATATAGGAATCCTCCAAA
Source organism: Sequoia sempervirens (assembly GCA_007258455.2). Classification (NCBI taxonomy): domain Eukaryota; kingdom Viridiplantae; phylum Streptophyta; class Pinopsida; order Cupressales; family Cupressaceae; genus Sequoia; species Sequoia sempervirens. The sequence continues at coordinate 20,111,356 of VDFB02137365.1, forward strand.
CCTACACTCTTTCCCACAAGTGCTCACACATGTGTGAGTCTTGTGCCTATTCCAAGAAATTTTGGGGAGTGGGAGGTTGAGAGTGACAAGTCACTCTTCCAAATCTTCTTGAATTCGTCACATTGATGAATGTGGACTTCTGAAGGGCCAAATCATGTCCCAAGGACAATGTCACATGTCCAAAAGGTCCCCCTCCCATAGGTATAGGCCTTAGGGGTCTATTTTTGCACTAATATCAAAAAAATTGACCATACAACACCCTAAGAAGACAACTTTAAAGGCCAATTCGAAATTCAAGACCTAACTAAGGATTTGAAAACCCTAATAGATCTTACACTCTTAACCACATGAGTATAATCAATAAGGATCCAAAAAGTACCTACACTAAGCCACCAATCATTAAAACCCTCCACTCAATTACAATATAACAAAACCCTAATTACCTCCCAAGTCATAGGGTCAAAAATCAAAATTTCAAAAGATAGATATTTGACTTGGGTCTAGATTGTTCTCCCTTTTACCCTTGGCATTACTCTCATATGCATTTTTCCAAATACATGTTAGGTTAGAAATATAATAAATACCTGTTCAAAATATCAATAAGATCAATTCAATAGTTAGTAAATCATAGTACACATATATATTCATTTCCTTTCCCTATAAAAGATGGAAACTTTGAGCATTCATTAAATAATAATGGAAACCTAACCTTAGCTAAATACTTTATTTACACTACTAAATTTACTCTTGGACACTCCTTCCTGTAATAAAATTTATCATTCAACTTGATATCTAATTTATATAATTTTTCCTCAAATTATCCTACCTTAGGTATACCTCTAATTGATTAGAGTCATCTTTTAAATTTACCTTGATGATTCTTGCCTAGTGATCCTTCTTGAAACTTCTCCCTGATCTTCCAAAGTCCTGCTTTATTCCTACCTATTATCATTTCCCATGAAACTTATTAGCGAGATTCAAACTATTATTAGATACACAAAATTTCTTAGCTCATATCGATCTTAAGTGTATTCTTCATATGATACTTGTTCGAGAATCTAAATATTATCTACTCACATTCATTCTTAACAGTTCTCCCGTTTTCATTTAATGAAGAGAATTTGTCACAATAATCATTTACAATAGTTAATACTGAAATCAAAATATTAAACATGGAATTAGTTTAAATCATCAATTTATTCACCAACAAGAATAATTAAACTTATCAAGGTGTGACAAAATCTATAGATAGGGTTGGGCCTCACAAAAGGATTAGCTACTCTTCATAAAGAAATGTCAGCAGGGCAGCCCACCCTCAAACATACCAAACCAACACCTACTTAGGAGATTGTAGATGTCAAATCACAGCCTAAAGGTAATGATCACCTTATTGGCCCATGCATCAAAGAGCCCTCCAAATTTTGGACATTAGGCATTGACAGATCCAAGTCAAAGTAGGGAGATGGCACTAGATTCAAACTCATTAGTCCTATGGGTAAGACCTATTTCACTGCCCATAGGCTTCAATTATATTGTACTAATAATGTAGAAGAATATGAAGCTTTAGTCCATGGTCTTTTGATGGCCTTAAGGAAAAATGTTAAAATGCTGCAAGTTTTCGGTGATTCTGAACTGGTAGTCAAACAAGTCAAAAAATTGTACTCATGCCATGATAGGAGGTTGGCAAACTACATGCATAGGGTTTGGGGTCGCTTAGAATTTCTAGACGCATTTAATATATAGTTGATCCCTAATGTTCAGAACCACACATCTAACACTTTGGCTCAAGAAGCCAACACTTTGCAGCCCTTGTCTTTGTCTGGTGTCAAATGATTCACAATTGAGTTGACCTCCACTCCATCTGTCCTAGATAATGTCACTCACTTTCAAGTTTTTAACGATTACAAGCATATCCTTGAATTCATTATGAGACTTGATGTGTTTTCCACTCAAATAATAGATGAAGCTGATCCAAAAGAAGCTGAATTAGATATAGAAGGGGTTATTAACCTCAAGAACAACACGATTCCTAGAGGTATGGTTTAGTTGGAGCATATATTTGATTTGGATCAGATTAGAGACCAAGACCAACAAGCAAAGAAGGAATCCATTAGTAACCAATGCGATGTCCACAACCTCAAAATAGATGAGGAAATAAAAAATGTTTTTATTGGCAAGGTGTGTACTACAAAAGAAAAGAAAGGGATCATTGATGCTCTTCAAAAGTATAACAATGCGGTGGCATGGAGCTACAAAGATCTAAAAACTTATGATACCTCCATCATAACACAAACCATTCCTCTCTAGCCAGATGTGAAACCCTTTAGACAATGACAACGCCCTATTAACGCTTTGTTAGAACCAATCATTTACAAAGAAGTGCAGAAACTACTTTTATCAAGGATTATATTTCTAGTCAAGCACTCTACATGGGTGGCCAACTTGGTCCCGTTCAAGAAAAAGAATGGAGAAATCAAATTGTGTGTGGACTTCTGCAATCTGAACATAGCCTCAGAAAAGGACAATTATCCAATGTCATCACTGGATGAGGTACCACAGATCGTCAATGGTTCACAAATGATGTCCTTTCTCCATGGGTACTCTGGGTATAATCAAGCGATGGTGCAGTATGAAGACCACCATAAGATAGCGTTCACCACTAAGTGGGGAACCTTTTCCTACAAAAGAATGTCATTTGGGCTCATAAACGTTGGCGCCACCTTTCAGCGTGCCATGGACATTGCCTTTAAAGATCTAATTGGGAGGTGCATAATCATCAATATGGATAATTTGACTGTGTTTTCAAAGAAATGGAGTGATCATGTCTTTGATTTACGCAAGGTCTTCCAAAGGTGTCCGGAATTTGGAGTTTTCCTTAATCCTAAAAAGTGTATCTTTGAAGTGAATGAAGGGAAATTGCTTGAGCATGTTATCTCAGAGTGAGGCATCTCCATTGATCTTGAATGTATCCAATATCTCCTAAAAATCCATCTGCCAAGCAGCAAGAAAGAGCTCAAATATTTCTTTGGAAAGATCAACTTCATGCGAAAGTTCATTACAGGCTTCGATGAAATTGTCAAGCCACTCAATACCATACTAAAACAAGATGCCAAGATTGAATGGACTCCCGAAGTGAAGTAGGCCTTTGAAGAAATCAAATACCAAATTAGTAAAGCACCAGTGCTAGTCAGCCCAGGCTATCTGAAGCCCTTCTACATTTATTCATTTGCTTTAGATCATTCATGTGCCAACATTCTTACCTAGAAATATGATGGTGGAAATGAGCACTTGATTTCCTTTATGAGTGCTCCCTTGAAAGATGACTAGTTGTGGTATCATAATGTGGAAAAACAAGCGTATGCCCTTATTAGAGGAGTAAAGAAGTTCAAGCATTATATCTTATGCAATAAGGTGTTTGTCATAGTTCCTGACCTAGAAGTGAAGACATTGCTTATGCAAAATGATCTGGGCGAATGAAGAGAAAAGTGGGTCGCATTGCTACAAGAATATGACATGGAGATCCAACCCATGAAGTTAGTCAGAGGGAAGGTGCTCACCCAAATGCTAGTTGAAACAACAGCTGATGTAGGGCTTGAACTTACAGTACAACAATACCAACTTGAAGAGGTTTCCCCAGGAGAGTGGTACAATGACCTAATCTACTATCTGTTGAATCGCAAGTTCCCACCCCGCTTGCAAGGAGTTCAAAAGCGTGCCCTCAGGTTGAAGAGTAGTAGCTACATGCAGTAAGGTTCTATTTTATATAAGAATAATCATGAAGGTATCTACCTGAGATGCCTTGGAAAAGAAGAAGCAGATCGAGTCTTGAAGGAGTTCCATAACAAGTTCGACACTAGTCATGGATCTGGCCCTTCAACTACACATCAAATATTAAGAGCAAGATACTATTGGCCAACAGTCTTCATGGATGCTCATAATCATGTTCACACATGCCACATTTGTCAGATAGCTGCCACCAGAGAAAAAAACCTTGTTGTCCCACTGCAACCCATTTTGGAGGTGAGGTCATTTGCATAGTGGGGTCTCAACTTCATTGGTCTGGTAAGCCCACCATCATCTACAGGACACGGGTACATTCTAACTACTTCTGATTATTGCACTAGATGGACAAAAGCAATTGCATGTAGGCAATGCACAATAGAGGTAGTTACAAATTATCTCGAGAGCTTTATTTTAAATTGCTTCGGCTGTCCTTATGCATTGGTGTGTGATAATGGCCCTACATTTGCTTCACTAAAAAAATTTAGTTGGGCCTTTGACTATGGGATAAACCTCAAATTCTCATCCAATTACAACCCCCAGAGAAATGGCCTAGCCAAATCCACCAATAAGAATATGATCACTGTGATCAAGAAACTACTCGATAGAAATCCCAAGGACTGGCATACCCAATTCTGTTTCGCACTTTGGGCGGATCGCACCCAACACAAGGCTGCCCTTAGTGATTCCCTATTCCATCTTGTCTACGGCTTAGAGCCCATATTTCCAATCCATTTGAAAATCCCCACCCTCCAATTTATCAATGACTTTTACGAAGGGGGAGATCGTAGAGAAGCCTGTTTGGTTGAGCTACTGCACTTAGAAGAAGTGCGTAACTACGCAATAGAAAAGTTTTCCAAACACAAGGGCGTAGTTAAGAGATGGTTCGATCATTGAGCCAAATTCAAGGCCTTTAGAATTGCAGATTTAGTCTTGTGTTGGGACAAGGCCCATGAAAAGAAAGGGGGACATAACAAATTCGAAAAGATTTGGCTTGGCCCCTTTCGAATAGCTAAAATCTTGGGAGATAATGTGTTTCATTTGAAGACCCTAACTGGTGAAGATGTCCCATTGCTTTTGAATGGGTAGCATCTAAAGCATTACTTCCAAGTCTAAGCTTTTTTAGAGCTATTCGTGTAAATACTTGTATATAGGTTAGAGTAGGTTGTCTTTGGTTTGCTTTCATTTCATTGTTTTGCATTGCCCCTTTTTGCTCGTCTCCTGGCTAGTTTGTTTTGATGAGGGTGCTCTTCATTGTTGTTGTGGTGGTTGTGCTCATTCAATGAACAGTTCACTTTGTTTTCCATCCCTAGTGTTTTGTGGCTAAGTATTCATCCTCAACTATTGGTCCCTGATAGCTACCTAGGAATGATTTCCTCATTTGAACTTTGCTCTAGAACATGACCCTTGGTTGAATCTTTTTATGTTCATCTTAGATATTGCACCAAAATACATATTAATTATTCCCAAAGGGCCATACATTATCTGTTATGATAACTCTGTGAGAAAAAAAAATATTAAGTCTGCTTCAATGAACAATGTGGTTCCCAAACTCATAGTAGACTTCAGTGTTTACAAGGTTGAGAAAAATGATAAAATGTGAAAAGAAATATTGAAAGAAAGAAAAGGAACAAAAATTCTAGAATCAAGCAGCCATATGGGTGTGCGAATAACTCTACCAAGGCTATGGATGCTCGACTAGTAGTAGAGCAATATCCTTGGGGTCACAATGAAAACTCCACCGAGGCTATGGACGCCTAACTGGCAGGAGGGAAATGTCCAGGTTACTTTTGGTGTTGGACGATTCATATAGCTTGCTCGATTAAATTAGCTACCACTTGTCATAGTTTCTGTGAAAAAGAAATGAATTCACCCAGCACACACTTTTTAGATTTTTAGTGGGTTGACTCAATTAAGGACCCTATTCTCCTAGTTCACTTTTGGATGTCAGCCCTTGGTCTACGAAACTAGACATTCTGGGTTCTAAATGAATACTTATCGTTAGAACACTCAAGAGCATTCCCAAGCAGAGTCACCATTTTTTGTGCCCTCAACACACACGCCCCATTTGGAATGGGGAGCCTCTCTTTCCTTTGCCTTGCCAGGTTGTCTTTTTGCCGCCTCATTTTGTGTGTCCCCATTTTAGTGTCACAATTGGTCAACGAACCTCAAATGTGTCATCTCAAGTCGACCATGTTTCACTTCCTCAAATTTCTAAGTCCTAAGCCCTCATGAAGGCCTTCTGGTAGTTTTCCTTCTCAAAATGATGTCCTAGATGCCCTCCAGGTCTACCCTCATGGGTTTCCCCTGTGGATTTCCTTGTTGCATTTGTCATCTCAAATGGCCAAAGCACCTCATCCTTCTGTGGTCTGGGACTCATCGCCTTAATTATCGTTTCCCCATGCCACTAGTGACTAAGTCTAAATGATCATCCTTCATTCCCTTCAAGCCTGCCATGCTGGGTCACTCCTCCCAGAGTTCTGCAGTTTCTTTTCCTTTCCCAAATAGCCATCCTTCGCCGGAGTTCCACCCATCAGACCTCAGGATCTTCTTCACCGTTGGTTTTTCACTAAACGTTTCTAACAGTCATCAGCTGACAGCCTTCCGCTCATCAAGTTCTGGCCCTTTCGTGGTTGTTTTCAAATTTCAAAGTCACCAACCTTAGGGTTTTCCATACGCACATTTATTGATGACATTTAATGCCTTAAAATTCTATAAATAGGCCAATTTGACCTGTTATTTTCACATGTTAGTCTAGCCAAAGCAAATCAGAGTGATCCAGAGTAGTCTTTGCGCACTGCCCTTGAGCCCAAAGCCTCCCATCACTGGTCCCTTGCATTCATTAACTGATTTAGAAACTTCATTCATCGGGTTCTACTGGTAGGTTGGCCGTCTGCCCTCTTCTTGTGTTTTTCTTTTATTTTGAGGTGAAATGATGAATAAAAGGATGAAAAATGTATACATTAGATAGTGAAAAAGGGAGGTGCTTAAAACCCATGTAATAGAATTCTAAGAAACCATCATAAATCAACCTTAAACACTTACGAAACCTTACCTTCCTACCGTTGTTCTTTAGCCAGGGAATTCATAGCCCATAGACCCGCAAGCTCATAATGTTGTTTTCATAGTAAAACGAAGTCCTTCACATCTCCCCGGTCCATTCCTATGGGATTTCATCCCTGGGACGTCACCTATTAGTCTCCTTTTCACACGACATTTTGGCTCTATCCATCTAGCCTTTGGACCCCATGCATCTGTCTACCACATTACCTCTGAACTTGAAACAACCATACCAGAAGCCCATCAAGTCCTAGTTCGTGGACCTCCATCTACAGACCATCGTGATGACATCGTTGTTTTAAATAGCTTTCAAGAAGTTACCTTCTGCACCCTGGTGCCCGACTCCCTTGTAGCAGCTAAGATAAATATTGATAAATTTAAAGTGCTTAGCCCATTATAGGTCACCTCCATTGGACTTCCGCTGTCATGATTTTGTCCTGTCTCAGCCATTGCAAAAGGGAGAACTTCCCTCATCTTCCCAACCTCTGGGACCCAATAGTTTGATTGTCGGTGAAACCCACAATGAACGAAGAAAACATAAAGGTCAAGCCCTCTGCTAGACCCGTGCCCTTGGACTTCCATTTGCTGCCCACTGTTTCCAAACAAAAATCATTTAGTGGCTTTCTTCCCTATTTGACTCGAATGCGTAAAAGGCCAACGTGCGATACTGACTGCGCTCCAAACTCATGGGTCCTGGATGGCGGGACTCTGCCCCTAGAATGTCGCCTCACTAGGGCTATCCCAAATGGAAAACTCCAGACGACCATCCCTCCTCTTGACTCCAAATGCCTCAAGGATGGGCCCAACGCCTCCTAATTTGAAAATGAACTCTGACCCACATGCCAAAACAACCTGTTCTCCATGGTGGACTCCACAATTTTAGCAAATCCTAGGGTGAGTGAAACCTTGTGGGCTACCCTGCCCTATTTTCCCTTAAAAAAAACCATCCTGCCAGGTAAATTCGACCTTTGGGGCCCAGACCGTCCAAACTCCCTCCGTGAAATACTAACGAAAATTTGGATTAAATGTTAGATTTCTTGAATACTGGATTATCCAATCTAGCTTTGTCTTGAGGGATTTGGCTAACATTTTGTGTTTTCATGCTTGATTATGCTCACCTTGCCTCTAGCTATAGAATATATAGAATTAGGTGTGTGACCCTGGGGGAAATCGTAGAGAAGGACAAGAAAAGAAAGAAGAATACAAGCCCGAGGAAGAGGTTGAAACCCATAAGAGTCTAGAAATAGAGCAACCCAAAGAGCATGGGCATGAAGAAAAATAAAAGGACACTGAAGGGGAATACAACCCTAAGGAACGCCTAACCACCAAATCCCCCATCAAACACACAATGTTCATCCAAGACTCCAATGAAGAAGAAAGAGCAACTATAAGGATGGAGAAAGAAGCTCCTAAGGATAAAGAGATTGACATTGGGAAGGATGAAAAGGAAGGCAACCAAGAATCACCCAAGGAGAAGTCCCAGATGCTTGACTAGCTGGAGAAGCAACTTGAAAAGAAAGCTCCTACTCTGATGGATCCAAGAGCAAGGTTAGAGGCCATCTTGGCCTGAGCTCAGATCATCACTAAGAAAGACAAGAGGCCCAAAGTTAGATCCAAGTCGACAATGGATGCTTCTGGATCTAAGACTATGCAGGTAGCCATGCCAGTGGTAGGATAAGTTACGTCTCCACCATCGACTTGCGGATAGCCACCAGGGAGCAAAAAGTAGACCATCTTTAGGAATTCGTTACCACAGTGGTGCACTTGATACAATAGGATAAGGTTTCTAAGGAAGAACTTAAGGTGCAACTGGCTACTCTGACAGCCTATATTCAGCAATGGTCATCTATAGCAGAGCTACCTACAACATCCTCGGCCCTGCCATAGCTGTTGTCGAAGGAACATATAGATAAGCTTGAGAGAAGAAAAATTGGTCTAAAACCATGGAAGACAGGTTCTAGAAGGTCTTATATGTTGGAAACATGTTCATCAGTCACACTTTTAGGACAACAAACAAGTTCTTGGAGGTGCAAAAGTCTCTTGAGGGCACAAGGAAGTTCTGCACCGACTTTGTGAGAATGTATGGGTCTACTTACCCAAAAATTGAGGCCATCCTCAAACTACCAAAGAAAACTTGGGAAAAGGAGCTTGCATTCAAGGAGGATCATTGGCTAGTGGATATGTGGAAGCTAGACCTCAATCACTAAAAGGAAAGATTAGAGCAAGTACTCTATAAGGTGGATCCAGATATTGATTGGGCCAAGGATGTTAGGGCAGATTGCATTCAGTATTTGAAAATAATGACAAGATATGATATTCTTGTCATTCAAATTGATCTGGAGAAGATAAAGCCTCATTTCCATAAGAAGATGGAGGATGGAATGTCGAGCAAGATCACAACATATTTCATGAGTTTTTCTACCCGAGCCTTCACCCAATCTGAGCAATTAATGGACCGCACTGCCAAATATGATGAAGACTAGGACAAACTCACTGACCGATCCAAGCAATGGAGTTATCAAGTGCTACAATCCAAAATTATTGAAGTTAATAAGCTTCAATCGTTGATCCTCAAGGTTATGGAGTATGCCACTTTGAAGAAGCAGGAAGGGAACCCTATCATTGATGAAGAACTCCTTACAAAATAGTTGCAGCAAAGGCAATTAGCAAAAATAAAAAATGCTATAGTGCTGCCACTAGAAGACAAAATAGGGAAGGGACAATGATGTATTTTAAAATTGTAATATATTTGGGGGTAGGTGAAGCCCTAATTTGTAGTGAATCTTGGCCACACAATGCAAATCAATCTTTTCCATTCATTTTTCTTTTTGAACACTATGAATAGGGGGTCTCCTCTCATTTTCAAGAGAGAGTTGAGTTGTTGTAAAGACATGCTACACAAATTTTAATAGAAATGCATTGACTTTGGTGGATTTCTGAGTTTCTTTGTCACTCTTCATGGTTCTAGACAGATTTGATAGATTTAGTAATGTTGTTCAATGATTGTGAAGATTTTTGTTGTGTTGATGTCTTTCTTGTCCATACTTTTTGTTGTTTACTGCTAGTAGATAGATATGAAAAGTTAGTTTGGGCATAAACTAAAAGCTGCTCCAAACTTTTATCTTTTGTTCATGCATGTTTATGGTGGATGAATGGTAGAAAATTTGCAGTCCTTAGAAGATAGCACAAATTTCATGATACTGTGAGTTCTGGTTAAATGAAATTTTGTTTTAAGGAAGTTGTCCATAGTAGAACCCTCCATGATCATTGTTCATAGTTAGTTTTAGATCCAGGAACTTATCTTCCCTACCCTTTTTCCTTTTTTTTTAATAAGAGACTTGTGCTAAGGTTCATTGCACATTGCAAAGCTAAATCTTTAGATAAAATAGGAGTTCATGATTACTATCTGAACCTGCAACAATTGCACTCTAACTTCCCATCTTAGAAACTCCATCTCAAGATTCATCTCACATCCAGCTACTTAAGTCTTCCCTATGATTACCAGAAAAATCACATCATACATCAACTGAGAAATTCCAAGCACCATCAAGACCTGACATCTGAGAGACCTTGGGGTTGTGATTGGTAACTCAGTTTTGAATTTCTACCTTTTAAGATAGGCAATGCACCTATGCACTACCTGTGTTGAGAAAGTGTGCAAAAAACCCATCAATAATCCCTACTAACATCTCCACCCAACCCATAGGAAATCCATGCCCTCAACTATCTGGTAGTACAATCCCACCAATCAAAGTACACAACAAACAATCAATCCACTCATATCTATCCACAAGTACATACCATCTAATCTCATAATGCTCAATACTGAGCTTTCTAACATCCTCATGCTCATAATAATAGGTGATCTCACTAAAAATCATATGGGTATCATAGCAAACCCTCTCACCAATGATCGGTAATCGAAGTATCCTATATAAATCCTCTAATGTAACAATCTCCTCTCCTATGGGAAAATGGAAATATGAAGTCTCTGAGTGCCATCACTCCACAAGTGTAGTGAGCATCCCTCTGTTTTCCCGAATGTTGGGCATGAATGTCGCATGATGTAGTCCAAGATGCCACATCAACTATTTCTTTGCACTATGCAACTAGTCCCATAACTCATATGTCACCGGCCTTGACTCCCTAGTGTATATCTGATCTAAAAAAACTTGCAAATGCATAACATATACCTTGCATTAGAAACACGAAGCCAATTTTAAACTACAAAATTTCAAAACATTTGATAGGAAAATGCATCATTTTATTATCAAATGCATTGCACAATGCAAATGCATCATTTAACATTGAAAATACATCGCAAAAATTCAAATTTTTCATTTAACATTGCACATGTGTTACAATAATAAACATGTGTCACAAAAAGCAACAAAAGTGACCAATCATGCATATGTGTCGTAGAAATATCAAATGTGATGCATAATAACAAATGCGATATTGTACCTAACAAATGTGACTCACTACCACAAATGCGATGCAAACCTAAACAAATACATTCATCCAAAATTAAAGAAAAAATGAGCCCTTATGTATTTCCGAAAACACGTTGTATCTCGAGCATATGTGTTGCATACGAATGCATTTGTCGCGAATGTGAAATGACACATATGAAAAATTAAAGTTTATGGTCCTAAAAATGAAAGAAAATTCAAATTTCAAAAGTCCATTTTGGGGTACATATTGGGGGTCCTACGTCAGTTGGCCATTAGAAGGTCTTGATGTGATATTCATGATGCTTGGTGTACAGAATGGGCGACATTCTGCTAGATGGCTCTAGAGAAAATCAAAGGTTTCTCAAACTTGAAGGGTGAAAATGAATTCATTTTTCACCCAAACCTATTTATACCTAGGGTTTTTTGGGGTTTTCTTTCAAACCTACTATACCAGACTCACTATTTCCACACTTCCAATGATCATTTGACAAGCCAAACCTTGTCAAAACTGATTTCTTTCACCACCATCGAACTTTTGGCTATCCAATTACTTAATCAGGACAATTTCCATTTTTTTCTGAATTTTCAAAAAAATTGTCATTTTTCCCGAGGGGGCATACCCTTACCTGTTTCACACTAGGGCATGACTAGGGCATGTTATTTATTATTCTTCGACACAATGCAATAAAAAAACATTGTATCAAAGAGGGGAAAAATGTAGACACTAAAAATTGTCCTAAGCCTGTGACTCTAATTTCGTCATAATTCTTATCTTCATTTTCATAATTAAATAATGTTAATTATTTAATTAGTTTCTAAAGCCATTTGTCCTCTTTTAATTAAATAACTTTAATTATTTGTTTAATTCATTCTTACCTTTATTCAATTTTGATTAATTAAATAAATATTATTTATTTAATTACATTGCTAATTAAATTTATCTTCTTTCTAAAATTAAATAAACTATTATTTAATCTATTCCTATCACACTTTGAACTATAATTAAATATTCATTTTAAATTATTTAATTATTCTTTAGCCTTTTCTCCCTTTAATTAAATAAATCTTTATTTATTTAATTTAATCTCAAAATCTTGAATGCTAAATGAAATCATTATTTAATTCATAAAAGGATTTATCCATGGCATATTCTCTATAATTAGATAATATATTTGTTATATAATTAGTCATTTATCACTTATGTCTAGATCTAATTAGATCATTCAGTTATCTGGTGATTTAATATTTGATTATCTTTAACGAACAAACTTTCTGTGTTAATCAATCTGTTATCTATATTTATTCTTATCTTCTACGTGCAAACCTTTATTAATTAAATAACTTTCATTATTTAATTAATTTATTTTCATCTTCTATCTATTTTAATCTTTATCTTTACATGCAATCTTTATTCTTCTATGTCTCGACTAGTTTCCACTAAAGATTAACTTATTATTTAATTTAATACCCACCGTTATGCTTTATCACTCACACTAATTCAACACTAACCCTAATGCATGTTGCATCTTTTAATCTTAATCATTGATTTATCTTTCAATCTAAGCATGTCATTTTAAAATCATATTTTGTATAAATTGGATTTACCTTCATCATTATTACTCCCTCAGGTGAAATCTTATGAGTTTTGGAAGCAACTTACTTTAGAAAACTTCAATGTTTTGCTATTATCATGATCATGAGGCCATACTTGCATGCTTAATGAAAATCTGAGGGCAAGTATCATACAACAGGGAAATGGAGAAGGATAATGGAGGTTATTCATGGAATCGAATGTGTGTTTGGTAAAATTGTTTGTTTATGCATGTTTTTACAGTTTTCCATTGTTCTCAATTATTAGCTTGGGTTTAGTTTAAATTACACTTTGAATTGCTTAACCTGTGAATTTTCCTTGTGCTACATGTAGCATCATAAATTGTTGACCTTGACAATTCTAGACTAGGTTTATCTCCCCCTATGTGCTTGGACCTAATTATGCTTATTATTTTATTGTTGTATTGTTGTTTTCAAAGAATTGAGATAAAATTGGGAATTAAAATTAATTATTTATTTAACAACAATTCAAATCAAAAAATAGGTCTATTCTATGGTAACCTCACCCTTGACCAACCTATTTTGGCCCAAATTTTAATATTTTATTGTCAACATTTTTATGTTAGAAAACTCATTCATTTGTCAGCTTTTCATGATTAAATTTGTAGAAAATAAAGAATTACATATAAATATAAGTCTTATTCACCATTTGAAAGTCTAAGGAATCAAGAAATTCTAGAAGGAAAATTGAATTCCAATTGAGCATGTAAAGAGTATTCAAGAGTAGAACAAGCAAAATTATTGCAACACTTTTTTTCATTAATCATGATTGATGCTAGCAATGCATCAAGTTCATAAGTTATATTTTTCATGTTTTTTGTTAATTTGTTTTTTGAGTACTAAAACTTGAAGTAATTACTATGAACAATAAAATATTCCTTGAATTAGATGTGCATCATGAGTTTAGTCTATCAAGTACATCAAATTTGAGTGGTAAGTTGCAACACTTATCATTTATCACTTGTTTTTATCCATCTGCCTCTACTCGACCAAGGGTAAAAACTCTTTATATTATCATAGTTATTATGGATGTGGAAACACCAAAATGGGGTTTGACATAGGTAATCCCCTATATGGCACATCCCTTTTTCCCCTCTCTTGTTTATAGGTGGTAGATCTAAAGTGGATTTTGGAAAATATTGAAGACTTAATAGCAAGATTAAGTATCCAAGCATTCTACTTCAACAAATTAGGGAAAGAGAAATTATATTCATGAAGATACAAAGTTCTAAAGCTAAATCCAAAATGGAAGAACCTATAGATTTCAATTCATTAATACTTGTTTTGATATTCCATAAAAGCATCCTTCCTAGTGTAGGGTACCCACACCCTTGATTGGGAAATTTCAGCTCAAATTTATATGCTAGGTGTAATCAAGGATTTATCTTCAAGTTTAAAGCATATTAGATCAATATACACAAAAACACTAATAAACAATCAAGGACAATGAAAGCATAAAAGCATAAAACAAAGTGGAATAATATCACTCAATCCTTCATACATTCATTGAATTATCTCCATAGCTCTTCTCCATTTTGCTACTAAATGATGTTTTCCCTCAGATTAGAATGTAGCCTAAAGTAAATGATAGCAAAATATCAAAGAAAATATTATCTCAACAACATTACCACCTATATTCTCTAGATATCTAAAAATGATAGTGACAACGCTATTTATAGAGAGTTGGATGGAAAATAGATGGATGAGATTAACTGATTTTTATTTCGATCAATGACTGAAATTAAATGAGATAAGATTGAAAGTGGGAGAGCGAGAGGGAATTAATTGAGTTTTTAACAAAATCAGTTAGTTCGATCTAGGCAAATTGCATTTTCAAATAATGGAAACATTATTTAAATGCAAAAGGAAAAAAAGGAATTTTTTTTTGATTAAATGGAAATTTAATTCAAAAAGTGGGAGAAACGATGAGTCATTAATTAAATAAGATCTAATTAAATTGTGTCAGAAAAAGCTAAAAGTGAATAATTAAATAATTAGCATAATTATTTAATTATAGTAGAAAGTGAAAATAATCAAATAAATAAAGTTTATTTAATTATACAGGAAAGAAATTAGTGGTGTATAATAATTTATTTAATTTTTCAAGAGTAATGGAGAAATTAATTAAATAATTAGAAATTATTTAATTAATAGTAGAAATATGACCCTAGACAATGGAAAAATGGTTAGCAAGCCTAGGACATTTTTTAGTGTCTAAATTTTCCCCTCTTTGATATAATGTAGTTTATCACATTGTGTCAAAGAAAAAAATATGCATTAGTGTAAGGAAGAATGACGAGGAGGTAGTGGTGTGCCCCCTTAAGAGGACAAGTGGTTTCCAAGAACAAGTGTGCTCTTGAAATGGATGAGAGGAAAATAGATAAGGGGAAGAAGAAATGTTAACATGGGACATATGGATGTTAGCATGGAAGAGAAGGATGTGAAGATAGTGATAGTATAGATAATTTGCAAATATATATATTTCTATACAAGGCTTTTGCATTTAATCATCATTGGGTGATAAAATATGGAAAATGGACAACAAACACCATGGTATGACATAGACCAAGGTGTGCAAGGTCATCCATCTATAAAACAGACAGTCATAGACAAGGAATTTCCTAACTCATACTAATGTTCATGTTTCCCTAGTCTTTTTGTCAAGACAAACTACAAACAAGAATCAAGTAAAAGATGAGTCATGAGACATCATCGCTCCTCTAAATCCTTCATGAGATATCCTCAAGGTGGATAGTAGCATGAATGAAGAAAATTCAAAAGATAAGACAAAATAGACCAACAAGGTCAACAGTCATTCAAATTGTTTGTCAATAAGTATTTTCCAATGTGGTAAGTGACTAAGTGAGTGATGGGTTGATTGTTTTGACAAGGCCTAGTTTGAGGAGAAGAAACATGTTGTATAACACATCAAGTCTGGTTTTGATTATGTAAATACCTATATAAGGAAAATGGCATGTGTTAGTGACAAGGTCTAGTTTTAGGAAGGACACATCCTATATAAGACCATTGGTTTTGATTGCTTTGACTGGTTTGATTGATGTGACAAATGACTAATTTGACTTGGAGACTTGGCTTTCTTGTCTTGTTGATTTATGATTTGTGTTTGAAGTTCAGATGATGATGTCATGTCTAAGTTGACAGTGTTTGATTTATTTTGATTGACTTGAAAAACCCTAAAAGACTAACCTAGGGGGCCTTGGGGACTCATCAACAGATGGCCTTTCCTATGTATCAATGCATAGAGACCTCGTAGTTTGACACGAACATTGACTTTGTTTCAATGAAAAAGGACTGAATTGTTATTTTATTTGAAAACACCTAAAGGACTGACCTAATGCCTTAGGGGAACATCGACAGATGGCCTTGCCTACGTCTAGTCACAAAGGAAATGTAGTTCAAAAATTACAAAAAATGACATGACTGACTTTCACTCTATTTTTGAGATTTTTGAAAGATATCTAAATGTTTTTGGGTTTTGACATGTTTATTATTTTTTGGATTTCAAGGTATTATGATTTTTTTTTGTCTTTTTCTCATTTCATGATTTTTTTTCTTTTTTGAATGTTGTGACCTCTAATGACAAGTTTAAGATCCAATGAAGCCAAGCATTAAGAAATTTCCCCCAGTAAGGTATAAGACTAACAATTAGGGATGGGATGGGACAAGGGTTTATTATGGCACATAATGTCAATCGTTATTTTGGAAGACATGAAGATGAAGGAGGAGAAAGGATGCCAGACGTCAACCGCCTGGAAGTCACGATAAAGATGACAAGGCCATATGATGGATGTCAAATGGGAGATGATGGAAGGTAAAGGCATTATTATGGATTAGGGTGGAAGACTAGATAGAGTGATAGTAGATGATGGAACAAAGACTGACTACACATGGTGCATGTTTGCTAGGTTTTCACCATGGTACTTATCCAAAGTGCCATTGACATGATTTTAACTATTGGACAAATTGATTTCTCTTTACTATTTTGATGATTTTCTTTTTTATTTATTTTTTTGTAGTTTTTAGGACTTTTTCTCATTTTTTAAATTTTTTTCAAGACTTTTTTCTCATTTTTTGTATTATTTTCAGTTTATCCTAGCTCTTTGAAGCTAGGTATAGAACTTTCACAAGTACAAGCTACTGATAGGCTTAGAAAAAGGTTCCCATTTAGTAGTGGACAACTGATAAGCACCGAAACTAAAGGATGTTGTTATGACATATGGACCCAACTAGTTAGGCTCAAATTTGTCGGGTTTCTCACTTTATGCTTGATTTTATAGATTTTGCATCAACACTAAGTCTCCAATTTCAAAATGTCTAACCAAAACCCTTTTGTTGTAACTACGACAAAGACGCTTCTGGTATGCCTCTAGATGATTCAAGGCCTTCCTTTTGCATTCATCAAGCAACTCTATGTTAGGATATTTGGTATTCCTCGTCATCAATTAGCCCTTTCATGGAGACCTGTAGGGAGGGGACTTCAACCTCTATAGGAAGGATAGCCTTTGAACTGAAGACTATGGTGAATAGATTGGTACCGGTGGGTGTGTCAATGCTTGTGCGATATTCCCAAAGGGCGGGGTTAAGCTAAATGTGTTAGTCACAACCAACATCATTGATAGTCTTTTTAAGAATTTTGATTATGGTCTTATTGGACACCTCAACTTGGTCGTTACCTTCTGGGTAATATGGCCTAGAAAAGCGGTGTTGGATGTCAAATTTCTCACATAACTCATGGACATCCTAATTTTTGAAGGGACAACTATTCTCAGTGATAGATTATGGGACACCATACTAGCATATGATGTAATTGAGGATGAAGTTGGATATTTGTTTACTAGTTATGTATGTTAGGGGAATGGCCTCAATCCATTTAGTGAAATATTCAATTGTAGTGATAATGAATTTGTGGCCATTAGATGAGGTGGGATGAATTTTTCCTACAATTTTAAGTCCCCATTAGGTGAAGGGCCATGGAAAAGTGATCAATTGTAGCTCCTGTGTAGGTGTGTGGATGAGGTCGTTGTGTATCTAGCGTTGTTGGAATTTCTTCAAAAAGTGATAGGCATCTTGCTCCATTATAAGCTAGTAATATCTTAGTCACATATCTTTCTAGATAGATTCAACCCACTAGAATGGGCTCTGCATATACCTTCATGTACTTCATGCAAGCTAGTTTGTGCTTCATAGTGTCGAGACATCTGAGTAATGTATTATCTAGGCCATGTCTATATAAGGTATTACTAATGATGGCGTAGCGAGCAACTTTATGAAGCACTTACACTAGTTACTAGATAGGTCAGGTGGTAATGTCTGAGAATGTAGATATTCATAAATGGTCTGGTACCATGGGGAATTGGGACCAACAAGTTCACACACCATCTCAGATTCAAGGACATCGAAAGTAGGAACCAACAAATATTCAACTAAGAACTCGTACTGTAATATATTGTTGGGAATTGTTTAATTGAAAAATGGATGCCTTATGGTTTAGGAAATAGAACACCACTTTTCTCCAACTAACATTCAAGGATTCTGTAGAAATCTCAATCTAATGATGAAAGGGGAAAGATATCTTGCAAGAGGGTTGCCCCAGGGGTTGAATATGATCTAACAAGGGGGTTCACCATCAAGTTTAGACTTTGAAAAGATAATGAAATATAATATGCAACTATAAACCCTAATTGAATGCAAAGTAACACTAAATGACCTAGAAAAGTGAATGAAATGAAATAGAAAACTGAAGATAGGAAGGTTTACACCTGGGAATCTGGTGAAAAATGGGGGAATGGGTGCTTTATGGCCAAGTCATATAACACAACTCTTCTCCCATTATCTTTCAAATATGACCTTGGATCCTAAATTGGATTGACTATCAACCCAAATGTGACTCAATTCTCAAAAAGTAATACCTAGGAGGGGTTCTTTAGGCTTTTAAGGGTTCACCACCAAGCAAAAGCTTGAAAAAGACAACTTAACATTTAACTCACAAAACCTAATGATGCAAGCCAAATAATGATTGCAAATGGGAAAATTAAGTAACAAAATGTTAGAATGTGTGTACTTGGGAAGTCTAGAAATGTGATGAGGATTCTAGAAATGCAAAAATGTTGTCAAAACATGCTAGGGAAGACTAAGATGCCCTTATTTTTGTCTCATTCCTGCTACTATTTTTTGGGGGAGATGCAAAATCTTCAGATGTCAAAATAGAATCTAAAATCATCTCTGCAAAATACCCTTTGGAGGAATAAGATTCCATTATTGTTGTCTTATTCTTGTCTTGAATTTTTGAAATCTTTGAATGTGATCCTAAGGCTCAATGTCTGCACTTCCTTCTTCTCAAATCTTAGGTCTTGAAACTTCCAAATTTGGCCTATAGGTGAGTTTCTTTGAAGATGAAAACTTTGCAATGAAGCTTTTCACTTCAAATGATCTTCAAGTCTTCAACCTAAATCTACAAACACAAACACACAAGGGAGGAAAAACTTGTTGATTGTAAGTAAATGGGGGTTTTCCTTGGTCAAACCCCTTGTTGGTAATTAAACCTTGGAATGAAATGGAGTAATGAAGTTAAATGATGAATAAACAAAGTATTATGTTGCAACTCACCAAAACCTTGTTATGAAATCTACAAACTTGTATGAAGTGACTAGCTTGGATGTAGATCTTGACTTGAATTGCTTGCTTGAATCAAAACTCTACATCACAAATGTTAGCTCAAAAACACACATGATGCAAGAATATCTTTGATATGATGCTTGAATATTGATGATGGCTCCAAATGCTTGATTAATTACTCTTGAATGCTCTTGTGAGCTCAATTATGCTATTAGGAATGCTCATTCAACTTTCTTGGTTCTTGGATGATAAAATGAGTGAAAGAACCTTGTATTTATACTTATTCATGCTTAATATCTCAAAATTACACCACAACAAGCCAACATATGAATTCATTAATTAGAGGAGGCTAAATACTATGAATATTTGAAATTAAGTCCCAAAAATAACTTAAGGGGGACTAAGATGCCCTAGGTGGCATCTTAGTCCCAAGGCTTGAAACTTGGGGCACAAACTCCAAAAAGGGGCACAATTAAGGTGCATTTGAAATCAAGGTCCCAAGAATTTTAGAGGACAAAGATTCCCTAGGTGGCATCTTAGTCCTGGTCCAAAAATTAGGGACACATAGCTAGAATCATTAAATTATCATTTACCCTTTGATGTTTATCGGGATTAGCCATAAAAAGATAGAATTATTTAGGATTGTGGATGCAAAATAGGACCAATTAAGAATAAATAAGGATATATGAAGAAAGGTGGGCCCCAAAAAGTGTGAAAATGCAAGGGTATGAATTTTCCTACACTATATTTAGCCCCCACTTTAGTGAGAGGATGAACTTACTTCAAACTCACACTAAAGTAGCCAACCACACAATTAAGAAGGGTTCT
Source organism: Sequoia sempervirens (assembly GCA_007258455.2). Classification (NCBI taxonomy): domain Eukaryota; kingdom Viridiplantae; phylum Streptophyta; class Pinopsida; order Cupressales; family Cupressaceae; genus Sequoia; species Sequoia sempervirens. Next base: position 20,131,725 of record VDFB02137365.1, read on the forward strand.
AATGTATGAATGCTAGTAAGATAGGATGACAATAATCAAGAAGGTGGCCAAGCCCCCAGGATCATGATCCTATGGGAAACCAACATAGGCATAAAGGAACACACTTGCAGATGATATATGAATCCATAATTAGAATGCAAGAATACACCATCAAAGATAGAAAAAGAAAAAGGAAAAATAAAAATGTAACATATCAAGCTTTGACTAGTCATCCAATGTGTTGTGGATCGGTTCTAGGCTATTTTTCAAAAAAGTTTTAAAAGTGGAACGCATTGTCCACTATGCAAAAAAAACACACGCTCACAAGGTGAGCCTCAAGAGATCCATATCAAATTCATACCCCCATGACTATGATAAGGAAAAAATAAGATGCATGCTCGCAAGGGCTAGTGAAGCTAGTTGTCCACTAGGTGAGCCCCAAGAGATCCATATCAAATTCATACCCCCATGACTATGATAAGGAAAAAATAAGATGCATGCTCACAAGGGCTAGTGAAGTTAGTTGTTCACTAGGTGAGCCCCAAGAGACCATATCAAAGCCATACCTCCATGACTTTAATAAGGTAAAAAAATACAATACAACAAGAAACAAGTATGTTCAAAGGGATTTTTCTTAGTTCATGCAAGGTCTCTTCTTAGGTAACATTGTGCCTAATGTCTCCAAGAGAGGACAAGTCAAAGAAATATCATGCTCTCAAAGGAAATCAAACACAATAAAACCAACAATAAAAGGACACAAATCAAGTAAAAAGAAAATCACACAATGAAACATGAGTGTCTATGTATGCCCCCACTTTAAAGCGGTTGCTAACACCATTACTATGAGCAATTACTTTAAATTAGAAGACTAAATGAGAGCTTATTCGAAAATCCCTATGCCAAGTCATATGTTTCCAATAAGCTACATCATGGATAAGTATGTCACATGCGAGTCAACTTAAGGCATGTTATCCATATCCCAAGCTTTATCTTATATGTACATAAAAGGTGATCAACTAGCCAAAAGAGATAAGTACAAGTGACATACGAGGACAAGGCTACCTAACCCCTTTCCCCCACTTAGTGTAGGACAAGAATGAGCTGAAATGATTGATGAGAAACATTCTCATGTAAAAATCAATATCAATTAGAGGAATTAGGTGCTTCAACACAAGGAAGAGCACCACACTCCATAAGATGTTGAATTTTATCATGTAAATCCTTACATTCATTAGTAGCATGACCATGAACTCTATGATATGCACAAAATGAACTACTGTAGTAAAATTTATTTCATATTCTTGGAGGAAGAGAGATCAAACTATCTTGGAGGACTCTCAACAAGATACTCTCTTTATCAAAAGTAGGAAATGGTTCTTTATTTTGTGACAAAGATATCTCTTTCTTAGTACAAGATGTCATACTTATGCAAGACTCTTTGGATTGTGATATTTTGTACTCTTCTTTAAAGGAAGGTGTAAAATCTAACGAATTCGAATCATTAGTGTTTTGCATGATGAAAATTATGTTAAGTGAGGACTTCTCTATTTCTTTCAAATGATAACAATCAAGAGAACTAGTTTCTATCAATTTAGGATGCACTATTGTTAAAGTTAGCTTAGAGGAATCTTTTTTGAGAGTGTTGATGTTAAGTGAAGGCTTATTTATTTCTATCAAAGGAAAATAACCAAGACCACTAGTATTTTCTTGCATTTGAGGCTCTATAGGGACAATATAACTTGTTCCCTAGCATCACATTGTTTTCCACTATAACCAAGTTGTTTCATCATTTCATAACATTTTCCATAAAGTTTCTTCATCTCTTTTGGATTCAATGGTTTTTGATAGTCTATCTCATTAAAATTCGTCATATGATTTTCTTCTTCTTCTAAAGTGGTTGAGGTGGATAATTTCTAAGGGTCATCCAAATTTTGTGTTGACATTACCACTTTTTCTTTTCCTTTTTCAGAGTCTTTGTTTGTGATCTTGTATTCTCCCATGAATGTAGGTTCAAAGTCTAAGGAACCCCATTCATCTTCTAATAGCTTCATGACTTCATCAATATTTTTTTCTTTGTCTTTTTGTTTCACAAGTTCCACTTGTGTAGTTGGTGTTAACATTGCCAAAGGATTCTCCTTGTTTTTCTTAATGTTCAAACAACTATTTGGGTCAGGGTCAACTTCAATTGTGTACACTTTTTTTTTATAAATATACTTCATTTTTCAATGAAGAGTAGAAGGAAACCCATTCATTGCATGAATCCATGCTCTACCTAGAAGGATATTGTGTGAAAGATCATGAGGCATAACATGGATTGGTGTTTCTAATGTGGCCTTCCCAGTTGAAATAGGAAAAGTGATAATACCAAGTGGTCATTTTCCAACATTGTTAAATCCCTTAATAGATAAAGAGTCATGTTGATTTTTTTATTTATCAAAACCAAGCCTATCCAAAAGGGTCATACTACACACATTAAGGACTGAGCCATTTTCAACAAGGGTTCACTTTATCCCTATCCTTTTATATCAAGATATTATTATGAAAGCTTTGTGTTTTTTTTGCACTTCCAAAAGGGGGATTTCACTTTTGTGAAAAATAATGTCAGCATTTATTCCTTGAATTAGGGCTGATATGTAATTTGGTTGTGCATTAGAAGAGATAGGAACTTGTTTTAAATCACTTTGAATCATGTTATGATTGTTGAATGTTGTGGTTGTGTTGCTGATATATGGTTGTCAATGATGTCAACACTATTAGCCTTAATGCATTAGAAGTTGTATATGCCGAGGATATTGAGAAAATTGTAATGAAGTAAGTTGCAAGTTGTCAGTGGTGAAGTGAAGTTTAGTATGTCAGTGAGTTTAGTATGTTGATGATTAGAGGTTGTGGACTAAAGGGTTTCTTGTCGAGTATATCTAGTTTATCCACATCAAGTTTCAAAGATCCACGTGAAGATTTGATCGAGTTATGAAGATTTGTACTCTTATAGTTTTCTTGTTGCTTCAATTTGTGTTCCTAATGTGATTTTAGTTAGTTCAGTTGATGCGGATGCTTCTCTGGTGATTCATGATGTTTTTTGGATGTTTCTAGATCATGCTCTATCTTTGTTGCGCATCCGCATTGATCGTTGTGCTTGCAATTCAATATTTTCTCTTGCGTGTTTTTTTTTTCATGTTCTTGACTGACTAAGTGATTGTAGCATGTTCTAGATATTTGAGGAGTAATTAATTGAGGCGTTTTGTGTTCAATAATTTTATTTTGGGTCCTCACTATGTTGTGGCTCACCTTGGCTGAGTTACATTAATAATCTTTATTGTTTTCGGTTGACAATTTATATTCATTTTATTATTTTTTTGAAGTCGACATGTAGTGATGTAATTTCTTGCTACGGATATAAATAAGAAATTGTTTACTTCATTTGAAGTATGTTGAATGTGTGTGTGCGTGAACAATATAATAAATCATTCAAAGGTAGAGTAGAGTGTGAATAAGAGTGAAGAATTGTTCATGTGCTTAACCAGAATTGTAATCAAGCATTAGCAGATGCTATTTTCTCAGTTCAAATCCCTACAAATGTAATCCAAATATTTCTGTAAGACAACATGCCTTCCTTTGGGCTGTGAGCCTTGTTGTAATTGAGCAATGAGCTCTAGGCAGTGTGCCTAAATGCATGTGCATTCCCCATTTTATTCTTTATTTTAATAGGGTATAATCTTTTGGGCTGAACCCCACCATGGTTTTTCCCCTAATAGGGTTTCCATGTAAAAAATATTGGTGTTATGTGTGTTTCTAATGTGTTGATGATTTATGTTTTCATTGTTATTAATCATATCTGAGTATAAGGGTTGATAAATTTTAATAAGTTTGAATTTTTGGGACAACTGATTCACCCCCCCATCTTAGTTATCTGCCCTTGTGTTGCCAACAATTGGTATTAGAGTAGGCTCCTTTGAAGAAGTTTAACAGCTTAAGGTGATTTGAGATGGCAACATACAAGAAGGATAGTTCAAGATTTTATGGACCAAATTACTCTCCATGGAAGACTTGAATGGAGTGTCATTTGAAATGCATTGGCGAACCCTACTAGAGCATTATAAAGAATAGGTATGTTATTCCTCAAAATGGTCCTACTACTACTGTTGAGATTAGAGATGTTGAATACAATATCAGGGCTAAGGAAGCATTGTTAACTGCCTTGACTGATTCTGAGATGAAAAATGTTATGGATCTGAATACTACTTATGAGATCTGGAAAAAATTGGAAACTTTGTATGAAGGTGGTGCACATGTGAAGATTGCTAAGCTGTAAATTTTGAAAGGGAAATATGAATAATTGAGAATGGGTGATGATGAGAACATTACTTCTTTCATGCAAAGAGTGAATTAACTTGTGTGTGGTATCATATGTGCTAGTGGAAAATTGGAAGAATCAGAGATTGTCGCTAAAGTGCTTAGATCCTTGTCTGTTGCATACAAAGCCAAAGCTATAGCTATTGAGGAGATCTAGAATATGACAAATGTAACCAAAGAGATGTTGATTGGTAAGCTTACTGCTTTTGAGCTAAGTGAATTTGGTGATGCTCTTCCTAAAGAAGAATCTGCATTCAAGGCTACTACTTCCAGAAGATATAAATAGAGATATGATCTAGGTGAAAGTTCATCTAGAAAGACATTCAAGTATGAGGAAGAAATGAGATAGATTGAAGTGCTTATTGTCAAAAGAGAAGTCGGAGGACAAGGTAAGTATAAAGTAAATTTTCCTATTAAATATTTTTCTTTTAGTAAGATAGGTCATTTTGCATCAAGGTGTCCAAAAAGAGCCCCTAAACCAAGACCTAAGAAGCCTATATTTCAAAGGAAGTGTTATTATGTTGTTGATGAAGGTGTGGTAGATGATGAATATGATAAAGGAAATGGAAGTGAGGACAAATGGGTATTTATTGCTATCAAGGAAAATAATCATGTGTCTATTGATTCTGTTAGTTGTACAAATGTGGAGAAACCCCTAGCTGCTCGAGTTGAAGAGAAAGATGAATGGGTGATTGACAGTGGATGCTCTCATCACATGACAGGTGATAAAGTAAGTTTGTGACCTTGGGAAAGTATGATGGTGGTGTTGTAAGATTTGGTCATAACACAGCTGGTGTAATCCATGGAAGAGGATGCATTTCTCTTGATGGTAAGCATAATACTAATGATGTCTTATATGTGGAAGGTCTGAAACATAATCTTTTAAGTGTTGGTCAGATGGTTGATAAGGGTTACAATCTTTAGTTCAAGGATGGAAAGTGTAGAATATTGGGAAACTCCAGAAATGTGATTGCATTAGGTACAAAAACAAAAGGTAATATCTTTCACCTAAGTGATGCTAGAAAAAGTTGTTTGATTGGTCAAGTTGATGAAAGTTGGTTGTGGCATAGAAGAATGTGTCATGTAAACATTGATAACATTCTCAAGATAAGTTCTACTAAGGTAGTGAGAGATCTATCTAAGTTGATGAAACCTACTAATGTCAAATGCAAGGAATTTCAATTGGGAAAGCAAACTAGAATTTCATTTCAGAGCAAATAGCATTGTTCAAATGAATTGTTGGATCTTGTGCATACTGACTTGTGTGGTCCTACTAGAATCAAAAGTTTACAAGGATACATGTATTTCACGTTTCTTATTGATGACTATTCTAGAATGATGTGGGTTACCTTCTTAAGGGAGAAATTTGAAGCTCTAGAGAAGTTCAAAATCTTTAAAGCTATGGTTGAGATAGAGACAAGTTTGAAGATTAAATGCCTAAGATCAGATAGAGGTGGTGAATTCACATATGGTGAGTTTAATTCTTTTTGTGAAGAACATGGAATAAGGAGATAATTATCTGCACCACGGACCCCTCAACAAAATGGGGTTGTGGAAAGAAAGAATAGGAAAATTGAAGAAGTTGCTAGAACTATGATGCTGGAAGGAAATGTACCTCATATCTACTAGAAATAAGTAGTGATTACTACTATGTACACTCTCAACTGGGTACAAATCAAAGGTCATACTAGTAAGACCCCTTATGAGCTATTGTATGGTTATAAGCCTATTGTTAGATATTTCAAAATATTTGGAAGAAAATGATATATTAAAAGAGATGAAGATACATGAAAGTTTGATGCGAGGAGTGATGAAGGTATCTTTCTTGGTTATTCTACTAAAAGCAAGGCCTATCAGTGTTACAACAAGAGACTGAGCAAAATAGTTGAAAGTGCAAATATTAAGGTTGATGAAGACATAGTTATACCATCCAGAACCTATGGATATGATTCAAATGATCAGAATGATAGTAAAAATAAAGGGAAGAAAGTTCAGACTACTAATCAAGTGTCAATCAATCTAGTGAATCAAGAAAATCAAGAAGAAGGAGAAACTAGTGGAAGTGCAAAAGAAAGAACACAAGAGCCTGAAGTTGAAGAACATCCTAAGAAGACTTCGAGGTATGTAAGATTGAATCATTTAGAAGATCAGATCATAGGTGATAAGAACAAAGGTGTTCAAACTAGGAGAAAAATTGTAGAAGAATACTGTTTGATTTCAAAGACCGAGCCTACTAGTGTGAATGAAGCATGTAAAGAGGAGTATTGGGTTGAAGAAATGAAAGAAGAACTAATTTGCAAGTTGAAAATAATGATACATGGATTCTTGTTTCTAGAACTAAGGATAAAAATGTGTTTGGAACTAAATGGGTCTTTAGAAACAAGCTGAACGAGCAAGGTGAAGTTGTTAGAAACAAAGAAAGATTGGTGTGTAAAGGATATTCATAAATGGAAGGAATTGACTTTAAAGAAATTTTTTTCCCTATTGCTATAATTGAAGCTATGAGATTAGTTCTTGCTTATGATGCTTACAAAAACTACAAGGTTTATCAAATGGATGTCAAGTTAGTGTTTCTAAATGGCGAATTGGAAGAAGAGGTGTATGTTGAGCAACTTGATGGATTTCAATTGACTGATTAGGGAGATATGGTTTGTCGATTGAAGAAAGCATTCTATGGACTTAAGAAAGCCCAAAGAGCATGGTATGCCAGATTGGATAAATAATTTTGAAGCTTGGATTTAACAAAGGTACTGCTAATAGTAATCTATATTTCAAGATTTATGATGATAAAGATTTGATTGTGGAAGTCTTTTTCGATGATATCATTTTTGGAGGAGATGAAGGTTTGTGCATGAAGTTTGTTGATGAGATGTAAAGTGAGTTTGAAGTGTCTATGATTGGAGAGATGAAATTATTTTTGGGATTGCAAATTACTTACTTAGATAAAGGGATCTTTATATCTCAGTCCAAGTACGTGAAAGAATTATTAAAGAAGTTTGGTATGGAAGATTCAAAGCAAGTTGGTACACCCATGGTGATCAGATGCAAGTTGGAAATATATGATGATCTTACTTTGAGTGCCTTTATTGATGTTGATTGGGAAGGAAATGTGAATGACAAAAAAAGTACTAGTGGTGGTGCATTTTTCTTGGGTAAGAAGCTGATTTCGTGGTTAAGTAAGAAGTAAAATGCCATTTCTTTATCTACTGCAGAGGAAAAATACATTATTGCTGCTAAGAATTGAACTCAAGTATTATGGATGAAGAAAATGTTGAAAGATATCAAAGTTGTGTATGATGAGCCTATAGCTATATTCTGTGATAATTCAAGTGCTATTAACATTTCTAAAAATCTAGTGCTGCATTCAAAGACCAAAGATATATCTATCAAGTTTCACTTTTTGAGAGAGAAAGTGAGTGAAAAGGAAGTCGGATTGGAGTATGTTCCTACTAAGGAACAAATTGCAAACATCTTTACCAAGAAATTGCCTAAGGATACTTTTGAGTATCTTAAAGGGAAGTTAGGGGTGATTACCCCTCCTAATCAAAACTAAGGATGCATTTCTTTGCATTAGTCCATGCATTTCATAGTCATATCTTAATTCAGATTGATGTTGTGGTGACTGCTACTTAGGCAGAGTAGTCAGATGTCCAAATGTTCATATGTTTAGATATGTGGTTCAGAGTTTGTGTGGAGAAAAGAGATATTTTCCATTGATGTCAAAGGGGGATAAGAGTTATGTAGTCATGTGAAAAAATGTAAGTTATCTAGGGAGAAGAGTTATGTGGGGAGAAGATCATGTGAAAGAGTTGTGAAAGAAAAGAATAAGAACCTAAGGGGGAGAAAGTGTTAAGAGATAGTTGTGTTGATGGTTTTTTTCACATCATGTGTTGCCATCAATTCCAAAGGGGGATATTGTTGGATGTTGTGGTTGTGTTGCTGATGTGTGGTTGTTATTGATGTCAACACTATTAGCATTAATGCATTAGAAGTTGTATATGTTGAGGATATTAAGAAAATTGAAATGAAATAAGTTGCAGGTTGTCAGTGGTGAAGTGAAGTGAAGTCTATCGGTGATTTTAGTACATTGATGATCAGAGGTTGTTGAATAATGGGTTTATTTTCTAGTATATCTAGTTTATCCATGTCAAGTTTTAGAGATCCACATGAAGATTTGATCGAGTTACGACTATTTGTACTTTAATAGTTTTTTTGTTGCTTCAGTTAGTGTTCCTGATTAAATATAATGTGATTTCAGTTAGTTTAGTTTCTATGGATGCTTCTCTATTGATTCATTATGTTTGTGGATGTTTCTAGATCGTGATCTATCTTTGTTGCACATCCACATTGATCGTTGTGCTCACGATTCAATATTTTCTCTTGTGTGTTCTTGTTTTTCATGTTCTTGGCCAACTAAGTGATTATAGCGTGTTGTGGATCTTCGAGGAGTAATTAATTGAGGTGTTTTTTGTTCTATAATTTTATTTTGGGTCTTCACTATGTCGTGGCCAACCTTGGCTGATTCACATTAATAATCGTTATTGTTTTGGGCTGACAATTTATATTCATTTTATTATTTTGTTGAATTCAACATGTAGTGATGTAATTTCTTGCTACAGATATAAATAAGCAATTTTTTACTTCATTTGAAGTATTTTGAATGTGTGTGTTCCCGAATAATGTTCCAAATCATTCAAAGGTAGAGCAAAGTGTGAAGCAGAGTGAAGAAGTGTTCATGTGCTTAACTGAAACTGTAATCAGGCATTAGCATATGCTATTTTTCATAGTTCAAATCCCTGTGGATGTGATGCAGAGCCAAGGTGGAGAAGATTCACAACAATGGATATTCTGATCCTCAATCAAAAGAACTCTTCTTCATAATGCATTCAGCCTAATAGGCATCAACTCACCCTCAAGGGTCTCAACACCTCAAACTTACAAATGAACAAAAAAAGTTCACCAAGACCCCTACAAAGGCCCACAACATTCATACAATGTCAATTGAATCAATTGAAAACAATCTCCAAGATAGATTCATTGAAATCTCCAAAACTCGCCATTTGACACAAGCTTTCCTTGTAGTAGTGGAAACCTGGTTTTAGCTAACTTTCACCCAAATTTCCCAAAGGACTCACCCAACAAACAATGGTTTCAGATATCCTTTTGGGTCCTACAAAACATACTTTAGACTCAACAAAAATGCTTTTGGAGTATGAAAAACTTTCAATAACACCAACATGAGAAAGGCTATACAATTAGCCCATTTTTACAAAGTGCTCTATAAACATCTTCCCTCCACAAAATTCCATCAAATAGTCATTACTCATGTGTCAAAATAATAAATTTTCCAAATTACTGGCTGTTATAGAGCTTGCAAGTCAATGATCCAATAAACCCTCAACTAAAACACACAACTAGGGTTTTATTCATTCTCTCAATTCCCGACTTCCCATACCAAAACAATGCACCTAACATTTCTCATTTGCTTTGTACATGGTTACAAAACCATTCCCTTGATAGACTCATGCTGATTTTGTCAAAAACCTACACTAATACCCTCCTTTGACATGAAAAAAATAGAGTTTCATTCTACAATAACCTTCCTCACTCTTCAATTTATTTCCTCCAATATATTAACACTTATAAATGTCTATTCTATAAACATATTGTGCCATCCCATCAAGACACAGATCAAACAATAGATGGGATGGCTATTTTACATTATTTAATGAAAAATAGGGCCCTCACTGGTTTAGGAACATAGCCCCACAAAATTAAAGAGATCTTCCACAAAACACAAAATCTAAGCCTCAAAATTAATCCAAAATGAAACTATTCCATGGCTTTTTGAAAATCAACCAAGTTTCAAGGCCAAAAATTGGTTGTACTTCCTATACAAAAGGTGTAGAAATCTAGAAACAGAGAAGACATAGTGAAAATAATATGAAAACAAAGTATTTCAATGTTTATTTCTTTCACTTGTCTTCAACAACCACAAGTCGAGTCTCTCAAGGATTTACATTGTATTTCTCAACCTTCTCCAACTAACCAACGCTCCTAGCCACTAAACAACCAACTTTTAAAAATATATAACTGTTGGGATTACAAATTTGTTGCATAATGAAACTCACAAATTTGAATTTTTTTTGGCATTTTCCTACCAATTAAACTAATGACTCTATTACATCATTGAGATACAATCTTTCATGTTTCCTTTTTAGGCTTACAAATTCAATTTGGTGACTCCTTTTAATACAAAAGTGCATTGGACCACTAAACATAAGAATTTGTCATTAGGTGGTTAGGTGCTCCTACACCATACACCCCACCTAAGAAGAATTCATGCCACATGAATTGTGGATGATACCAATAAGTCCAACCTAGATTGAAATACCATTGATTCATAGGCCATTTCCACTATCCCATACTACTTTGTGCTCCATATTGTCCTATCTCCCTACTTTTCAATGCTTCTATGGCTTTGTTGTCACTTGTGTGTGTCTCCATCTGCATATTAGAACCTGTCAATAGTCTCCTACCTCTTTCCATTTGTTATATACCTGCAGATAAACAAATTTCAGTATTTCCATTACCATAAATTTATTTGTCTTAGTCCTATCTATTTTTCTTGGTCTCCTCTATCCACACTGTCCTTGTACCTCTATCACTAGTCCTTTACCTCTGTCAGTATTTTGTCCTCCTGATTTGAAAACCTTTGCAACTATATTCTCTCCTTTGTGGGTTACCATAGGATACACAATGGTCCTAGTCATCACACCTTCTTGTGTACTCCATTCCAAATCACATTTTAACTTTTTATTTACAATCACATCTATTGATCCTACTTTATCATACCTATACTTGTTCACAACATCAAAAAAATTGATTTCTTTCACAACATTCAGAGTTTCTTTTCTCCCACACATAATAACCATTTCCTTAAATTTCTCTTCTTCTACCCAAGGGGTCAAAACAAACTTATGACCATCTTTCATTATGGTATACTTATTTTCTCTTCCATCATACATGGCACACCCATCATACTGCCATGGTCTTCCAAGGAGTATATGGAAATAGTCCATTGGAAGAATGTCACAAATAACACTGTCCTTATAGTCACCAATCTGGAAATCTACAATAACCTTCTCATTTACTAACAAATATTGACCATTACATAGCCAAGATACCTTGTAAGGCAAGTCATGAGGAATTCTTTTCAAGTTTAACTTATTCACCATTTCACATGAAAACATATTTTCAGTTGAGCCATAATCAACCACAATTATACATACCTTTCCCTTACTCTTGCAAGTGGTTTTGAATAACCTCTTCCTATGAAATGGCTCCACTTCTTTGGAAGTCTTCAAAAGTTTCTTGTGCAACATCAAGGCTTCTCCAACTTCAGGATTTGTAGGACAACTTGATGAACCAGTGCTCTCCACTTCATCCTCTTGCACAAGTTGAACTCTTTTATCACTTTTACTTCCACTTGATGAAGCACCAATATTCTTAGGACATTTGAAGGATGGATGGCCCAATTCATTGCAAGTGTAACATCTACCTAAAAACACATTGTTAGAACTCCTACCTCCTCCAAATCTGCCTCTTGTGCGTCTCCATCCACCTCTAAAATCATATTGCTCTTGTCCTTTCATGGCATCCTCTTGATTGTCATTAGTTGATTTTGAATTAGGCATGGATCCTCTTCCTCTTGATGCATTACCTATGCCTCTAAATACTCTGTCTTTCCTTCTCTTCATTTTATCCTCCACCCTAATAGCCATTTGATAACATTCCTCTACATTCCTAGGGTTAGCCAAAACCAATTCATCTTGTATGTTTAACCTCAAACCACCCATATATCTTGAAATTCTTTCATCTTCATTCTCATGAAGACCAGACCTTATAATTAGTTTATAAAACTCCTCAGTATAAGACTTAATATCCATTTCCCTTTGTCTTAAGCTTTGCAATTTCTTAAACAATTAAACTTGATGATCCTTGGCTAAGAATTTACCTTTGACTTTCAATATAATCTTGTCCCATGGGGTGATTTTAGACTTTCCTTGCTTCCTCCTCTCAGATTGAAAGTAATCCCACCATACCAAAGCATGGCCTTGCAACTTTGTCTTTTCAATCCTTACTCTTTGCTCCTCAGGAACTTCATCACATTCAAAATGATTATCTAATGTAGCAATCCAGTCAAGTAGTTCTTCATCATTTAAACTTCCACCATATTTAGGAACATCAATTTTTACCTTAGGCTTGTCATTCCTTACTGCCTTCACCAATTTCGCAATTCTTTGGTCCTCTGGATCAAGTTCTTCTTCCATGTCTTCAAACTCATCATCTTCCTCTTCATCTGACTCACTCACTTCCACATCCCTTCTCTTTTTTGTCTCCAAGGCTATGATTCTTTCTTCCAACTCTTTGATTTCTCTTGCATGTTTGTCTTTCATCTCCTTCATCTCTTTAGCCATATCTTTGTTCTTTGGAGGCATCTTGTCAATCTTGCCTCTTCATCTTCTTCTTCAACCTACAAAATGAAAAAAAATATACTCCCCGATGCTCTGATACCACTATGATGTAGAGCCAAGGTGGAGAAGATTCAAAACAATGGAAATTCCAATCCTCAATCAAAATAACTCTTATTCATAATGCATTCAGCCTAATATGCATCAACTCACCCTCAAGAATCTCAACCCCTCAAACTTGAAAATGAAAAAAATAACTTCACCAAGACCCCTACAAAGTCCCATGACATTCATATAATGGCAATTGAATCAACTAAAAATAATCTCCAAGATAGATTCATTGAAATCTCCAAAACTCACCATTTGACACAAGCTTTCCTTGTAGTAGTGGAAACCCGGTTTTAGCCAACTTTCACCCAAATTTCCCAAAGGACTCACCCAAAAAAAAATGGTTTCAGATACCCCTTTGGGTCCTACAAAACATACTTTAGACTCATTAGCAACTCTTTCGGAGTATGAATGACTTTCAATAACACCAACATGAGAAAGGATACACAATTAGCCTATTTTTACAAACAAAGTGCTCTTTAAACATGTGACCTCCACAAAATTCCATCAAACAGTCAATACTCAAGTGTCAAAACAACAAATTTCCCAAATTACTAGCTGTTACAGAGCTTCTAAGTTAATGATCCAATAAACCCTCAACTTACACACACAACTAGGGTTTTATTCATTCTCTCAATTCCTGACTTCCTAGACCAAAACAATGCATCTAGCATTTCTCGTTTTCTCTGTACATGGTTACAAAACATTCCCTTGAAAGAATAGTGCTTATTTTGTCAAAACCCTACACTAATACCCTCCTTTGACATGAAAAACAAAGAGTTTCATTCTACTATAACCTTCCTCACTCTTCAATTTGTTTCCTCCAACATATTAACACTTATAAATGTCTATTCTACAAATATGTTGTGCCATCCCATCCAGACACAGATAAAACAGTAGATGGGATAGCTATTTTCCATTATTTAATGAAAAACAAGGCCTTCACTAGTTTAGGAACACAGTCCCATAGAATTAAAGAGATCTGCCACAAAACACAAAATCTAAGCCTCAAAATTAAACCAAAAGGAAACTATTCCATGCCTTTTTGAAAATCAAACAAGTTTCAAGGCCAACAACTAGTTGTACGGCCTGTACAAAAGGTTTAGAAATTTGGAAACAGAGAAAACTGAGTATTTCAATGTTTATTTCTTTCTCTTTGCTTCAATAACCACAAGTCGAGCCTCTCAAGGCTTTACATAGTATTTCTCACCCTTCTCCAACTAACCAATGCTCCTAAACACTAAACAACCAACTTTTAAAAACATATAACCGTTGGGATTACAAATTTGTTGCATAATGCAACTCACAAATTTGGATTTTTTTTGGCATTTTCCTAACAATTAAACTAATGAATCTATTACATCATTGAGATACAATCTTTCGTGTTGCCTTTTTATGCTTACAAATTCAATTTGGTGACTCCTTTTAATAAAAAAGTGCATTGGACAACTAAACATAAGAATTTGTCACTAGCTGGTTAGGTGCTCCTGCACCAGGATGTAATCTGAGTCTTTCTGTAAGACAGTGTGTCTTCCTTTAGGTAGTGAGCCTTGTTGTAATTGAGCAATGAGCTCTGGGAAGGGTGCTTGAATGCATGTTCATTCCCCATTTTATTATTTATACTTTTAAGAGGGTATAATCTTGTGGACTGACCTCCACCATGGTTTTTCCCCTAACAAGGTTTCCACGTAAAAAATATTGGTGTTATGTGTGTTTCTATTGTGTTGATGATTTGTGTTTTCATTGTTATTAATCAGATCTAAGAATAAGGATTAATAAATTTGAATAAGTTTGATTTTTTTTGGGACAACTGATTCACCCTCACCCTCTTAGTTGTCTGCCCATGTGCTGCCAACAATGATAGTGAGGGAAGGATTGAATAAGGTCCCATAAAGATATCTTAGCAAGAGTATTCTTAAGTTGTTCAACAATATTACACTCCTTTCCACTTTGTGAAGGAAAATGAGGGGAACTAGACAAGATAGCATTAGGCAATGGGAGGGATGTTGAAGGTGTTTTTCTTGGTTGTAGATTGTTCCTAGTGTTGTATGTATGAGCAATGGTATGTAACTCGGTTGTTGTGAAACATTGTTCTTAGGTGGTTCAAGGATAAGGATGGGTTGTTTTGAACTTGTGGCTTTTGAGAGAGTGGATAAATGATAATTTTAGGCTTGGAAGAGAACTCCAAGACATTACTAATGTGAATAACCTCAAAAAACTTATCCTCATTTTCAAGATTTTTCAGTGAAGAGGAGTCTATTTTTTCTTCATCATATTCATCTAAGGAATTACTATTGTAAATGTTCTCATTTTCTTCCACTATTATATCTTCCCTAGTAGGAGAGTTTTTAGGAGAACTTCAAACCAAATGTTCTTGACATTCAAGGATTGTTTCTTCTAAGATGACTTCATCACACATAAGGGA
The DNA here is from genome assembly GCA_007258455.2 of Sequoia sempervirens. NCBI lineage: Eukaryota > Viridiplantae > Streptophyta > Pinopsida > Cupressales > Cupressaceae > Sequoia > Sequoia sempervirens. The sequence continues at coordinate 20,147,061 of VDFB02137365.1, forward strand.
GTTATCAAAGGTTGAATTATCTTGTTCATCAATGATGTTGTTCTCTTGTTCCATAATGTTTTCCCTTGGGGAAGATAGACACATAAGATTCTCATGGCCTTCATCTATTGGATTTTATAACATCAAAGTATCCTCTTCACAACTAGGAGAGATACTAGGGGAAAAAATGTTATTGTCAAGATTGTCTAAATTTTCACTCCTTTGTCCTATAATGTTCTCCAAAGTAAGGGAAGGAATATAAAGAGGCTTGTCATAGATATTAAAGGTTTTATTATCTAACACTTACATATCTTCATCATTATCAAAAGAGGAGAAGATGTTGGGAGATGAATGTGGGTAGGTTTCAATGGTCTCTTGTTGTGTTATGTGGTTGTCATGATTACCTATGGTTGTTTCTTCTTGTCCATCAATGTATTGTCCACTAAGAGAGGTGGAAGGAAAGAAATAACAAGGAATCTCAAAAGTCTCATGGATTGGTTCTTCTAACACCAAAATATCCTCTTCAAAAATAAGAGATATATTAGGAGAAGAATGGATATTATCATTAGGATTGTCCAAGGTAGTATTCTCTTTCACTAAAAAACTCTCATAGTGAGGGGATATGATTTTTCTCTTAGAATACCTAGAAATGTAAGGTACTAACATTGTCTGACCAAAAATGAAAATAAATTTTAACCCTCACATGCAATGCTTTAATAATGTAAATAATGTATATCCAAAGATGTAAAACACTTTTATCTAATGTATGAAAAAATTTAAGAATGCAAACAATGTATATCCAAAAATGAAAAGAACTTGTATCAAACTTATGCAATTTTTTATGAATGTAAACATTGTATATGCAAAAGTGAAAAGTACTTTTATCCATATTATGCAAAGTTTACAAAATGTGAACATTTTCAGATCTAATGATGCTTGTAATTTTAATGATTTAAAAAATAAACTTGAAATGAAAGAAATTGGAATAACAATAATTATGCAAACTATAACAAAAAACTAAACGCAACAAACAAAAGCATAGAAAAGCATATTTAAACCTTGAAAATGACAAATTCAAACACATTAGGGATTAAGACACTAGCAAGGGCATCTTGATCCCACTAAAGGAATTTTGAGGCTCCAGAAATTGGAATAGACAACAAACAACATAGAGAGGGTTTTGAGCCAAAAACCCACAAATGGACTAAGATGCTAGTAAGGGCGTTTTAGTCCCAATAGAGGTTTTTTTTAGAAAAATAGCAAAATATAGATTGTTTATAGTGTTCCCAAGTTGCCTACTCAGGGACCTAATGTTTAGAACTAGAATAGTGTACAAATGAATGCAAGAAAAAGTAACGAATGGAAAGCAATTGAAGGAAAAGTTGAATGTAATCTTTTCAAATTTGAATGCAATAACAATGTTCCTAAATGCAATTAGGATGATTGACAATTCACTTTTTAGTTTTTCAATGAGATAAGATTATGCAAGAAAGAAAAAATGCAACCTATATGCACTTTCACTAATGAAAATATGAGAAACCCTAGATGCACATTCACTAATGCAAGATGCAATGCAAGATTGAATGAAACCTATATCTAGGAGCTTATTGAACTCCAAATCAAAAAAATGAATGTTCTAAAATATTAGGTTCACCAAAATGAACAATGGGGGAATGGGTGCTTTATGGCCTACGTCATATAACACCACTCTTCTCCCATTATCATTCAAATATGCCCTAGGATCCTAAATTGGATTGAATATCAACCCAAAGGTGATTCAATTCTCAACAAGGAAGACCTAGGAGGAGTTCTTTTAGGATTTGAAGGGTTCACCACCAAGCAAAAGCTTGGAAAAGAAAAATTAACATTCAACTCAAAAAACCTAATGATGCAAGCCAAATAATGAGTGTAAATGGAGAAATTAAAGAAAGTTAGGATGTGTATACTTAGGAAGTCTATAGATGTGATGAGGATTCTGGAAATGCAAAAATGTTATCAAAATATGCTAGGCGGGACTAAGATGCCTTTATTGTTGTCTTAGTTCTACTATTATTTTTGGGGGAGATGTGAAATCTTCAGATGTCAAAACAGAATGTGAAATAATCTCTACAAAATACCCTTGGGAGGACTAAGACTCCCTTATTGTTGTCTTAGTCTTGTCTTAAAGTTCTAAAATCTCTAAATGTGATCTTGAGACTCAATGTATGCACTTCTTCTCAAATCTCAGGTCTTGAAACTTCCAGATCTGGCCTGTACCTGAGTTTTCATGAAGATGACAACTTTGTAATGCAAATTTGCAACATTGGAACTTTTCACTTCAAATGATCTTCAAGTCTTCAACCTAAATCTGCAAACACAAACACACAAGGTAGGAAAAACTTGTTAATTGTTAGTAAATTGTATTTTTCCTTCATCAAACCCCTTGTTGGTAATTAAACCTTGGAATGAAATGGAATAATGAAGGGAAATGATGAATGAAAAAAGTGCTATGTTGAAACTCACCAAACCCTTGTTATGAAATCTGCAAACTCGTATGACGTGGCTAGCTTGGATTTAGATCTTGACTTGAATTGCTTGCTTGAATCAAAACCCTACATCACAAATGTTATCTCAAAAACACACATGATGCAATAATATCTTTGATATGATGCTTGAATCTTGATTATGGCTCCAAATTCTTGATGAGTTTCTCTTGAAATATCTTGTGAACTCAATTATGCTATTAGGAATGCTCATTCAACTTGTTTGGTTCTTGGATGATAAAATGAGTGAAAGAACCTTGTATTTATACTTATCCATGCTTAATATCTCAAAATTACACCATAGCAAGCCAACATATGAATTCATTAAATAAAGGAGGCTAAATCTTGCCAAGATTTGAAATTAAATACCAAAAATAACTTAAGGGGGACTAATATTCTTAAGGTGGCATCTTAGTTACAAGGCTTGAAACTTAGGGCACAAACTCCAAAAAGGGGCCCATTTAAGGTGCATTTGAAAGCAAGGTCCCAAGACTTTTGGAGGACACAAATTCCCTAGGTGGCATCTTATTCTTGATCCAAAAATTAGGAACACACATTTGGAGGCATTAAATTATCATTTACCCTTTGATGTTTATCAGAATTAGCCATAAAAAGATATAATTTATTAGGCTTGTGGATGCAAAATAGGACCAATTAAGACATAAATAAAGATAAATAAAGCAAGGTAGGCCCAAACAAGTGTGAAAATGCAAGGGTATGCATTTTCGTACACTACATCTAGAAATGACTAGATGGAGGTCTGGAACACTAGAAAATATGCTTTTAATGTTGATTGGGACTCATTCACCAAGCTGGGCGAATCTATCCAATTTCTGGAAAGTTGTGTGGGAATACAAATATGCCAAATGCGATCTGAATCTGCAAAGATCTAAAATTTTATTGGAACTCGGACTCATTCTCCAGAAGTGGCGAATTAGTCTAGTTGGGATTTTCTAAAACCTCAAAAGTTGATCTTGCTCTTCTCTATCTACTTTGTCCTTCCTAAGTGATTTCTGGATCTGAATCTCCGATTTGCAACCTATAGGTCTTCTCCAAGGTTATCTAAGGCTTGATGACAACTTTGAAAACTTTTTAACTCTTAACAACTTTTCTCCAATCTTTCTCCTTGTGAAATATGCAACCTAGACCTACAAATCACACACAAAGGAGAGGGAAAAATGTTGTGGGGTTAGTGGATTGGGGTTTTCCTTGGTCAAAACCCATTTTGGAAATCAAACCTTGAAATGAAATCAAATAAGAAGGGAGAATGATGAATAAACAAATGACAATGTTGCAACTCACCAAACCCTTGCAACAAAGTGCTACATATATGCTTGAAATGAATACAATGGATGTAGAATTTGACTCTTTCTTGAATGCTACTCTAAAATGCTTGATAATATGCTCTTGAAGACACTTTAATGCTCTTGTGAACTCAATTTTCTATTACGAATGCTCTCGAAAAATTCTTGGTTGAAAATGAATGAAATAACCTTGTATTTATACTCAATTATGCAAGAATTCTTGAAATTACAACACTACAAGCAAACATTAAATCTAGGAGAATAAAATCTTGGTAGAAATTTGAATTAATTTTGATTTTGGGCCATACGGTACTCATTCGCCCAAGGTGGCGAATGAGTCCCACCAAGCCTAAATTTTGGGACCATTTTTTAAAATTCCTAGAAATGAGTGAAACCAGGTTTGCGACCAAAAGATCTAGGTGGGACCTATTCAACCAAGGTGGTGAATGAGTTCCAGATCACTAAATTTGGGGCATTCAAACTTGAAACACTTGAATTATGATTGGGTGATGATTAATGTCAGGATTATCCTCAAAATTGTACATTAATTACGGCCTGTGGATGCAATTTAAGGCCAATTAAGGCATATAATAAATCCCAATTATTAAATAAAACCCTTAGAGAAGTGTGAAATTATGTTACAACAATTTACAACACCCAAGAAAATGCATTAATTCAGCACATTTTGGTTACAAATAGGTTCATTAGGCTCAAATACTTAATAAAATCCTAAAAATATGTGAAAGTGGACTACAACACCTTACAACACCTTTACAAGGCATAATATAAATACATTTTATTTAGTTTACAAGGGCCCAAGACCACCTTACAATGTACTAAATCAAGGTGAATTTTAAGTTTAATTTAAAAAGAAGGAGCTAAACTAGTGTGAAAATGTCATTGACAACATTTTTTGACACTACATTTAGCCCCAACTTTAGTGAGAGGATGAACTTGCTTCAAACTCACACTAAAGTAGACATTCAAGAGGGGTCCCAATATACTGATATAGATGAAAAAATGATGAAAAAGATCAAAGGAGGTGTCCAAGCCCCCAGGATATAAGATCATACATCAAACTGCAATAAGCACAAAGGAACGCACACAAGGTATGTGTAGGATCATCATGGAAAAAACAAGCCCTTAAGTGGTGAAAAATTCAAAAAAATCAAAGTTAGGAAACTTGATGTAAAAATTTGAATAAGTTATATATATTATTTCAAAAATATGAAAGAATAGAATTTGTAGTAAATTAAATGTAGTTTCTAAACTACTAGGTTTATTTTTAAAAAAACTATTTGGTGAAAATTTGAAATTTCAATGCAGTAGTACATAAATTTAAGGGAAAAAATAAGAAGTAGGTGTCTGTCTAACCACCCTAACCACAATAAAATGATAATATTTTTTTATTAGATTTTATATATAAGTAGAGGACTCATGTCCTAATGTGATGCATAGTTTTTTGTAATGTTTTTCCAAGAAAATAATTAATTATGAATATTTTATTACAACTTTTAAAAAATATAAAAACTCATATGTCTGACCACCTTAACTTGGTTAAAACTTCATGAAATTCATTTTTTTTAATCCTATAGTATGTGAAGCATAGAATGTGACGCATGTTTTGAATTCAAAAAATGTGATACCATTTGAAAGCTATAGATGTTTTTCAATCAACCAATCAATCAGGACTTTAGTCACAATTCAAATAAAAAATGAATAATAATAATTTATTAAATTCAAAGTAAAGCATAATTTATATTGGTGGAAATCTGAGAATCTCCTTTAAAAACCCTTTTCGTTTCATCAATTTTGGGTAAGAAAAAAGTCACCAGCCACATACACTACACATACCCATCATATCGCCACTTTTTGGCCCATCATGATCTCGCACATAACCCACAAGGTGTATGATATGCAATATCAAGATACATAAACATGCAATGTCAAAGATATAAATAAGAAAGAAAACGATAAGATGGGCAAGTCCAACTTTGGAAAAAATGTGCTCACTCTAGGGCCATGAAACTTTAGGTCACTTGTGGGGTGAGTATTCACAATATGCTCACTCTGAGGCCACGAAACTTTAGGTCCTCTATGGGGTGAGTATCCAAAAAGATGAGACACATGACTAGTATGTGCCCACATACGCAAGTGTTAAGGAAAGCCATGTCTTTGTTTGGCTCCCATACAACCAGACCAAAGCTATACCTCCTAATAACTTTGATAAGGTTCCATGCAATAGTGATCTTCGAGCTTCATGAGACAAGAAAAACTTTGTATGCTTGGATCTCATGAGAAAATAATGAACTTTTAGCTTCATGAGGCAAGAAAAACTTCATATGCTTGGGACTCATGAACAAACAAGATGTCTCTATAGTCATGCAAAGTGTGTTATACAAGATGTTCATAAAACAGTTGTTGTAAATGCAAAATAGTGTAAGGTATGTTCAAAGGGATTTTGATTAGTTCATACAAGGTCTCTTCTTAAGCAACATCATGACTAATGTCTTCAATAGAGGAAAAGTCAAAGAAATATCACACTCTTGGAGGAAATCAAGCTCAATGATGCCACCAAGAAAAGGACACATCACAAGAATAAAGAAAACCACATAGTGAAATAGAGTGTCGATGCATGCCCCTACTTGAAATTGGTTGCTAACACCATTACAGTGAGAAATGCTTTAAAGTAGAAGAAGAAATGAGAGCTTATTCAGAAAGCCCTATGCAAAGTCATATGTTTCTAAATTCAACTACATCATGAATAAGTATGTAAAATAAGAGTCAACTTAAAGCCAAGTCATATGTTTCCAAATTGAACTACATCATGAATAAGATGTTGATTTTACAAGATACTGAGGGGGCGTGAATCAGTATCTTCTTAAATTTTTTGATCAAACACCATCCAATTATTCCAATGCATACAATAGCAAAGATAAGAAAAAGAATTAACAAAGCATGAGATCACAAAACACATGAACACTAGGATTTTTACATGGAAAATCCAAAATGGGAAAAACCACGGTGAGTGTTAGCTCACAATATAGTATAACCAGTTATAAGATATTACAAAATAAGCGGCTCATTTCCAAGACTCCCTGTCCAAAACAAAGGTTCACTACCTATCGAACTGCAATGACAAAATGGCTTATAGCCTGAAAATGAACTAATAAAGTACACCTAGTGAGTGTAGATTTAGTTCTAATGAAGCTCAATAAATTGACTTGACACACTTCATCATATTCACTCTTTTTCACATTTGCATTCACAATACAAACACCACACATGTTTGCATCCATATCTTAAAAAAAAATCCATATATATATATATATATATATATATATATATATATATATATATATATATATATATATATATATATATATATATATATATATATATCTAATATCTTTGCAAGCATTAATTAGGTCGGCCTAATTAGATTCACTTCTTATTCACCAAAAATACCATATGTTAGCTCCAAGCTTTCACAAAAAATTTCCAAAAAGAAATTCAAACATCCAACACACTACTTAAAGTTGACATGGACCTAAAATAGGTCACACATATATCTGCATAACGGAAATTAATTCACCTTTACACAATACATCCATCAGGTCGGCCAAGGATTGACCTAATAGCACAATTGCAATCACCAAAGTAATGTTGATACAACATACGAGCATCTGAGTACATGAGATGTTGAATGTATGTGCTTCCAACATCCATGAACCATTTCCAAAAGCTACAAGCAATAGTAATCGCCAAGAAACAAATGTGGACCAAAAAACTAGAGGATATAAAGATTATATCAGTTTAGATATTGGACTAGAATACTGAAACAAATTTAGACTTGATCTTGCAGTTGCAACTCATATATCATGATGACATTAATGACAACACAAAACAAAAAAATGAGATTTTCTTCTTCATTTTTCCAACAATCTCCCCCTTTGTTAATGATGGCAACATGTGCAAAAAATAATATTTACAAAACTTCTTATTTACAACACTTCTCCCCCTAACACTAGCATATCTCAATTCTTCACTCCTCCTTTAACATCAAGGAAAAAGGTCATCCCAAAAGGAATTGAAATTGAAATATGAAAAAAAAGAAACATGCATAAACTAGAGGATGATGATCCTTGAATCTACTTTAGAATACCTTCCCATACTGATTTACCATTCTCCTAGCTATTCTTTGTAGAAATCAACATCTTGTTTAGGGATTCCAACTCTACTAGAGTTTCTTTTGCACCATCTGAGGTATCAAGACTCAAATTTATTTTTTCAATATTTTATGTTCCTACCAGAGCCTTGCTTACCGAAGTGTGTTCCACTCTTATAATGTCACTCAACTGATAAAATTTCCTAATAATATCTTCCTTCTGCTTTTACAAGACAAAAAAAATTATTTATGCACAGTGATGGCATTCAAGTTTGATCTGTCTCTGTCTTTGGATAGGCTGTAAGTATTGGAGACAACAGTCAATTGGGACTCAATGAAGTCCATAACAACCTTAATGTTCAGAGTGGCATCGGGCCACTTTAGTAAATAAGCAAGGACAACATTTGCTTTTGACTCATAGATATTCACAGCTTCTAGATTCTTTTCAACATTTGAGTGTGCAAGAGCACACTTGTCATGCAGTGCCAATAGCCTTTTCTTTGCCAGTTTCTCCTCAACCTCTTTCTTTGTCTTTTCACTAACTGTGAAGGTATACTCCTTAAAAGAATCTAACAACAATATTAAATTTTCAATAGGGGTGAGGGATGCATCAATAGATGCACCAGGTATAACCTCCTCCAATACCTTAAGGGAATCTTCTATAAGTTCTATTCCCTTCTGATGGGTTTCAAGAGTCTCCTTTCTTTCGGATGCCTGCAATACATCTCCTAACACTACTTGATGCACTAGAGACATCTTCTCCACATCAAAAAACCCTTCAATCATAGGAAGTTGTAGAATCTCCTGAGGGATTATTGGTTGAAATCTGATTTGCTTGGATAGAAATCCTTTCAGAACATCATTACCAGAAGATGATTCTCTGGAATGCTTAAGATATTTTACAATATGCTTTTGAATTTCTTAATTTTTCTTGGAAGATTCTTCATTTTTATTTTCCTCCTCTCCCTTTTCCTTCTCTTCTTTCTCCTTCTTTTCTAATTACACTTTCTCTTCTTCTTCTTCTTCTTTCTTTTCTTCCTTCTTATCTTCATCTTTATCTTTATCCATATTATCTTCTTCATCATTTCCATCCTTTCCATTTTAATTTTGCTTTTCCTTTGGATTATCTTTTTCTTCTTCTTCACTACCTTTGTCTCCTTCAGTGTGCTTCAGAGTAGAATCATTATGTTTTTCAGGCTCAGCTTCACCTTCATCCTACTTCTCACTTTTTGGAGGATCATTTTCACCACCAGCATTAACTTCAACATCAATATTTTTATAAATATCTACATTACCTATATCAAGTGGAATATTTTCCTCAAAAAATTTAGTAGCAACATCTTCATTAGCCTTAAGCATGCCATAATTCTCTGTTGTATCCTGAATCACCTTTATTGTTTCCTTCCTTATCTTCTTTGTTAGCTTTTTATTCATTTTCATTAAAATATTTACTCTTTTCTTCATTTGAAACATATCTACAAAAATCTTTTTCAAAGTCTCCAAATCATCCAGGGTCAAGGAAGACCCAATATTATTGTATGCATCATTCCTTATTTTCTCTTCAAATTCAACAACCTCTTATCTCCTTTTCATTAGGGCTTCCCACATATTCTCAAGTACATCTTTCCTTATATCATCCCACTTAACTTCCAAGATGATGACATATTGAATGACAACTAAAATAAAAATTTTCTTATCCTCATCTCCAACATTATCATAATATTTCGTTGTAGCTTTTAGCATATTCTCAAAATGTATCAAAGTATTGACAGATGCCTCTAATTTAAAATGAGGACCATAACTTACCAGATTGTCCTATTCTTCTCTTTGATCTGTAGAGGCTTCACCAGACACCTTAGACTTATTTGATTCTAGTTTGTTGTGCACATGAATACCAAATTCCTACTCTTCCTCATCATTAGAAGATGATACAACATGCACTCTTTTGGAACCAACAACTTCCTTAGAAGCACCTTCACTAGAGGATAAACTTCCTCTTCTTCTCCTCACCAAATTTGCATTAGGATTCTCTTCATCTTCATCCTTATCATCTATGACACTAACGTTTTTCTCCCTTGTTTTCTCTTTATTTCCTCTCTTTTCATGGGCTACCAGAGGAGTTTCTTTCCTCTTCTCAGACCTAGTAGTTGGTTTGAAGGAAATGGGGCCTTTTCCTTTAACAACAGTATGAGGTTAAATATTTGTTGCAGGGGTTACATAGGATTTAGTAGTGGTGGTCCTACTGGATCTCCTTAGGCTAGGTGATTCTACCTCCAACTATTCTCCTCTTTCCTTTCCAAGAGAATATCCTCATCAGTGAATCCAACTTATTTAAGCTTTTTCTCCACTTTCTTTCTTATTTTGGGCTTCTAGAGCTCCATGCAAATTTCCATGGACTTTTCAACATAAGTCCCAATTCTAGGTTCATTGGGGTCCTATAGATTATTTAGCAACATTTGTAAATAACCCTCAGCTTCTTCTTTTGTAATGTCATATCCCAAAGGTTGAATCCATATCATCCAGGGTTCTACTACCTCAATCATGCATTCATCAGATGAAACATGGAATATGATTTCATCTTTATATTTCTCAACAATTTTCCTTGGAATCCTTTCCATTTCATTCATGTTGCTCTTAAATACAACAAAGAATGTTGTTAGAGCATTTTATTGAGCTTTCATATTACCTAGACTATGAATATAATCAAAAATTTGATGTGCCACTAGTCTGGATGAGTCCCATAGCACTTCATTATTCCTTCTCAGAAGTCTCTTCATGAAATAAAACAATAGACATACAATCAATGGACCAAATTTGAAAGCATACATCCTTTCCTTTGTTGCCTACAAGTTCTCAAGCAATTGTAACTAGAGAAGCTCACATAAATCATAGTCAACACCATTTACAACCATATCAAAACCAGTATAATTTTTTGTCACCGAAATAGAGTTCTCTTTATTCGTGAAGTATATCTTGTGACTGATCATGACAGCGGCATACTTCACAACTGGATTAGTGATGGTCTTCATTGTTAAAGCTCTCTTGTCATATGTGGCTCCTGTAAGTTCCATTACTACTTCATTCTTCATAGTTTTCAATATGGGTACTATACCTTTATCCTAGAGACCAGTAACAACCATAATAACTTATTTAGTTATCAAGGTAGTTAGTTAGTCCACATGAATTTATCATGAATTCTACTCAAAATTGACTTCACAAGATCATCATCACAGCTGAATTTTGGAAAATTATTCCATCTGTCTAACTTCTTTGCAACTAGGTTTGAGTACTTAGGTTTTATCAAGAAATCATCACTAGTAAGCTCATTTTTCGAGATTTCAATCAATTTTGTGTGATTAAATTCCTCATACTTCACTCAAATATACATCCTTATGTCCTTGATTGGCATAACTCCATTAGGGATTGATCAGAATGCACCCATGGGGTCATCTTTGAATACTTTCGAGGAATATTTTCTATAAGAAGGTATTTTTCTCTCTGACACTTTAATTACAACAGGGGTTGCCATTCTACCAATTTTGAATTCAAACAACTCAAAAAACACAAACCACAGTTGTACAGAAAATTAAAATACCTTTTTCTTCAGAACTAGGGTTTACGTAACTCAACCTCCAAAACACCACACGAATGCTCCAAAAATATCTTCAATTTATTCAAATGCAAAAATGATCAAAATTCCTTACACATTTTCTTTATAAAATGACGATCTACCCTAATTCACATTAAATGTGGTAGATTCAAAAAGCTGTTAAAAATTCTTCTTCTTTGCTCAGAAAAACCCTAATTCACTCCGCAAAAGATCATTCCTTCATACTTTCTTCTGGTTCCTTTCTAAAACCTATGATTATTCATTCTTTACATTCCATCCTCGTGCCAACTGCTTACATGCCATTTATCTAGGTGGTTTTTATAATTTTATGTTAAAGCCCCCCCTGAGACCTTGTTGGCTCTAGTTCTAAGAGGAATTATATGTACCAGATGAGGGAACAAACACATCAGTAGTTTCTGGTTCTTCTTTCTTCTTCGAGATCTTATTCATCTCTTGCTTATTCTCATCCATGTCAACCTTCCTCACAAATTCATTCTTTTCTATTGGATTGGTCTTCTTACCCTTCTTGCTTCTACAATCTCTTGAGATATGTCCTGTTTTATTATAGTTAAAGCAAACAATATTTCTCTGATTAGATTGACTTTCACTAACTCGTGTTCTACACTGATTAGCTTTATGTCCATACTTGTTACAAGTATAACAATAGCCATTAAAGGTTTGATTCACTCTTCCTCCATTAAACTAATTTATCATCTAAGTTTTGCATTCACTTGTCGTATGTCCAATTCTTTTGCAAGCAAACCATTGACCAAAAAAGGAACCAAGAAACTAATTCATCCTACTCCTACATTTTGTTTCTCTATGACAAAATTTGTTGCATGAAAAATAATTGCCATTAAAATAAGGATACCTTTGTGGATTAGGTTGTCTCATAAGGGGTCTCCTAGCAAAGTTCCTTGAATTTCCTTTCTACATTCCTTTATTATGAGTCTTCTGATTGTCCACAACTTTGGAACCTTCACCGCTATCATTTCCTAGACCACCTTTGTATTTACTTAGTTTCTATCTTACAATTAATTCATCAAGCCTGTCTGAGCTAGATTTGAAATTGTTTTCACAGAGTTTTTCCTTCTCTAGATCCACTTTTAGGATCACAACTTCTTTTTCAAGCTTGGTGCAATCTTCAGACTTTATTTGTAAAATTTCATTTAGACATTCTTCAATTATTTTCTTTTCCTCTACTTGCACTTTCAAACCAATAATTTCTTCATTAGCCTTCTTCAACTGATCAATTACTTCCTTATGCCTATCTTTGAATTTTTTTAGTTGCGCTTTTAATTTTTGGACACATTCATTTTCATCTTCAAGATTCTCTTTTAGACCTCTGTTTTCTCTTTAAACTTTATCAAGATCCTCAAGGGTAGTCCGAAGCTCTCCTTTATCATTCATTTCTTCCATCTTTAGGATCTCCCTCAAGCTATTAGATTTTCTGGAGGAACCAAGCTCTGATACCAATTGTTGAATGTCCTAGATATTGAGAGGGGGGAGTGAATCAGTATCTTAAATTTTATGATAAGACACCATCCAATTATTCCAATGCATACAACAACAAAGATAAGAAAAACCATTAACAAATCATGAGATCACAAAACAAATGAACAATAGGATTTTTACATGGAAAAGCCAAAATGGGAAAATCCATAGTGAGTGTTAGCTCACAATATAGTATAATCAGTTATAAGATATTACAAAATGGTTGGCTCATTGCATGGACTCACTGTCCAAAACAAAGGCTCACTACATACCGAATTACAGTGAAAAAATGGCTTATAGCCAAAAAATGAACTGATAAAGTATACCTAGCGAGTGTAGATTTAGTTCCAATGAAGCTCAATAAACTAACTTGACACACTTCATAATATTCTCTCTTCTTCACATTCGCATTCACAACACAAACATCACACACGTTCGCATCCATATCTTCAAAAAACTATCTAATATATATATCTAATATCTCCACAAGCATAAATTAGGTCAGTCTAATTAGATGCACTTATTATTCACCAAAAATACCATTTTTTGAGCTCCAAGCTTTCACAAAATCTTCCCAAGAATCAATTCAAACATCCAACACGTTACATCAAGTCGACATGGAACTAGGATAGGTCACACATATAACCACATAACAAAAATTAATTCACCTTTACACAATACATCCATTAGGTTGATTAAGGATAGACCTAATAGCACAATTGTAATCACCATAGTAATGTTGATACACCATATGAGCATTTGAGTATGTGAGATCTTGAATGTATGTGCTTTCACCATCCATGAACTATTTCCAAAAACTGCCAGCAATAGTAATCACCAACAAAAAAAGCGGACCAAAATATTATAGGGTATACCAAAATACCAGAGGATATAAAAGTTATACCAGTTTAGATACCGGAATAGAATACTAGAACAAATTTAGACTTGATCTTGTAGTTGCAACTCGTATATCATGGTGACATCAATGACAACACAAAACAAAAAAATGAGATGTTCTTCTTCATTTTTACAACATAAGTATGTCAAATGTGAGTCAACTTAAGGCATGTCCTCTACATCCCAAGCTTGATCTTATATGTACATGAAAGGTTGTAAACTAGCCAAAAGAGACAATGACAAGTGACATACAAGGACAAGGCTACTTAACCGCTTGCCCCTACTTAGTGCAGGAAAAGGATGAGCCAAAATGATTGATGAGATATTTGAGAATCAACATCAATTAGAGGAGCTAGGTGCTTCAACACAAGGAAGAGCACCACGATCCTTAAGATGTTGAATTTGATAACTTAAAGCCTTACATTCATTAGTAGCATGACCATGAACTCTATGATATGCACAAAATAAATTTTTGTAATAAAATTTCTTTTGTGTTCTTGGAGGGAGAGATGTCAAATGGTCTTGGAGGAGTCTCGACAAGATACCTTCTTGATCTGAAGTAGAAGATGTTCCTTTATTTTGCAACAAAGATATCTCTTGATTAGTACAAGATGTCATAATTACACAAGACTCTTTAGATTGTGAGGTTTTATTCTCTCCTTGAAAGGAGGATGTAAAATATAAAAAATTCAAATAATTAGTGCTTAGCGAGATGACATTGACATTAAGTGAAGATTTTTTATTTTTTTTCAGTTCTTGCAAAGGATAACAATCAAGACTACTTGTGTCTATCAGTTCAAGATGCACTACTATTAAAGTCATCTTAGAAGAATATTTGTAATAGTTTTTCTTTTAAGTGAAGGCTTGTTTGATGGGTTGATTTCTATCAAAGGACAATATCCAAGACCATACGTTGTTTCTTGCATGTTAGGCTCTATATGGACACAAATACCTTGTTCTCTAGCACCACATCCTTTTCCACTATATCCAAGTTGCTTCATAAGTTCATAACCTCTTCCATAGATTTTCTTCATCTCTTTTGTATTTGGTGGTTGTTGATAATCGACTTCATCAAAGTTTGTTCTATAGTTTGCTTCTTTGTCTAAAATGTTTGAAGTGGATGCTTTTGAAGGGTCTTCCAAATTTTGTGTTGACATTACCACTTTCTATTTTCCCTTTTTAGAGTTTTTGTTTATGATCTTGTATTCTCCCATGAATGTAGGTTCAAAATCCAAGGAACTCCAATCATCTTCTAATAGCTTCGTGACTTCTTCTATGTGTTTTTCTTTGTATTTTTGTTGCACAAGTTCTACTCGTGTAGTTGGTGTTAATATTTTCAAAGGATTCTCCTTGATTTTCCCAATGTTCAATCAACTGTTTGGTTTGGGATTGGCTTTGAGTATGTGCACTTTATTGTTGTAGACATATTTCATGATACGATGCAAAGTAGAAGGCACACCTTTCTTTTTGTGAATCCATGGTCTCCCTAAAAGGAGGTTATATCAAAGATCATCAGGCATAACATGGATCAATGTTTCTAATGTGGCCTTTTCAACTCTAACAGTTAAAGTGATCACACCAAGTGGTTGTTTTCCCACATTGTCAAATCCACTAATAGATAAAGAGGTAGGTTGAATTTTTTATCTATCCACACCAAGCCTATCAAAAGGGTCACACTACACACATTAAGGGTTGAGCCATTGTTAACAAGGATTTTCTTTATACCTCTTCCCTTGTAGTGAACTATTACCATGAAAGAATCATTTTGTTTTTGAATATCCAATGAAGGTAGCTCAATTTGGTGGAAAGAAATGTCAACATTTATTCCTTGAATCAGGGCTGCTATGTCATTTGGGTTTGCACTAGATGGGACCACAACTTGTTGCAAGGATGTTTGAAGCATAGTGTAATAATTAGGTGAATTTTGAATTAGGTCCCATAGGGATATCTTTGCAAGAGTATTCTTAAGTTGTTCAACAATATAATACTCCTTCCCAATATGCAAAGGAAAATGAGGAGGACCAAGTAAGATAGGATTAGGAAATGGGAGGGATGTTGGAGGTTTTTGTCTTGGCTACAGAATGTTTCTAGTGTAATATGTATGAGAAATGGTGTTCATCTTAGGTGGGTAAAGGATAAGTTCAGGCTTGTTTTGAGTTTCAAGTTTGTGTGAAGGTGGGTAAAGGATTAAAGGATTCTTAGGATGTCCCATGGGATATGTAGGAGGTCCAATAGTCAAGGGGGATCTAGTGGACACCTGTGTATTCATAACCTCAACAGTCTTGGTTTGATGTATTTATATTAAAGGGAAATATAGAATCACATTTTAACCATCACCTAAGGGATCCACACTGCTATTGTTGTCATTTTCAATTGCACCATAATATCCTCCCTAGGAGGAGAGTTTTTAGGATAACTATAAACCAAATGTTCTTTACATTCAAGGATTGGTTCTTCCAAAATGAATTCATCGCAAGTAGGGGAATGATCAATGGTTGAATTGTCTTTCTCAATAATGGTTTCCATAAGTGAAGGGGGACAAATAAGATTCTCATGACATTCATTTATTGTATTTTATATCATCAAAGTATCTTCTTCATAGCTATGAGAGATACTAGGAGAAGAATAAGTATGATTATCATCATCATTTATGAGGTCATTCCTTTGTTCCCTAATGTCATCTATTGTATTTTATATCATCAAAGT
Source organism: Sequoia sempervirens (assembly GCA_007258455.2). Classification (NCBI taxonomy): domain Eukaryota; kingdom Viridiplantae; phylum Streptophyta; class Pinopsida; order Cupressales; family Cupressaceae; genus Sequoia; species Sequoia sempervirens. Next base: position 20,163,741 of record VDFB02137365.1, read on the forward strand.
ATCTTCTTCATAGCTATGAGAGATACTAGGAGAAGAACAAGTATGATTATCATCATCATTTATGAGGTCATTCCTTTGTTCCCTAATGTATTCCAAAATAGGATACGCAGGGGAAGGATCATAAAGAAGGTTGTTATAGACAAATCTATCATCCTCATCATTTAAAATATCATTCTCTTCCACTAGATCATTCTCACAAGCAAAGGGAGAATGGAGGATAGGTAAGGTGATGTTTAGAAATGTGTATATGATCTCATCGTCTTGTGCTATAATATCTTCCCAAGGGGGAGGAGGAGAAGGACAAGCAATACTTTCATGATTCTCAATGATTGCATCTTCATTGACCAATATACCTTTGTCTCTAAAAGGAGATGTATTGGGAGAAGAACAATTATGATCATCATGATTATCTATGCTTGTAATCTTGTGTATCAAATCATCCCAAAAAATAGGAGAGATAGGAAGGGGGGTAAGTTTAAGGAAAGTGTCAAAAATTTCACTTTGTTGCACTAAGAGACTCATAACTAGGGAATGCATTGAATGAATTACTAACATGCTTATTGACTAAATTTTTCTTTACAAACTTAGAAAAGATGGATAATAACATTTTTGAATAATAATCTATGCAAAATTGAAATGCAATGTTCAGATTTCAACTGATTACACTATGGAATGGTCTAAAAGTGAAATGTTGTAAATGCAAATTTGGAATTAAGCAATACATGAAATGGACCAATTTAAGCTAGATTTAGTAAAATGCATGAAAAACAAGTCAACCCACTAATATAAATAACCAATTGAACCAAACAAAAGTGAAAAACCAAGGTTTTCAGTGATGTAAAAGGAAATTTTAGATGTGCACTAGGACTGATTCGCCCAGAGGGGGAATGAGTCCCAGTGAGTGTTTTTTATACAATTTTCAGTAAATTTGAAGTGATTTTTATTCTTTTTCAGTTCGTATAACTTGAAGACTAAATGTGAATGTAGGTTTTATAAGTTTTTAAATGATTTGAGATTAAAAAATGCAACCTATATGCACTTTCACTATTACAAAATTTAGAAACCCTAGATGCCAATTAACTAATGCAAATCCTAATGTGAAGTTAATGTAAGCTAGATCTCTGATGATGATGCACTCCAAATCAGAACTATGATGTTCTAAATGTAGGTTCACCAAAGTGTTTAGTTGAAAAATTGATTCCTTATGGTTTAGGAAATAGAACACCACTTTTCTCCAACTAACATTCAAGGATGCCCTAGAAATCTCAATCCAATGAAGAAAGGGGAAAGAGGTCTTGAAAGAGGGGTTCCCTAGGGACTAAATATGATCTAATAAGGGGGTCCACCACCAAGTTTAGACTTGGAAAAGATAATGAAATGTAAGATGTAACTCTAAACCCTAATTGAATGCAAAGTAACACTAAATGACCTAGAAAAGTGAATGAAATGAAACAAAAAATTGAAGAAAGGAAGGTGTGTACCTGGGAATCTGGAAATGACTAGATTGACATCTAGAACACTTGAAAATCTACTTTTAGTGTTGACTTGGACTCATTCACCAAGCTAGGTGAATAAGTCCAATTTATAGAAAACTGTGTGGGAAGAGGAATATGCCAAATGGGTATTCGAATTTGCAAAGATCTAAACTTGACTAGAACTAGGACTCATTTTCGAGAAGTGGTGAATTAGTCTAGTTGGGATTTTTTGAAACTTAAAAGGTTGATCCTTCTCTTCTCTATCTGCTCTATCCTTCCCAAGTGATTTTCATATTTGAATCTCCGATTTGCAACCTATAGGTCTTATCCAAGGTTCTCCAAGGTTTGATGACAACTTTGATAACTTTTTAGCTCTTGACAACTTTTATCCAAACTTGCTCCTTAGGAAATTTGCAACCTATGACTACAAATCACACACAAAGGAGAGAGAAAATCGTTGTGGGATTAGTGGATAGGGGTTTTCCTTGGTCAAACCTCGTTTTGGAAATCAATCCTTGAAATGAAATCAAATAAGAAGGGATAGTGGTGAATGGACAAATGACAATGTTACAACTCACCAAATACTTGCAATAAAGTGTTGAAAATATTCTTGAAATGGTTGCAATAGATGTATAATTTGACTCTTGCTTGAATAATGTTGATATTGAATGAAACACTTGCTTGAATAATAAACCCTACACCATAATTATTAGCACAATAACAAACATGATACATGAAATATTTGATATGATGATTGATGCTTGAATGCTACTCTAAAATACTTGATAATATTTTCTTGAAGACACTTGAATGCTCTTGTGAACTCAATTTGCTATTAGGAATGCTCTCACAAAATTATTGGTTGAAAATGAATGAAAGAGCCTTGTATTTATACTCAATTGTGCAAGAACTCTCAAAATTAGAACACTACAAGCTGGCGTCAGATCTAGGAGAATAAGATACTACTAGAAATTTGAATTAATTTTTATTTTGGGCCACGCGAGACTCATTCACCCAAGGTGGTGAATGAGTCCAACAAGGCCTAAATTTTGGGACCATTTTTTAAAAATGCCTAGAAATGTGTGAAACCAAGTTTGGGACCAAAAGATCTAGGTGGGACCCATTTTTCCAAAGTGGTTAATGAGTTCCAAATCCCTAAGTCCTAGCCATTCAAACCTAAAACACCAGAATTACGATTGGGCGATGATTAATGTCAGGATTATCCTTAATATTGTACAATAATTAAGGCTTGTGATTGCAATTTAAGGCCAATTAAAGCATAATAAATCCCAATTATTAAATAAAACCCTTAGATAAGTGTGAAAGTGTGTTACAATACTTTACAACACCTAAGAAAAGGCATTAATTAAGCACATTTTGGTTAAAAATAGGTTCATTAGGCTCAAATACTCAATAAAATCCTACAAAAGTGTGAAAGAGGACTACAACACTTTACAACACCTTTACAAGGCATAATTTTAATACATTTTATTTAGTTCAAAAGGGCTCAACGCCACCTTACAACACTAAATAAAGGAAAATTTTAAGCTTAATTTAACTGAAAGGAGCTAAACTAGTGTGAAAATGTCATCAACGACATTTTTTGACACTACAAGAATATCCAAGAGAGATCCAATGGTGGCCATGGTGTCAGCTACTTTATTATGAATCTGTGGGATCTAGCAAAAAGTAATGTCTACAAAATACAATTTAAAACTATCTCGTATTTGGTGTCATAGTCATCATTGAACTATCAGATGACCAATTGGGATTCACCAAAGACTTGTAGGCTTGTAATTTTCTATTTTATAGTCATGCACAATCCTTTTAGTAAGGCCTCATATTCTACAATGTTGTTTGTACACAGGAAGGCTATTTTGAAGGATTTGGGAATAGTATCACCTTGAGAGGTGACAAATAGTATTCCCACACCTAATCCATGACTATTCATGAGCCATCAAAGTATAACTTCCATGAACTATTCCAGTGTCTAGTGCAAATATTGACGCATCTAGGAAATAAAAAATCAAAGGGTGATCAACTTTTGTGGGTGCATCAACAAGTTTGTCTATGATAACCTATCCTTTTATTGAATTTTGTTCCACTTATTGTATGTCATATTGATTGAGTATCATTACCCACTTAGCCAACTATCCTATCAATGTTGCCTTACTGAGTAGGTATTTGGGAGGATCTATCTTAGAAACTAGTCAAATCTGATGATTTAGCATGTAATTTCTTAGTTTATGAGCAGCAAAAACAACAGTGAGACAAGCACATTCAATAGGACTATAGTTGAGTTCATACCCAACCATTGTACAACTAATCTAATAGATCACCTATTGTTTCTCGTCATGATCATTTTGTGCAAGTAATGCCCCCCATGTAGAAGTAGTGGATGGTATGTAAAGGATTAGAGGCTTAGCATCTATTGGTGGCATGAAAATAGGAGGTGTCAAGAGGTACTCTTTAATCTACTGAAAGTATTCCTCACACTTGTCTATTCATATAAAAGGAACTCCCTTGTGCAACAAATACTTACAACGCTGAAATTTATCGGCAGGCTGTGCAATGAAGCGTCTAATGGATTGAAGTTGGCCTTGCAATATCATGAGTTGATTGATTCTTGTTGGGGGAGGCATATCTAATATAGCTTTTAATTTTGTTGGGTCCAATTCAATGCCTCTACGGGAAACATGTATCTTAAGAGTTTTCCCGATGTCACACTGAAGACACATTTCTTATGATTTATACAACATTTATACTCTTCAAGTCTTTTGATTTTTTTTTCTAGAACTCTCAAATGATTACCACGTGTCAAGGATTTCACCAAAAGTTCATCAACATATTCTTCCATCAATGTGTGTATGATATCATGAAATATGGTGGTCATAACTTTTTGATAGGTTGCACCTACATTTTTTAGACTGAAGGGCATGAGATTCCAATAGTATGTACCCCATGGGCAAGTGAAAACCATCTTATGTTGATCTTCAAGAGTGATATGGATTTGATTATACCTCAAGAAGTCATCCATGAGGGACAACATCTCATAGTGTACTGTTAGATCTATTATGATATCTATATTAGGAAGTGGGAAGTCATCCTTCAGATAGACTTTGTTCAAGTCACAAAAATCTATCTAGATACAAATTTCTACATTCAGTTTGTTCACTAGAACAATTTTTGTCATCGAGTTTGCATAGTCAATAGGTCTTATGAAACCAACATCGAATAATTTCTCGAGTTCAGCTTTGACCAGTAGAGCTATCTGATGATGCATTTTTCTAAGCTTCTATTTGACCAGTTTTGCATTTGGAAGAAACAGTAAATGATGCAAGATCAATGTAGGGTCCACTCCAGGCATATTAGCATAAGACAATGCAAAATCAACTTGATGTTCTATGAAAAGTCTTGAAATTTTTATTTTTCTTCCTCTATCGGGGATGCTGCAAAGAGAACAATCTTAGGATTCTCTATTGTACCGACATTGAATTCCATTACTTCTCTGATAAGCATCATGGATCTCTCTTGATTAATAGGGAGAAATTCCAACCCTCCATCCTTGGGTGCCTTAGAGAGGTTTTCTCCCTTGGATACATCCTTTCGTTTTACTTTTTGTTGGTCAGAAGGTGCCTTGCAGTTTTCACCTAAAGACCATTCATTTTTTATTTTACTTTTGTCATTTTTCTGACTAGAGGGTGGGATAGTCTGACTGAAGTATGTCACAACATCAAGATCTATAGTGAAACCAACCTTATGGTCCCCATGTGGTATGCCTTCCCATAATCCCATGAACTCAGTGATAGCTTCATCATTTTAAAATATGTCCAAGGTGGGTGGATCTTGTTGGTCCATATCAACCAATTATAGATAAACAATGGAAATTCCATCATCAATGTTTCTAAAGGATGGGGAAGAAACAAATAGTGTAAAGATGGATGTATTGTCGAGGTCCCAAAATATTTCTATCCATGATCTTTCTTTTGTGGTCTTTGGTGGTTCAGGTTCATGAAAGGAATTGACATGGATGGATGCGGTGTATTAGACTCATGAAAGACATAGTTAAGCTCATAGTCACTGGTGGTATAAGAATCCCACTCATATTCATTATATTTAGTGTCACTATATAATAGATTTCAATAGAATTGTCAAATGTCTCAACATCTTTCGAAGCACTCACATCCTTATTTGAAAGCACCTTAGTACTTGTAGCACCAATCATAATTGGTACAAATCCTAGCCCTGAGTTCTATTGGTTATTTTTCTAATAGAACCTCAAAGCTCTCTAAAAGTTAGCCAACTCCTATAATGAACAAACTACAAGGTTAGTAGCCAACACAATGAATAAAGGATTTTGAAATCCTTTCTCCTACACTTTAGGCTCTGTGGGACCTAGGAGGGTGTCCCATATTGTGTTTACATGAGGTATATCTATTTGATAACACATCTATACATAGATTTATTCCTATATATTGCAAATAGTGTACTTCACTGCAATTTTGGTAGACCTTTAAACAAATGACTACCTATTCGCTAGAAAATAGGGGTAGTTCCGACCCATACTATACTTGAAAAGATTTTAAATGAATTTTGTTCTAATTTTAAGTCTACGGCCTGGTATGCTAATTATTTAGTTTTAGGAAATATTTTCTAACAAATAGACCAATGTTTCATCAATTGGAGGAATAGAGTCAAATATATAAGAACTAGTAATACATACTACTTAATTTGGAGATTGGTGGACTATTGTCATAGTGCTTTGTATTTATGAAAACTCACAATGCTTAAAAGCACTCACTTCTTACAAATCCTATGCTATTCCTTACAAAATTTACAACTCTCCTTAAGCATTTTAGTCAACTCTTTGAGTTAAAGCTAAAACAAAATCATACATTCAATGGAACAATTGAAGATAAATGATAACACCATTAGTATTTTCATTGATAACTTGTAAGAAAAATAAATAGGAGAGTGTTTATTTCCATACAAATATTTGGTTTGATATTAGTAGTTTCTATTAAACTATTTAAGACTATTACATACAAGACTCATACCCAAGATAATCTACTTGTTCTATTCATCCATATTCTATATGAAAGTTCCTTCCTTGAACTTAGCTTTCACCAAAAACCCTATTGAGACCTAAGAATCTAACCCTCTATAATGAGCCTTGAAATCTTTTTTATAGAACAAGGCAGCAACAAGCATCAAGCTCAATTACGCTTACATTTCATTTCATTTGAATATCTTTTGCACCATAATTTGACACATCCTTAGTTAGTTACATGCACTCATTGCGGAAAATGGAAGAGTAAAAGACCAAATTCCACATCCATTGCATGAAGACATACCAACCCCTAAAAAGGTAGAGTTTGTTGCCACAGCATTGAATCCCCGTCCTTTTTGATCAAAGAAGATTCTCCACTTGCCACCCCAACATAAAACCTACATACTACTCGAAAAAAACCTACATGTTTCCAATGTTAGGAAGTTTGGCACTTCTCCAATACTCCAAGCCAAAAAATTTCCACATCAGCACTAGAAACAAGAAATTATATGAATGTTGAATAGGACAATCTTGAAAAAAGGGCCATGGTGTCATCAAAAACAAAATTGGGGCAAAGTTATCACTCTGATTCATTGGCCTCAGAGGATACTATCCCATACCTTATTTGTGGTGGAGTTGGAGGAACCATCACCACCTCCTCATCAGAATCCTCAGAAGGTACTAAAGAGAGGGGATAATAATCACCCTCTGGGTTAGTGTCACCCTCACTGTCTAAAGGGCTATCAGAAACCTCACTAGGAGAATTACGTCCTCCTAGATAAGCCTTACGATATTTACACTTTTTTTTCCTTCTTCTCATACTCAACCAGCTTTTTTCCTTTGAACTTGACTAGCTCTTCTGAAATAGTTCAGCTCTTGAGGAAATAATTACTCCTAACACCATACTTCTTGAATTTCCTGCATCCCCTTACACTTTTTGGTGTATCAAGAGATCCCTATGTCTCAATTTCATCCTCTGGAGCATCTTCCTTAGACTTAAGAAAAATCAATATCCTAGACCTTTGAATCAGCCTAACAAACTCTCTTGAATTACTCATCTTCTCAGTGATAAGAACTAGAAAACCTTAACCAATTTTTCTCTTAGATGCAATTTTAGAGTGAAAATATATGGCCATCGGTCCTCCTTATATCAAGCCATGCAAGTGTGCCAACCATTGATACTCAAAGAAAGATCGAGCATGCAAGCTGGCAACAATCTACTTTGATTCTTTTTAATCTCAACCATTGATCATACTTTAGAAATAAATCAACAAATAGATTATGGGTGCTACTAATTATGAGCCAGTTTTAATTATGCTTTTAATGCTTTTTCTTGATCAGAAAATCCTTGAGTAGATATACATCCACTTTGTACACATATTTCAACCATAGATATATAATTACCTGCTTACCCATAGGAATTAATTCACTTGTATTTCTTCATAGCAAAACAATGGGGATTGATCCTAATCTAAGCTCAAAATATCGGTTCATACACTACCCTGCTTTATTTTTTCCTTCCCACACATACCAATAACTATTAGTACTGATGACCAAAATCTGAAACATGTGACTTAAAGAATAAACTTAAAAATGGCACCATTTAGAAATAGTATCCTCTTGGCCAAATTTTGTAACCTTCTAACTCCACTAGAGTCCATCAGAGCCCTTTTAGAATGTCTATGCATCACTTGCCCACTTTCCCACTGCAAAATATGGTATTGAGGAGGTGACCTTATGGGATGGTGGGGAGTGGTAAGGATTGACCCACATCATCCATCAACGACCATCGATTTCCTTCCTTAATCAACAATCATCATTATCAGAGCTTGGCTGGTCCCACATATGTGACACGTGTCACTCATCCAACTAGCCAGTGTGATCATCTTTCCTTAATGCATAATATAGATGGGCTCGTGGGGAATGGTTCTGATGAGAAAACATGTTGTGACGTCCATCATTGATCATACCTCAAACTTCATTCACTAGCCTTATGGGAACACTAGCCACTCCATCTGACTGTAACATGTGGCCATTGCATGCTAGCCCGTGTGTTTAAAATAATATGAAATAAATCAACATAGGCACATGGAGAAAGTTCAAGATGTGGCCATGTCTCTAAAACTGTAGCCATTGATCTTCTTTAAATGTCATCAGCCATCTTCACCAAGGATACCAATCCCACCAACATACCAGACATATGGTTGAAGCCTGTCAACCCATGTGAATAAATTAAGAATCAATAAATCAGCACAGGCGCATAGGGAATATCTAGGATCAACTTCTGAAAATCGAACGGCCAGAAAAAAATCCTAATTTTGCACATTCCAGAAAAGTTAATCTTAAAATGGGCCACCCCTAGGCATATGAGAACTTGACCCATATAGGATGAGGACTTAAAGATTTCTAAAATTAAGCCTTCGACAATAGGAAACTTTAATATTGAAAAGGATCAAGGTGACCAATAGACCTAAGATCAGGGGGGTGGTAAAAACAATGACCTCAATGGCATAAGTGACAACTTAAGTGACTGGGTACCAGGAAAGTAGGTAAGTGAAACAATAAAATGACCAAGGGGTTTTTAGAGCTTTGTAGGACAATTCTGAAGGGTTTTAATTCATAAGACCCTAAAACATTGATGAGGAACACAACCCAAAGCCATACATAAGGGTCCGAGCCAAATTTTGCACAATCATAGACTAGAACCAAGAATTTTTGAGGGGTTCCATCAAGTTCTTTGGATGTTTAAGAGGCGTCAAGGGTTCTCTCATTCCATTTTTATGTATTCCAATTCCAATGAATCCATCATAACCCTTTTGTTTCATGAGCTCAAAGCCTTTACCATATTGTTTTATTGGTAGTGGCTTTAGATTTTCCTATCTTTGTAAATCTAGTGTAAAATATAATTAATGTCTTCTTTGTTTAAATCTCCCTAGTTTGTGAAGGTGGTGGTGGGATGAACTTTAATGACAACTTTAGGTTCCATCTTATAGAAAAGCTTGTCATAGGACTTCAGAGACTAGTAACTTAGTGATGTAGTAGGAAGTGTCCATATGATACTCCCCACACCCCTTTTCTTGGATCTAAATCTTGGGATCGACAGATGGAATGGCAGACATGGAGTTTAGTTAGAGTGGATGGGTCAATGTAATTGGATGTAGTAGATGTTGTAGCTTCATGGTTTATAGGAACTTGGTGTTCAAGGAACCCCCTCAAATTGGTGTAATACTGAAAGGGGTCAAGATCACCAATGATTGTTATTTCGGTGCCATTGTAAGGAAACTTTAGAAATTGATGGTATGTGGATGGAAAAAATTTAATGAAATGGATCCATGATTGGTCGAGGAATAGATTGTATGGTAGTTCAAGATCTAAGACTTGGAATGTGGTATCTAGTACAACCGATCCAACTTTGATATGTAGTGTGATAACACCCTCAAAAGAATGTTCTTCGTCATAATAGGCTTTGATGAAAATGCTCTTAGTTGTATCCACACATGTTTAAGAGAGGTCCAATTCCTTCACCAGTTTTAAAGTGCAAATGTTCAATCAAACTCTTCCATCTACTAGGAATTGTCTGACCTTGTGTTGTTGACGAAGACCTTAAGGTGCAATGTGTCGTTATGTTTTGACTTGGGTGTAGAGTAATCTTTTTGAAAAAATGAGATATGGTGGGAGTTGGCCAAATATCCAACCATTGCTTCAAATCGGTTGACATCTAGGTTGGTAGGGACAGAGGTTTCTTTCAGAGCCTTATCAAGGATATCGTTGTGTTTAGACGATATACGCAAAAACTCAAGGATGAAAATATGTGTAGGTGTCTTGCCCAATTGGTCAACAAGATTTTATTGGGTTTTAGATTGTGGCTACTTTGGAGGAGGACTGCATATATGGTAACCTTAGCCCTGTGGATAGTGACAGTGCATTGAGGCTATTTCTTAATTGTGATTGTGTTAACATGATCGTCAACAACTTGGATGTGGTTAATAATTGTGTAGTCAAGAGAGGCATTGGTATAATTGGCATAGTTGCCTATCTTTTGACTTCAACTAGAGGGTTTTCTAGAACCATGGTCTTGCAATGGATTTTTAAAAATCATATGGTCTTTATTGGAAGTTTTTTTTTGTCCATCAACCTCTATTGTATCATTTTCAATTAGGTCTTGAATCATATTCTTCAATTGATGACATGACGAGGTCTTATGCCCTTTGATGCAGTGGTAATCATAAAAGGAATTGTCATCCCACCAAGAGGGTTTTAATTTTCCTAGGTCATATGGTTTTTTTCTCTTGGAGCTATATAATGTTTGATTGTACTAGCATCTTTAGGATAGATTCAATTGGTTTTGGTAAAGAAGTGTACTATCTTCATGGGTATTGCCTTGGTTGTCTTGGGGGTCCTCGCTCTTGATTATTTTGTATCATGTTAGTTGCATGGTTAGAGACATATGGTGTGTTATTTTTTGTGTTGGGTGCTTTGAGAGTCAATTTGGGACATGTTCTATTCACATTTTTCTCATCGATGACTCCATCATTTGTTTCATTCTTGTTATGGGACCAAAACTTGTTTTTATCATTTGATGTCCCTTGGGAATTTTGTGTTTTGGTGTAAGTTTTAATTTCCCCTTTATCAAAAAGGGTTTTCTCCAAGATGGCCCATTTTTCAACAAGGTTGGAAAATGTGGAGCAACGATGGGTTTCCAATGCATACCTTAAGTTTGTGTTTAGGTTTTGCAAAAACATGATAATTTCCTACTTTTTAGGAATTTCAACCAGATAATGACTAGCTAATCTTCTCCATCTCTAGAGGAATGTTATGAAAGCTTCACCCTCTTCTTGTTTATTTTGACATAAGCTAGCAATAGTGATGTCATTTTTGATATTGAAGGAAAAGTGGGTGATAAATATGCCAAGAAGTTCATCCCATGATCGTATTCCTATCAGTAGGTGGGCGAACCATTCTAGAGAATGTCCTGAGAGACTCCTAAGAAATAGTCTCATTATTTATGTTTGTTCAGAAGCAATGTCAATCAAGGCCATATGAAATTCCCTCACATGCTTGATGGGGTTTCCTCTTCCTTTATATTTAGGTAAATTTGGAATGACATAATGTGGAGGAAGAGGATGCATGCATAATGCCCTATAATATGGGTAAGGACATAACTCATAGATAGAGTAAGTCTTCTTATTTGGAAGTGTCATGGTTTCTACTTGATTTTTCAAGGCCAACATTGGATTGCCTATGAAATCACATGGTGTGAGTGTTGTGCCTATGATGTCTACAATTGCATTTTGGTAAGGTCCTAAAATCGTGTTTTGTGATCCAACATTTGCATGGGATGGTATGTTGGTATTGATGTGAGGTGTGAGTGTTTGAGTTGTATCTGGAATTTGAACTTTCCATGTGAATGTTGGAGTTGGAATTGGAATTTGGATTTGTGGTGTAATGTATTAGGTGTTGGTATTGAATTTCATTTGGAGAGGATTGGAAGTGTTTGGAACTTGTGTATATTGACTATTGACTTGGAAGGAAGCTTGTGTATTTACTTGTTGGGGAACCTTTATACTAGAACCTTGTGGCATATTGGTGTTTGTGTTAGTTCCATGAATATGAAATATAGTCCTTGTATTTGTGCCAAAAATATTTGATAACATGGTGTTCAAGGCCCTAGATATCCCAAATAGATTTGGTGATTTGGTGTTCATGGCACTTGATGCTGCAAATGGATTTGAAAATATGTTCATTGTGTTAAATGGTTTAGTTTTAGAAACAAGGGGTTGTGACATGGAAGTTTCATTAGGGATTGTGTCATTGGTTGTGTTGTGTTAAAGGTAATTCCTTGTGTTGTGCCTTGTGTAATTCTTTGTGTGCCAAATAAGGAGGCGTGAATTGTTTTTGCATCTTGTGTTCTTCCTCCTAATGGCATAGATGTATTAACTTGTGGGATAGAGCCACTAGAGATAGTTGTATTGTTTCCTTGAGTTTGGTTGGTGGATGTAGATGATGCTCATAATGTATTGACATCAAAATCAGGATGTAATGTGGCACCTTCTATCAATAGTTTAGCTAGGTAACGTTGAGGGTCTTGTCCCATGAATTCATCCACAAAAGGGGAAAATTTAGGATCTTGGGTAGTATCCTCTAGTTCTTCTACAACAATGTTTCCATTTTGGTTTCTAGTGACAAATTTCTCCAAAAGGGATTTGTATGGTCTAGGTGTCCCATGTGTGGAGTTTGCAAATGGGTTAAAAAACTCATTGTCTGATGGGAAAGCCATGTCTTTTCATTTCCTTTGCGGCCTAGTTTCAACCATCTAAGACTTGCAAAAGGGAATGGATATGGAGATGATTTTTTGTGATGTCCAAAGTGACTATACACAGGTATGCCTAGAGATGACTAATATGTAACTAATACCAAGGTTATGCAATATACATGATATGTTTAAGGACAATACCAAGTTATGGATCCAAATTGACAGGGTGTCAAGATGTCAATAGGATAGTGTCACAATGAGGTCCAAGCTATGGAAATGTCTATGCAAGATGGCTATTTTTGTTTTTTGGATTTTTAAAGGTATAAATGATGTAAAGACAAGGAACCAAAGTGAAAATAGCCAAATGTCAAGAGTTCCACAATCATATCAAAGTCTTGAGTAATGTCTAAGGTATTCCAAATGGAATGCGAGTGTGAAAGGATGGAAGGTGAAAATGAAATATAACCTAAAGTGATTACTAAAGGTATGACTACTAAGCACCTTATGGGAAATCACAAGAAAGGTTTCTTGAACAAACTAGGATGGCCATAGTTAAAAATCTAGTTCATCAAGACTTCAATGATGGAGATGACTAAATGACAAGGTTTGACAAAGGTGGTCTCAAACTAGCCTTGTGAGTTGAAAAGCCAACCTAAATGACAAAGGACTAAAGATAGTGGAAAAGGTTGAAGTTAAGACAAATTTTATTTGGTCACTATGGAATACTCTCAAGTATGATAAGTTTCCAAGAATAAGGTCTACAACATGGTATATTCAAATTAAAGGATAGTGAATGAAAGATATGCAATGATGGATAGATGGCTAGATAGTGAATTCTAGGGCTGCAAGTATATCATTAAAGGACTAGGTAATGCTCAAGATTGATCAAAAAATGGATTTGTTTCAGTTTCCCCTAAAATTTTTGGTGACAAGCAATTGTGTCATTTCAGGTCTCAATTGTGGTGAATGAAAGTCACTTGTGCTTTTTTGGAAATGGAGATGATAGTTTTTAGTGTCACGGTTGTGTCAAAGGATAGTTAGTTGTGGTTCATAGTGTATTTTATTGGGTTTGACTGAGTTTTGACCAAATTTGAAGTGATTTTGCAAAGTTTGACTTTTGCAAACACAAAAAATAGTTTGAAAACACTTCTCTTTGTTTGGTCTGAATGTGTAAAAATGTTTAAATACGTAAGAAGACACTTAGAGAAAATGCACAACCTAGGATTCTCAAAAGATACCACTCCCTAGATCTCCACTTGGATTTCTCCAGCCAACGAAACATGATGGATAGCTAGAGACTTGGTGGCATTGGCTCCCCCTTATACAACACACACTTCTCGAGCACACCAAGTATCATTCCCCAAAGAGGAATTTTTGCCTCTACACATGAATGGTGAAGACATGGGGTATCTTTAGAATGATCATTCCTGCGCTAGCAAGTGAAAGGGATTTTGGCCACTAAAACAAAGGTTCTTAGTGAATACTCGAGGAGATAGCATTCATGAGCATCTAGCAAGCCACTTAAGGCTTTAATCACTCTACTAAGGGCTCTTATGCATTTTACAATAGGTACCCTGTTTCGAGTGACACTATACAACTAAGGCCTATGATGAGCAAGGCTATTGATGTCACTTCTTGCATCATTGAATTTATCAATTATTGAACCGAGTCTGTCTTAGAGTTGTATGCGATAAGGGTGTTTCCATAAATTGGGGCTTTTTCACTATGAACAGTGACTTTTGGTCATGATTTAGCTCTATCAGGAGCTATTAGGAGCTCTCAGGAGCTCTCAGGAGCTGATCTTAACAAAAATTTCCTCAGTAATTCTAAAGACTTAGTCCTAATTTATCTCTTAACTAATGATTATCCAAACTCCAATAACTTAGTATAGACTTCACTTGACTTATTTGCAATTTATCCATGGAAGAATTAAGTTAAAAATTAAATCTACTTTTAAACTAAAACTCAAAAATGAAATGTACTTGGAAAGTAAATCTATTTAAATTTGTAGACAAGAATCTAACTATGTTTGCATAAAGGGATCTAATTAAGTTTGCAAAAAAGGATATAATTACATTTGTAGAAGATAAATGTTTAATCTAAAAAGAAGTAACACTAACTTCCATGAAAAAATCCCAAAAAAGCTTTAGTTCTATCTTTCCATTAGTCATTATTGTATTTTCCATTACAACTACATGCATTTTGAAATAACCATTGAATCTAATTCTATGAATAGTAATTAAATCTATAATAAATGAGTAAATATAAATCTATAGTAAATCATAATGAATTATTGTAAGAATTCAATGAATTTAATCAAAGAATATAAACATTCACTTTCATTAGCAATGATTAACAAAGATCTAAATTCCTATTTTCCAATTGAGATGAACAATGCAAAAATTAATTGAATCAAAGAAAATAAAACAAGTCACCTCCTTTGGTTGAGCGGACCCTGCTCTTCCTCTAGTGGGACTTAAAACATTGAGATTAAAATCAACTCCTTATTTCCATTCCAATTGGAAAAAATAGGAAATTAGTACAAAAGTGCAGATAATCCACATTACAATGCTAAAGCGAAATATTAACTAACTCCTAACTAAAGACTAAGGCTGGATATTTATAAGAATAACCGCTTATTTGAATACAAAAATTGGCACAGGCCACCAAGATGCAAAACAGTAACAACTAAACTTAAATAGAACCAAAGTGTCATAAAGAAATCCACCACATGATGATAGTTGAACAAGAAGTTTTCAAACTGACTGAAGAAGTCAATTCAGAAACATTCATTAGGAGCCAGCTGGAGCGATCAAGAGCAAGACAGATTTCAAGTTTGTTAAATAGGGAGTTTAACTCATCCACCTCATAACATCAACATTTAATACATCAAACAAAATCCTCAAAGATAGGATGTAATCAAGATAGAAAAAGATCTCAACTTGCATAAACATTTCATCATTAATCATCATTCAAAAGCAAGATATTTAATGCAAAATACCATTTCTCATATATACTCTAATTAGTTAAATATAAGGAAAAATCAAATAAATATTAAAGCATATAGTCTACCACCATCATAGTTAATTAATATACAATAAATTATTTTAAAACATAAAAAGGATTAATTAAAGTGTCATTTTATGCACTCATCATTTCTCCCTAGCTTCTTCTATCAACCATGTCCTCATGGTTGAGGATTTAGCAAATCCCTATTTCTTCCTTCCAACCAGGTAACTAGATCACCACAATAATCCATGTACTATAGGAATTTTCTTTGTTGAGCATATTCATTTTGTTCTTCAATTATCCTCAACTAATCTCTCAAACTTTCCCCAACAAACTGTGGTGGAGAATTTAATGTAGGTTTTGGTGCTATGAGAAATGGAGGTCTGAACCTCATTCCTACCCAATCTATATTTTACTCCTCAATGACTTGTCTTAAGAATCTCACTCTTGTGAGGCTTCAAGTGATGTTTCTTGGAGAGATTGGTTCTCTACTTCTGAGTGATGCTAGAATGCTACTATATCTTTCCTTGGCTGCAGTTAAGGATATATGTGGGATATGTTCTTGAACACTTCTAAAAACTCTAATGATTTCATTCAAATTCCTTTTGTAGATAGGTTTCACATTATATCCTTATTCAAAGTATCTAAAGGTGGATCTAAAGGACATAGACCAAGGTGTTTCATTCCTCATTGGAATGCCCAATCTCAATTGTGCCTCTATATATTGGTCTATTCTATTATCCCACTCGACTTGATTTTGTAACAAAGATACAAAAGACGTAATTTTTAATTCACCAATGTAAATATTTAGAAAAGACTATGGAAAGTTACTGAGAATGAAACCATGTTGAAAGTATTCACACATTTGGTTCTAAATTGTAGGATGGCTATTGTAGAATTACTCCAGAAATTCTTGGTCATCATTATAATATGGGTGAAATCACAATACTATGTCTCACTTTTTTCCCAAGATGGAAATTTATGTCAATATTTTTAATTGAATCTTCATCTTCTAAGACTTATAGGAGCTAAACCATTAAGAATTTGAAGATGATGTGAACTAGTGATTTTTGGAAATTTGTGTGTAGATTCTAAATATATTTTAAATTTTTTTTTTGAAATAAATCATGAACCTTTCAACATCTCCTTTAATAACCAATTTTAAATAGAAAAACAAAATTTTCAAAAAGTAATGTTTATGTTGTATAACATAACTTTTTTTCTATAAAGGATAAAATTATAATTTTTGGAATATAGATTCTCAACATCAATATCTAGGAAATAGATATTTTTTCATAATTTTTTGTTACATATATATTTTTTAATTAATTTTTGAAGTCATTGTAACTATAATTTGGACATTCGTCTGTGTCATACAGCCTAACTTGTTGTGTGTATATCAAAATTCAATTTTTCCTTTTTTAGTGAAACAAGGACATCAATATCTAGGGAAAGGGTATTTTTTGATTTTTTTTTTAAAATGGTTTACTATTTTTCCACGTCTATAGAACAAAGAGCTTGATGTTTAGAGAAAAGCCTATGTTTAGTAAAAAAATGAAAATTAAATACAAGATAAAATCAAAACATATCAAAACTATACTTGTTGGAAAGTTCATTTTTAGGGCTACAATCTTACAAAATATCATTTCTAAATGACATTATTTAATCCCTCAAAAGGTAAAGTAAATGTGCTTTTTTGCTAGCATTTTGATAGGTGCGAAGGAGACTCAATTGTGGGTATGATTTAATACTAGAGGGTTTATATCTAAGGGGGTTTTATCTAAGGGGATCTTATCTATCCCTATTCAATTAAAACCGTTTAGATGGAACCTCTCAAAGCAAAAATCATTAGTTTTCTAGAAAATGTGATTTTAGGCAAAAATCAGCATGTCCCAAAAGTGAGACACAGTATTGTGGAAGAACCCATATGTCTTTCTTTTCAAAACCAATTGATTAATTTTACATTGTATAAACCTTTCCCTCAGGAATAATGCATATAATTCTAAAGTTTTTCTCATTGATAACATTGCTGAGGAGAGATCTACCACTTGCTGTAGTCTTTCATTTGTCCCATCTCTCTCTTTTTCCAGCTGCTGATTTTGGCTCTTCAATTGGTCATTCTCATGTTTAAGCTTGAGTCCTGTAAGGGAGCGATATTTCCTCGAAGCTAATGAAGTAGATGCTTCAAGATAATGCAACCTACTTATCTATTTTTTTAACTCCTCTTCTTTCTGTTGTAATTCAATTTTCAATCTCTCTATTTTTGTAGCACCAATCCTTATTGTTTCCTCTATTTGAGCTAATGCTTGTGCACTAGCCTATTGTAAGGCCTCTTCTATTTGACATAATTTGGTTTTCAAAGGATTTTATTTTTCTATCATCTCCTTCTTTAGTTTCTAATTTTTAGACATAGATTTTTGTAGTTCTTCTTCTTTTATTCTTAACTTTTCCTCCAAAAATTGCATTATTTTTCTTTCCTCATCCAATTCTACTTGCATTCTAGAAATTACCATAGCTTTAGTAATATCATCCTCCTCTTCTTCTCCTACCTCTTCTTCTTGAAATTGAGGGGATTTTTGTTGTTCAGTTACTAGTTCTTTTCCTTTTCTCCTTCTAAAAACCATAATAGGTGGTGAAGAAGATTCATCAGACCCTCTAATAGGGTTATCTTCGTATGGCATATCAAGGGACTATTTCTTAGATGGAAAGTCACGAGACACTTCAACAGGGGATTTTTGTGGAGATGGAATTAAGGATTCGGGAGGACTTTCGGGTTGTTTAGGAGAATGAATAGGCTCTTGGGTTTCCTCACTATTTTTCAGGGTATCATGAGTGGCCGCAGGGGTTTCAACTAGTTTTTTAAGGGAAGTTGGAACACTAGTGTCAATGTCAGAATATTAGGGCTTTATTGTGGTGAAAAATGCCTTTTCCTTTTCACAGTACTTTAGGTTTCTCTTTCAATTTTATGTATCTTTCTTTTTCCCTTTTCATGTACTTTTTTATAAGCTTCCCCTTTTTCAATTTTTAACTTTTTCATAGTGGGTCCATTTTTAGATTTCTTTCTAATTTTCGCAATGGGAGTTGATAGAAATTCCAACCAACCCTCCTTCCTAGACTCCTTCTTCATGAAATGATGTTTGATAATCAAATGAATTAAGCTATGGTATCTAATGGAAGAAACTCCTCTAGAATTTACCCTAGCTACCATAGAGGAGATTTGTGTGAATAAGAAGGAAAGAAGATTAATTATTGCAGAAGGCCTTGTGTTTCCATACCTTAAATGTGTAAGAATTTTCATTCCTAGTGCAAGAATTATGTCATATTGACCCTTGTAGGTGAAAATTTTCATTAGTTAGGTTATGGTCGTCCCCCATGGTTCTTCCAGACTGTTGCAAGCAACTCCCTTTTGAATTACTTTATGACACTGGATCTTTGGTTTCCTTTTTGGTTCCTCATTGAATGAAACTACCAATTCTTCAAAACCCACATGTCCTTTGTTCACTGGTTCACCATCAGCTAGAATACTAAATAGCTCACAAATAATAGCAAGGGTAACTTCAATTACTTCTCCTCTTACCCTAGTGACGTTTACATGAAATTTCATCACAAACTCCTCAACCAAATCAAGTTTGAATCCTTCATACATCTTTATGAACTCAAGCCACCCTGCTTCTCTCAACAATCTCTCTATTTCAAGATCAAGAATATAGTTTTATGGTTCTAAGTTCCTTTTCTGCTCCATTTTCCTTACTTCTGCAATTATTATCAGAGCTAATGGTAGATGCAACTCTTTGAGTGAAATGAAAATTAATGGCTCTTTTCACAGATGTAACACATTTCAAAAACCAAAAATGGCCAAAAATGCACATCATGTCAAGACATTAAGCATTTACTCGATCTCATTCCTTGTGAATGTTTCACACGTACTAGCCATCACTTTTTAAATTATGACTTGAATGGTTGGCATAGTTGGTGGTGATAATGATATCAACACACACATTCCAAAATGATATGAAATCTTTCTTAATACTCTCATTATTACGATAGTCATTTCAATATTAAACACTTATATATTTGCTAGAATTGAAATGATTAGGGCTCATTTATTGTAAATTAATAACTATGGTAGAGACATCTATGCTCAAAACACTCATTTAATGTTACATCACATTAACCAAATCAGAAGTAATATTTCAAAAATGACATTCACAATAAATGCATACCTTTTCATTAAATGAAAAAGTCAATCAAAGCATGAATTAACTTAGCTAGCAATAATTCCAACATGTTAATAAAAAATGGATCGAAATTAACTAGAGAATTTATTACAAAGAATCTTGGAAGCGTCAGGATCCATCAGGAGTTGTCAGGAGCCATTACAAGCTGTCAGGAGCCATCAAGAGTCATCAAGAGTCATAAGGAGACTACCATTTTTGGTTTTCAACCATCCACTTTTTTTTTCTTCTTTTTATTTTTATTTTTCATTTTTTCTAAGAGATAAACTGCCTTTTTTGGTTTTCAATCTATCTCCTTTATTAAGAAGGTAAATCACCAATTCTAGTTTTCAATTTACCTTATTTATTCATACCTTTCAAAATATTATTCGGAAGTACATTCTCTTATGGAAGGAATATCTTCCATTAGAAAATGTTCAATCCTATTTTGCAACTCTGCTACAAACTCCTCCTTTGATGTAGGTTTGTGATACATTTTCAAATGATGACCATTAACTAGCATGACCCTTATTTCTCTATCTATTGGTATCAATTGAATTACTCCATTTTGAAAAACTTCATCAATTTTATAAGGTCCCAGCCATCTTGTATGAAATTTTCCTCTGAACTCTTGAAATATGGAGTCAAATAACAGTGCTCAATCTCCCTTCTTAAATTGTTTTCTCACAATATTTTTATCATTCCACTCCTTTCTCTACTTCTAAATTAACTTTGTATGCTGAAGAGCTTCCATTCTTATCTCATCAGGTTGATTCAACTATAGAATTCTACTCTTTTCTACTTCAAGTAAGTCAATACCAATCTCCAATGTTGTCTTCAATGTCTGCAATTCAAATTCAATAGGCATTACTGGAGTTTTTCCAAATACTAATTCATATGGAGAGAACCCATTAATTGTTTTCCAGGTTGTATTATATGCCCAGACTACCTCATCCAACCTTTCTAACCAATCTGTTTCCCTCAATGAAATAGTTTTTGTCAAAATATTCTCTAATTCTCAGTTAGTAACCTCCACTTGTCCATTTTCTTGAGGATGATATGGAGTTGATTTTCTATGTTTCATTTGGTACCTTTGCATAAATGCTTCCATCATAGTATACACAAACTATCACCCTTGATCTGAAACTATCTATTTTGGTGCACCAAATCTCTACAAAATATGCTTTTATAGGAAATCAACTATTCTATCTTCTCTTCCTAATGGTAAAGCTTTCACTTCAACCCATTTCGTGACATAATCTATGAAGACTAATATATATTGCTATCCTCTGGAAGGTGGATCAATAGGTCCCACAAAATCAATTCCCCATTTTTCAAATGGTTCCAAGCCTATTTGAGGTTGTAATGGCATCTCCATTATTGGTGTAGGTCTTCCCATGTGTTGACATTCATCATAATGATTCAAAAATAATGAAACATCATTTGTCATAGATGGTAAAAAATAACCAACTCCTAAGATTTTATGAATAGTTCAGACTATTGAGTAATGTCCTCCTGGCTCTTGATGGAAAGCATGTATGAAATCATAAACTTCTATTTTAGAAACACATCTAAGAAGAACATGGTCATGACACATTTTCAATAATAAACCATTTATCCATTGAAACCTAGAGCTTTCATAAATTAACCTTTTTTTCTACTTAGGATTGAAATAATTTGCAAGATCAACAAGCCATGGTGGATGAATTGATATTGAAAATAAGTGTTCATCTAGAATTGTATCTTCCAATGGATCTTGATTACCTTGCAAAAAAATTCTAGAAAGGAAATAAGCAACAACATTATCTTTACTAAACTTATCAACAATTGTTATATCAAATTCCTGCAACAAGAATAACCATCTTATGATCCATCCTCCTACAAAGCTTTATTCATGAAATATTTAACTGCAACATGGTCTATATGAATAAATACCTTGTAACAAGTAATGTAATGCCTAAATTTATTGATTTCATATATTACTACTAAGAACTCTTTCTCAACTATTGTATAGTTCCTTTTAGCAGGATTCAAATTTTTCTTGATGTGGTAAATTGCATGCATTCCTTCATTTTCATTTTTTTTCCATATACTACACCAATAGAAAAGTTAGATGCATTAACATGTATGTGAAATGGAACTCCCCAAACAATTCCCTTGATAATTGGAGCAATAGTTAAGGAATGTTTAATTATTTCAAATGATTTTTGAAAATCACTTGTCTAAAGAAACTCTACATCTTTCTTGAGCAATGTAAACAAAGGTTCCACAATTTTAATTAACCCTTCAATAAATATTCTATAGTAACCAACATGCCCAAGAAAACTATGAACTTTAGTTTGAGTTGTAGGGATTTCAATTTTTTGAATAATTTCAATTTTCTTGGGGTCAACTTTTATCCCCTTTTTTGAGATGTGATGTCCCAACAAAATACCTTTTGTCATCATAAGGGAACCTTTTTCATGATTCAAGGACAACCTAAGATACTTACATATTTGAAACACTTTATTCAAGCTCTCAAGTTCCTATTTAAATGTTTGTGCATCAACTATGAAATCATCCATATAAACTTCTACACATGAGGTAGTCAAATCTATAAAAATTGCCAAGATAACCCTTTGAAAAGTTGTTGGTGCATTGCACAATCCAAATGGTAGTACTGTATAAGCATATGTTCCCCAAGGATATGTAAATTTAGTCTTATCTTGGTCTGTAGGAGTCACTTGAATTTTATTATATCCACACAAGCCATCTAAGAAAGAGGAATAACTACTACTAGCTAGGTTATCCAGTACTTGATCAATAAATGGCAAAGGAAAGTGATCCTTTTTAGTGGCTTTGTTTAATTCCCTATATTCCACACATACACACCATTCTCCATTTTTCGTAGGAAAAATAACCAATGGAGAAACCCACTGACTATGAGATATTGGATAAATAAATCCTACTTTCAATAGTTTTCTATCTCTTGTTTCACGATATCTCATAGAGTAGGATTGATCCTTCTTTGGCCTTGTCTTACAGGTTTTACATCCTCATTGTAAATATGATGAGTAAAAATAGAAGGGTGAATTCCTCTCATGTCCTTATACTCCCAAGAAAATGCTTCAGAATGATTTTCCAAAGTTTGCTTCAATTATTTTTCCTGGGAAGAAGACAAGGTTGAATTGATGAAAAGAGGCTTATCCCCTACTACTATTATTTGCTTGGTCTTGTTTTTAGAATTAGATGGATTTCCAGCAAGTGTATTTAAGCAAAAAATGTTTGAATTTTTCTCATGTACTTGACAGTTTTTCTCTTTTTCTTGACAAATTTCTTCATAATTAAGATCTTGTTTCTCATATTCTTTAATATGTTCCACCAAGGTAACCATTGCTAATTATACAAAACCATCTCCCTCTAAATCCATATCCTCATCAACCCAAAGTTGAGTGTTTTGCTGAAATGATGGTTGAGCAGAATGAAAAAGTGATAACTCCTTTTCTTGACCATTAGAAATGATCATACTTCCTAATTTGTAGTCTATCAATGCTACTGAAGTAGCCAACCATGGTCTTCCTAAGATGTTTGGATAACTAAAGTTTTTTATTTATAGCTTTGAGAACTAAAAATTCAACTAGATAATCCCATGTACCAATAGTAACCATAATATCTTCAATAACACCTTCAAGCTTAGTAGAATATTGATCTGCCAACTATAAAATTGTTGATGTGGGTTGAGCAGATGTCATACCCAATAATTCAACAATATCTATTGTGATGAAATTGATAGTTACTCCAAAGTCAATTAGTACAATGGTTATCTCAACTTTTCCAATACTTAAATTTATCATAGGACTACCAGAATCATTATATTTTTTAGGTAGTAATCTTCCTGATAAAACATCAATAAGCTTAGTCCCTATCTGAATCGTAGGAGGTGATTTCCTCTTCCTACCTGGCATTTTCATACAAAGGGATTTAACCCACTGGTTTATTTCTATTATATCTTTAATAGCCTGTAACAATGGTATTTAAATATTAATCTTTCTCATCTCACAAAGAAGTTGAGAATCTACCACATTCATATAGTTTGGTTGAGATTTTTTGGGAGCTACTTGCTCTATTTTTAAATATTCAGGATAAGGTGCTTGCCTAACCTTTTGTTCATTATCAAAAGTTTGATTTTCCTTCAAATCCTCTTTTTCTTTCTCACTTTCTTGTTCTCTAACATTTGGTATGAATGGAACATTTTGATTCCTCAGCTAAATATCATTTGCATCTATCACATTTAAAGTAGGAGGATTGTCATCATTATGGTTGTTTTTTAGGTTTGAAACAAGTTGTGCTGGTAATTGAGGTTGGTTTACTTATTCATTTGGAGGATTAGGACCAGTGATCAATGGAGATGATTGTCCCCAACCTTAGTGGAAAAAAAATGTAGGTGGTGGTTGTACTTGGTAAGGAGGAGTCCATTGGTTCAAATTTGGCCAAGGATTTTGATTCCAATTGGCTCTAGGACCATATTTCCCTTGATTAGCATTATATCCTGAATTTCGGGGTCATTGTCCAACATAGTTAAGTTCTTCCTCTACCTCTAGTTGTTTCTTCAAATGATTTTTAATTCCAAGTAAGAGGTTACAAGAACTTGTTGCATGATGTTTTTAACATATTTCACAAAGATCAACTTGATTTAATGGACATTCCCTCAAAAGATGTTTACCTCTATATTTGGAACAATAAATGGATAAAGGCTCAATAGTCTTTCTATCTCCTTACATGTTAAGATGAAGGAGTAAATCTGTTTTCAAATTAGCAATTTTTTCCATGACTTGAGACACATCAAGAGTAATAACTTTGTTTCTTCTGCCATTTCTAGTCCCTACTCTAGTCCTAGAGTAGTTTCTACATATATCAATAATTTCTTCCAAAGAAAGTTTATTGATGTCTCCTTTTCCCATAAGATTTAAAGATTATCTAGATTCACCATCAATTCCTTTAAGAAAAAATGTTTTACTAATATCATTATCTAAACCATTACCACACCTGCTATACACAAACTAAAATCTATCAGCATAATCCTCTAGGCTTTCATCTTCCAATTGTCTCATTTGAAACAATTCTTCTTTCCTATCCCTTATTCGGCAACAATCTTGATATTTGTCCAAAAATTTAGTTTCCATTTCTATCCAAGATGAGATTGTTAATGCACCTAAACCCATGAACCAAAATAAAGTTGAATCTTTCAATGTAGAGGGAAATAGTTTTAAATTATGGTTATTAGCTATATAGTCATTGTGTGAGGTAAAGTATGCAAATGAGTAAAAAAATCAAACAAGCAATGAGAAATTATATTAGAAAAATTGAATCACAAAACTAATCGAATTGAAACAAAACCAATTCCCTAAATTCGTCCCATCGTTTCCTATCTTCAAGGATTCATGAAATCATATTGGCTCTAGATTGTTTGTACACTTATGACCTTTAGAATGACAACCTAAAGAATGGAATGTTGGAAAATGAAAGAAATCTATTCCTACATGATTGGTAAACTATATGATTGAGTGATGCTATGATTAATGATGTTATGATAAGGAAATGATGCTAAATTCTCTAATGAAAATTCTGCAGAGTAAAATTGCTCAAAGTTGGGATATGAAATGTTGTAGAATGAGGTTGCATTTATAGATTTTCCAAGGCATATTATGATTTGGCAGCAACCAACGGTCAAGATTTTAGCTCGAGAGATGAATGGTGGAGGATGAGGAAGTTAGAGAGAATCAAGGAGAGTGTTCCCTTTAATAGAACACTTTTCCAAGTGTGAGAGAGAATAAATGGAGGAAGAGAGCCAAGTGTCTCAAGTTTATTTCAAATTTTGTTGAGGATATTCCAATTTAAATATTAAGGATATTTAAATTCATGAGACACATGATGAGGTGGCAAGAGGAAAAGTTGTAGACATGTCACTAAATTTAAATTTGGAATTATTCAAATTTAGTAAGAAGATATTAATTAAACAAAACAAACTATTGAAATTTGTTTATTTAATTAAGATTAGAGGAATATGATTTAAGATAAGAAGAATTAGAAAATGAAATACATAAATAAATTTAGAATTTATTTATAAGTAGATGAAATAAATTATTTATTAATTAAATAAATTGTATTTAATTAATTGATTATCCTGACCGATTTTAGGTGTATACATTTTTCCCCTCTTTGAAGTGATGTGTTTACACATTGCTTCAATTTTTTTTTACTAATAGTGCTGACAATTTTTTTTGATATTCCCTAGACACTAATTTGTTGGATGCAAGGAAAACTAAGAGAGGGGGGGTGAATCAGTGTTCAATAATTTTGATTTACAAAACAGATCTAAAAACCATCGACAACAATAATAGAACTTTATATAACATTAGCAGCACATAACATATGAAAACATGCAATCACATCAATAATCACCATAACACCAGATATTTTTACGTGGAAATCCTATTAGGGGAAAAACCACGGTGGAGATTAATCCACAAAGTTTATTCTGTTAAAAGTAAAATGAAAGAGGGGAATGCACTTGCATTTAGGCACACTTCCCAGAGCTCACTGCTCAAGAAAGAGGCTCACTGCCATACAATTATAATATAGATTACAAAAAAAATTGAACTGGGAATATAACATCTACAAATTTCTGGATTCAGTTCCATTGAAGCTCAAGATCATATTATGGATCTCTCAACTAGATCACACTTCTGCTATGTTCTGCACACAAACACTTTTTTGCCTCAAAATAATTGATCTATTTTTTTGTAGATACTCCTATCAGATATCATGCATACACACATTGTCTATCACACCTTAAAATTATTTTGATCTTCTTTATATATCTGCTAACCCAAGAGTTCAATACATGTTGACCTTTCAAAAAAATATAATATTCTCTGCTTATATCGGCCATGCCAACCTTAAATCTTTAATTAGAAACAAGGCATACCTTCATAAGTTAGCTAGAATTATAGAAGGGACCCACACCATGGTTCTAAACATAAGAGATAGCAAGATAATTAGTCCACATACATCCGCGATCCACCACATCAAGCATGTCGGCCATAATGAAAAATAGATCATAAAACATGCCACCAAACCTCTTAACTTGAACTATGATCAATGCAGCACCACAAAAATTCTTCATTAGAATAGTGTACAAGCTAGGAAGGCTCCCTTGGAGATCCACACCACAAAATAGTTATCCAGTGACGTAGTTGGATCAACATACCAACCGAATGTCCTGTTCTTTCCTTTCTCTGTTGATAGAATACAAAGACTTAGATTCTCTACCGGCATAAGCGCAACTAATGCTGCAGATCAAACTGTAGACTCAAATTTCCATCAATGAAAATATAAGTAGCCAAATTTGGCCTCATCAAAGACATATGCCAACAATCTCCCCCTTTGGCATTGATGACAACACTTAGTGAAAAATTGACTAAGTGTCAAAACCAAAAAAACCATATCAAGGCCAAAACTACTACTCCCCCTTTTGATGCCAAGAAATTTTTCACTTCATTCTCTCCCCCTTTGACATCAATGAAAAATCTCTACTACATCCGCTCTACACTTCTCTTCCTTATCCTCTCCTTTAAAATATTTTATTGCACTATCTCTTACTCCATTCTCTCCCCAAATACTAATGCAAAAATTGATCAAAATTTGACAAC
This sequence comes from Sequoia sempervirens, assembly GCA_007258455.2. NCBI lineage: Eukaryota > Viridiplantae > Streptophyta > Pinopsida > Cupressales > Cupressaceae > Sequoia > Sequoia sempervirens. The sequence goes on from VDFB02137365.1 coordinate 20,191,433, forward strand.
TTCTATGAAAATTCAAAAAAATATTTTATACTTAGCTTTCAATTCTAAAAGGAATTTTTTCTAGGAATCCACTACAATCCCAATGGCTATGATCAAATTATTGTTTTCTGATTTTTTGTTGATTATTTGCACAAGAGACTTAGGAATAGTGATTGTTGCTTCCAGTTCCTCTCCTAATTTAAGAGTCTCAATCATTTGTTCTAATCTCCCTTCAGTTATATCTTTGACTTTCTAGAAAGCATAAATGAGAGCATTCTTAGCAGTATGAACTTTTGCATGATAAATCTTTAAATCATAAACTTTATTCTTCACATCTCAATTCTTATCCAAGAGCATACTATAATTTTGTCTAGTCTTAACAAGCTCACTTTCAATATTTTCAAGCTTATCCTTGTACTTTCCTACCACATGAGGCCACTTGAGACAATAGTTAAAAACATTTTTTGCATAATCAATACACTATCTCATCTCACTCATTTTCTTCTTCAATTTGGAAAGAGACAATCTAAATTGCGTTTTTAAATGAGAAATAATTTCTTCTTCCTTCCTTTCTAGAGGCACAGACTCCATAGATATCTTGCATAATCCCATTAAATTTATGATTACATCCTTGGTAATTTGATTTGGTTTATCCAAATTGAGAATATCACCATCCAATTTGTTCAGGAAAAACCAAATCACTTTTGCATTGACAAAATGAGGATATTCATTCCATATATCCAAATTCTTGTGTTTTGATCCTTCAAGCCTTCTGCAATCAATGAGCGACAACAAATTTCTTTCATCCCTAATCTTTTGGTTGCTATACTCATCTAGGGTTATGGTACCTTTGATTTGCTTCATGTTTCATTCTGAATAGAGTTGTACGAATTACAAAATATATGTGAAATCAATGATTAATAGGAATACCTAGAGATTTGCCACTAGAATGTCCTTTCACCCTTGAAATTTTGTAGAAAAATACTCTCAAACTGTTCTCCTTCAATGCTTGGTGCCGAAATAGGGTTCAAAATTCCATTTTATAACTTTTCTAACCTTACTTTTTCTGCAATAAATGTGTTGCCCTAGAAGTTTCGGTTACACACCAAACTCAAAAAACAAGTGAATAATTCAACTACGAACCTATACCATTTCGACCAATTCATCATATCATTGAAAATGCTTCCATAACACAATGACTAACGGAATCCAAAAATTCAGTGCCAACCATATGAAAAGGGGGGAAAAAGATATTTTCATGAAGAACTCCCCCTAGGCCATTGGCCTAATATCAATTGTTGAAGGAGCTACCAGATAGGGCTTCTGGTATAGCTTTGTTTCCTTCATCTGTTTCACTTTTCTTCACCCATGTCTTCTTCATCTAATCTTTTATTTCTTCCACAAAATATTTTGCTTTACCTTTATTTTCTTTTTGTGAATTTCTTCCTTGATACACCAGACCTCTTTTATTCATGTTTATGTTCTAGCAGAATTTTGCAATGTGACCAAGATTGTTACAATTGAAACATACTAGACCTTTTTTCCTGTACCATCCATTCCACTGATTTCCTCCTGACCTGCATTGATTAGCAACATGTCCAAATCTTCCACAAGTATAGCATTTAATGTTACTAGTACTGATAGTCATACTTCTGCATTCTAATGCCTTTGCCCAGATTTATTTCATTTGAAACATTGACCAGAGAATGATGGCTTACTAGGGTTTATCTTTCTTCTACACTGAGAAGACATATGTCAAAATTTATTACAAGCAAAGCAATATCCATTAAATCTTTGAGCATTAGGTTGCCCTACCAGATGTCTTCTTCCTTTGTTCTTCTTTTCATGATTCTTCTGTTCAGATTCAGAGCATTCTCCCTTCTCATATCCAAGACCTCACTTATCATTTATATCCTTTTGACTTTTGGTTATTTCTTCAAGCTTTGTAGAACTTATCCTGAACTTTTCATTGAATTCATTTTTAGTAGCAAGCTCATTTCCAAGAATGACTATCTATGTCTCAAGCTCTCATTCATTGTTTCTGGATTGTTGCAGTTCAACCTCCAACTGGATAAATCTATTGTCGATTCAGCTACATTCTTCAGACTTTTCTCTCAAGGATTGGGCCAGATTCTCCTCATTCTTCTTTCTTTGCTCAATCTCTTTAGTAAACTTCATTGCCACAAATTCCATTTCAAGTCTTAGAGCTGCATTGTCCTTGGCTAGCTTCTCACATTCTCCTATTATCTCTTTTATGGTTTGATTTAAATGGACATCATCCAGACCTTTGTTTTCATTTTTCTTTAGCTGATCACATAGTTCCTTTCACCTTTCCCTTGAGTCATTTATCTTGTCCTTCAGTGATTGAATGAATATTTTGGCATTTGCAATATTTACCTTAAGTTCCATGACCTCTGCCTTAGATTGATCAAGATCATCAAGTGCCACCATTAGTTGTTGTTGAAGACCACCAGCATTCATTGTAATTCAATATTGACCTTAAGCTACTAAGCTTCAGAAGAGGAACCTGCTCTGATACCAATTGTTGGATGCAAGGAACACTGAGAGGGGGGCTGAATCAGTGTTCTATAATTTTGATTTACAAAACAGGTCTAAAAACCATCAACAACAATAATAGAACTTTATATAATATTAGCAGCACATAACAGATGAAAACATGTAGTCACATCAATAATCACCATAACACCAAGTATTTTTATGTGGAAACCCTGTTACGGGAAAAATCGCGGTGGAGATTAATCCAAAAAGTTTACTCTATTAAAAGTAAAACGAAAGAGGGGAATGCACTTGCATTCAGGCGCATTGCCTAGAGCTCACTACTCAAGAAAGAGGCTCACTACCATACAATTATAATATAGATTACAAAAAAATTTGGACTGAGAATCTAGCATCTATAAATGCCTAGATTTAGTTCCACTGAAGCTCAAGATCATATTCTGGATTTCTCAACCGGATCGCACTTCTGCTTTGCTCGTCTCTACTCTACACAAAAACACTTTTTTTCCCTCAAAATAATTGATCTAATTTTTCACACATACTCCTATTGGATATCATGCATACACACACTATCTATCACACCTTAAAATTATTTTGATCTTCTTTATATATCTGCTAATCCAAGAGTTCAATACATGTCGACCTTTCAACAAAATATAATATTCTCTGCTTATATCGGCCAGGTCATCCTTAAATCTTTAATTAGAAACAAAGCGCACCTTCATAAGTTGGCTAGACTTATAGAAGGGACCCACACCATGGTTCTAAACATAAGAGGTAGTAAGATAATTATTCCACATACATATGTGATCCACCACATCAAGCATGTCGGCCATAATGAAAAATAGATCATAAAACATGCCACTGAACCTCTTAACTTGAACCGTGATCAATGCAACACCACAAAACTTCTTCAGTAGAATAGTGTACAAGCTAGGAAGGCTCCCTTGGAGATCCACACCACAAAATAGTGATCTAGTGACGTAGTTAGATGAACATACCAACCGGATGTCCTATTCTTTACTTTCTCTACCGGTAGAATACATAGACGTAGATTCTCTGTCGGTATAAGCGCAACTGATACGACGGATCAAACTATAGACTCAAGTTGCCATTAATGACAACAACAGTAGCCAAATTCGACCTCATCAAAGCCATATGCCAACATAATTTTCCAAGTGATGATGGATATATGCCCCCTTGGGAGATAAATAAATGAATTTTGAATTTTTAGGATTTTTTGAACATTTTGAAATTCTTATGATGATTTCAAAATTTTAATGATATTGAGATGTTTATCTCCGAAAAAATGATGTTGAACCTACCAAATTTGATGAATTGATTAATTAAGGCCCATTTTAAAAAAAATCAATCCCACTTAATTACCCTTTAAAAAGGTTAAAAAGGTGAAATGAAGTTCATTTGAGTCATTTGCATTTTGAAAATCAGAGTGAGTGAGTAAATTATGAGAAAATTTGGCAAGATGCTAATTCTGATCCAGACACACTGATTTGAGCATGCAAGATGTGACAACCACCCAACCATGTATGGACCTCTGGTATGTACCCTGAAAAACCTCGTAAATTTTGAATCTCATTTTTCCTACATTTTTCATGTTTAAAATTATGTTTTTAGCGTTTTAGCGCATACGGTGCCCCATATAGTGCATTAGGTCACTGTTCTAGTGCGTAGATATTTTTAGCACATAGGGTCATATTTTTAGTGCATAGATGCTTGATTTTAGTGCATATAGGAAATTAGTGCATTCATAGAATATTTTAGCGCAATGATAGTTTCAATGCATAGGTGACAAGATTTAGCACATTCTGTCAAAGTTTTACTGCATTATGTCATTTAGTGAATTGATAGAGTAGAATGGTGCATTGGTGAAATTTGATGGTGCATTCATAGATTTGGTGCATTGATGCACTGTTTTGGCACATCTAGGCCAGATTGGTGAAATTGGAATTAGACTCCTTGATTTTGATGATTGTTGATCACGTCAGCCAATGTTTTGATGTTATTTGATGATGTTGATAAATTAGATGATGATTGATCTCATGATAGGTGAGATTCAATGATAGGGTAATGATGATTAACCTCATGATAGGTGAGGATCAATGATAGGATAATGATGATTGACCTCATGATAGGTGAGGATCAATGATAGGATAATGATGATTGACCTCATGATAGGTGAGGATCAATGATAAATGTTCACGAGATGTAATCAAAATCTCATCATAGTTGATTAGATTGATAGGCTGATTGATGTTGATTGATAAGATTGTTGATTAGTTTAGGGAGTGATTCCCGAGGACCTGGGATTTGATTCCACATCTAGTATAGGATAATCTGGATGTGATTGGACAATGCAAATTGACTTCTCTAATAGATATGCTCTAACATAGGATTAACATGGGACTTCTAACTGCTTTGGCAAAGAGGTGGCATAATGACCACAACACCTTCCAATTAGCTACTAGTGAGATGACAGTGACACTAGAGGATGTTTACTATATTTTGAGGATTCTCGTTGTTGGCGAGCTAGTTGTCTATGATTACACAGAGCAAGGAGGCATCGATGCATTGAGAGTTTTCAAGGATGACCAGATTTGTGGATAAGATATCGCATGGCAGGATATGGTTGATGCATATGCAACACTACCCTATGTTCTTTCCAAATTCATTGGAGGATTTTTATGTCCTGACCACAGGTCGAAGGGAATTTCAGTTAGTTGGGGTCATAAATTAGAGAGCATGACCACATAGGTGACTAGATATGCTTGGGGTCCTTCATGCTAGCACGCTTATACCATGATATTCACCAGTTGGTTTATCTGAGAGGGGCTAGTTTGTCAGTTGGGGTCACATTGCTTTAGATATGGGCGTGGGAGCACATAGTTGTCACTCATCTAGTGGCTGAGAGACAATGTCTAGCAGGGAGGCCATACATTCATGGATATATAAGCCTAGTTGTCCAACATAAGCTGGGAAAACTAGAGTACTAACGGAGGGTGTTGGATGATATTGATACTTTGAAATGGAGGCCCTACCTAGACCATGAGAAATGGCCAAAGGACAATTCAAAGATCTCATACGTGTGCATTGCCAGATATTTGATTGGGAGGACATTGTTTGTTATAGAGAGATTCCTTCTTTGGAGAGTGCTTTGATAGTAAGGGTGGGTATAGGGTATGCCCTAGGGAGTTTCTCTTCATGCATGAAGATGACATGACATTCTAGAGTGGGGACCCTCCCTATCATATGATGCAGTGGTTGAGGAGTACCAGGAATCATAGTTAGTCATATGGGATTGCCATCATAAGATCATAGAGGCTGTAGTGTCACAGGAGTATGCACACTATTTCTTCTCACATCCTTTCCCAAGGATATCTAGTCCCAAAAAGACAGTACCTTTATTAGATGATGATCAGGCACGAAGATAGAGGAGGGGTGGAGGAGCTAATGAGGCTCAGAGGAGAGAGAGAGTAGTGATGATGGGGATGGAGACGACGAAGATGGAGGTAGTGGAGATGGCAGGGATGGGGGTGGGGGTGTTGGATATTGCTGATATGTGGTTGTCATTGATGTCAAAACTATTGGAATTAATATCTTTAAGGCTGTATATGCCAAGGATATTGAGATTTTTTTTGAAATCAAACAACATTGAGAGGGGGAGGTGAATTAGTGTTGTACAATTTTTAACTTTATTAATCTGATTTCTCAAGTGCCTATAACATACAATCAAAAGAAAGATGCATGGACATAAAACAATAAGCCACAACACCATAACACAAGGATTTTTATGTGGAAACTCTATTAGGAGAAAAACCATGGTGGAGGTCAATCCACAATTTGAGTACTCAAATATAAGTGTTTTATAAAATGGGAATGCACTTGCATTTAGGCACACTTCCTAGAGCTCATTGCTCAAAATCAGGAAGGATCACTTCCTTACAAAATATTTGAATTACAAAAAAAGAGTTGAACTGAGAAAGTAGCATCTACAAATGCCTGATTATAGTTCTGGTTAAGCTCATGAATCAAATTCTAGACCTTCTATCTGATTTTGCACTTCACTCTGTTCTGCCTCAATTCGCTTCACAAAATCCTCTTCTGCACAAGTGAAACTGTGCATAATCACTTAATTGATCTTTTGAAATTTGTAACATACATTAACTTACATTGAACACACACAAAAATGAAATAACTGATCTCATATATATATGTATATATATCTACTACCAAGGATTTAATCGCTATATGTCAGCTTCAATAAAATAGAAAATATTAACCAACTGTCAGCTCAAATCATTTGATGCACATCCACCAAATTTTTCCACAACATAGTGAGGACCCAAAACAAAATTTCCAATATGAAAATACTCCAAACAATTTTTCCTTAAACATCTACAACACCCCACATTCACTTAGTCAACCTTCTAGTACTGTTGAATAGAAAATCAAATGGCTTGATCTCCTAAATCGTACACCACTTGATGTGACATCACAAAACTTGAGAATAAGACATTCCATATACCAGGTGACCTTCCCTGAGATCCAGAACCCAAACTAATAAACTGGTAATGCAAAATAGATTGATAGATTCAACTTTAGTCGAATACCCTATTCTTTACTCTGTCTTCCAGTATGGTCAAATATTGAAGTGAAAACTAGATTAATGACTTAGGCTGCCATCAATGAAAACATCGGAAGCCATATGCCAACAATCTCCCCCTTTGGCATTGATGGCAACACTTAGTGAAAAATGACTAAGTGTCAGAACCTTCAAGACTTCAAAAGGACAAAACTCCCCCTAAATTTGGTAACTGCTCTCTCCCCCCCTTTGACATCAATGAAAAAAGGATAATAAAATATTTTCCTACCAAAAATTTACTTATTCAAAGACTGATTCAATTTTTTTGAAGAAATACAACCACCATTTGTGTTAGAAAATTATTTTATATTTTTCCTTCATCTCCGGAAGAAAATTCTTCCATGCTTCTACTACAATCCCAGTGATTATGATCATGCTATTGTCTTCAAATGTCTGGTTGATAATTTTGATGAGGGATTCCAAAATGGTGATGGATTCTTCTAATATCTCTCCTCTCCTCAGTATCTCAATTAATTGTTCCAACTTGCATTTTGTTATGTCCTTTACTTTCTAGAAGGTATCAACAATCCTATCTCTACTGATTTGAACATTTGTATGCTCTGACTATAATTCCTGAATCCTTTTCCTAATTGCACCATCTTGATCCTGACACATGTTAAAATCTTGTCCATTATTGTTCAGCTCTGTTTCAATTTATTCTAGCTTTTCTTTGTACTTTTTGATTGCATGAGGCCATTGAAGACAATAGTTATAAATGCTGTTTTTTGTGCTTATGCATTGCCTTAGTTGCTTCATTTTCCCTTTTAGCTTAGTGAGTGACAATCTATACTACTTCTTCAGGTGTAGGATTACTTATTCTTCTTTCTTGTTTTGAGACTCAAAGTCCATGAGTTCCTTGATGCATTCAATCATCTCTTCTAGAAATGTATTATGTAAACTCTCCAATTTGATATGGTTGTGCAAAATATGATCACTTAGTACGCTTAAGATCATGTCCTGCTCATATGAAGGTCTGATAGACCATATGTTCACAATTTTCTACATTCCATCTTCCTCATGAATAAGCTGCAATAACTCTTCTTTGGTTAAATCACCTTCTTCTTCACTTTCCTCAATCATTTCCTTTTCCTATTTTGTTTCAGCTATTTCCAGTTCATTTCTTAAGGTGTCCCCAGTTTCCTTATCAAATTCTTCATCTAGTATGTCCACAATCACTTGTTTTTTTCCTTTCCCTTCAACTCTTGGAGTCTTGCATGCTGGTGGAGTACATACAACAATTTGTTTTGCTCTTTTCTTCTTTCTCTCCATCTCATCAGAGGAGGAACCAACTTCAAGTGCCCTTACCAGAATGGAAATACCAATTGAGCCAAACTTTCTTAGCAAACCCTTAAAGAAACTTTCATATACTTGATCACAGTTTGCTAAATTGTTAGAGTATATGCAAATCTACTTGTAAACTGGTTCAATCTCTTCCTATATTATGTTGTTGTTCAATGGTAAGCAATTCAGAAAATAAATCACAAGGAATATAACCAAAGTACCAAACCTAAAAGGGAAATATGTCTTCTTTTTCAGTTGCATGTTCTCCATCAATTGATCTTTCAATAATCCACAAAGATCAAAATCCTAATCTTCCATTATCATCTTGTGTGAAATGTAAACAACACCTGTCAAAGTTGCACCTTCTCTGTTTCTGAAAAGGATTTTGTAGGATACTCCATGTGCAATGTACCTTGTCACTGAATCTCTAATTGTGGAGATTATCAATGCCCTTTGATCTCCGATTACTCCAGTTAGTGTTTCAACTTCTTTATTTCAGATTGACTTCTTCCTCGACACATCCTTGACTTTGCATAACCCATTTACAGTTCCAATCACTTCTTTCGAGATATGGTAGGCTTTATCCAAAGTTAGAATATTATCATTCAACCTATCCAGAATAACTCAATGATTTCTACGTTTACAAAATAGGGGAATTCACTCCAAATATCCAAGCTTTTGTGTTTTTCTTCTTTTAGCAATTTCAATTCATCGTGTGACAACATGTTTCTTTCAACTCTAATATTCTCACTACTATACTCATCTAGTTTTATCATTTCTTTGATTTGTTCCATTTTACCTTCCATACACATGTCTTGAAAATAAGTTCTTCAATCACACACCAAATTAGACTAAGATTTCTCAATAGAACTGAAGTACCTAATGGATTAGGGTTTCGCCACTGGATACACTTTTGTAATTCAAATGCAGAGTGCTCTCCTTCTTCTTTTCTTTGATATAAAGTGGAAAATAAGGGTTTCAACTTTCTTTTTATAACTCACACACCTAACTTTTGTTGTAATAAATGATTTCCCCCTAACTCATTCGGATACCCTATTCCATACACTGTGAAAGATAATTATTCTGTGGATCTTCAATTTTGGTTAAATACTCTCTCTAACTGTTTCCATACCATATGTAAATCATCAGTGCAATCGCTGCACTCATTCACATCTCGGTGTCAATTACCGGCAAGGGGTCTGAAGGATTTTCTTGAAAAAATCCTCCTAGGCCAATGGCCTAAAAATTAATTCCCGGAGGAATTACCAGAGGCAGGTTCTGGAGTTGGCTCATTTCTTGCAATAAAGGGACTCTTCTTCACTCATGTCTTCTTTATTTGATCTCTTATTTCATCCATAGTCACTTTCCCTTTTCCTTTATCATCTTTTTGCATATTTATGCCTTTGTATGTCGAACCTCTTCTATCCATATTTTTGTTTCTACAGAATCTTGCAATGTGACCATATTTGTTGCAATTGAAACTCATAGCATTTCCTTGTCTAGACCAGTCATTCCATTGATTTCTTCTCCATTTGCGCTAGTTAGAAATATGCCCAAATCTATAGCATGTATAACATCTAATATCTTTATAAAAGTTTTTCATCATGTTTCTGCACTCATTTGACTTATGACCATACTTGTTACAATTAAAGCACTGACCAGAGAATGATCGACCACTTGAATTCATTTAACTTCTACATTGAGCAGCCATATGACCAAATTTATTTCAACCAATACAATATCCATTAAAATTTTGAGAATTAGGTTGTCTTACCAAATGCGTTTTTGCTTTGTTCATTTGATTCCCTTGCCTAAAATTCCTTTGTCCAGATCTAGAACTTTCTCCTTTCTCATATCCAAGACCTCGCTTGTCATTTCCATTCTTCTAACTTTGAGTCATCTCATCAATATTAACTAATCTAATCTTTAACTTCTCCTTGTATTCATTTGCAGTAGCAAGTTCATCGCTAAGAATAACAATCTATTTTTCAAGCTCTTCTTCATTGTTTCTGGATTGTTACAGTCTCTAACCAAATGAATTCTCCATTAATTTTTCTGCATTCATCAGATCTTTATTTTAAGAACTGAGCAAGATTCTCCTCATTCTTCTTTCTTTCTTCAATCTCCTTAGTCAGCTTCATCACCATAGATTCCATCTCACACTTTAGGGTAGCATTGTCTCTAGAAATCTTTTCACATTCTTTAGTTATTTCCTTCAAGGTTTGATTCAGGTGAACATCATCCATGTTTTTTCTCTCTTTTTGCTTAATCTGGTCATAGAGATCCTATCTCTTCTCCCTAGACTTAATAATCTGATCCTTCAACTTCCAAATGAATTTCTCAGCATCCTTAAGGTTTTCTTTCAATTCTCGGACTTCTACTTCAGACTGATCAAGATCATCAAGTTCTACCAAAAGTTGTTGTTGAAGACTACCAGAGTCCATTACATTTTGAGCGAACCCTTTTCCTAGTACCTACAAAACAACATGAGTAAACAAGTTAAACAAGGAATTGAAAGCTAAAAAATGGATTCCCCATGAAATCCATTTACAAACTCAAACTAGGAATGAAAATAACAAAGATCAAATCCTAATTAGATGTGCAAACTCATGATCCCATGGGGGAATTGGTGTCAATTTGATGTGAAAATTGGCCCTTTCCCAGTTCCTATGATGAAATCTTGATATGTTGAAGATGATATTGATCCACTTTGATGAAATATGAGAACTCCAAGCCAAATCTACAAAAAGCCTAGCTAAGAATTCAATGATGGATGGAAATGGCTAACTATTTTAGCATGGTAACTTTGCTTGGATTGTGGATGATAAAATGAGGATATGAGCTCTTTATTTATAGAAATCCAAGATCGATGAATGCCCAAATTTGAGCAATGTGGGACTAACATTAATCCAATTATATGATGGCACTTGTCAAGCTATGAATGGATGATGGATGTGCAAGATTTGGGGTTTGTGCCAATAAATGCAAATATTTGGAATTCAAATTTGTTGAAATGACATGCAAGAGGGAAGGGAAAATGCAATAAATGCCACTTGGCTCAAGGCAAATGACATGTAAGATGAAGCTATTGCCTTGTTGGATGTACATGTTGACTTGGAATTTTTGAATTCAAATTAAGAGAATATTCCAAAAGATGCCTTGTGAGGAAAATAGAGATTTAATAAATGAATTAAATATATTTTCATGTGCAACTTGCATTATCTAGAGGATGTGACATGAGATGAGATTAAATTAATCAAGGGTTAATTAATTTAGAAGATTTGATGATGTGACTTATTTGACTTAGATTTATGGGTTTATTTAAATCAAATAAGAGGGGAATATGATAAGAGGATAATTAAATAAGGATTTTGATTTATTTAATTAAAAGAGATGGTGTTAGATTAAATCAAATAAGGTTTTAATTTATTTAATTTAATGGATAGACTTTAGAGATTTAATCAAATAAATTGATTATTTAATTAAATAGGGATAATTAGATCAGATGGATTGATTTAATTAACACAAGAGATGACTTGATTAGATAAAATGATTTATTTAATCAAGAGACGAATGTTGATGAATTTAATCAGATAGGGGAATTTTATTAAATGGTTAGACCGAGGGATGATTTAGGAAGAAATGATGTTAGTAAGTTAGGATCAAATGCATGATGTCAATCAGTATATTTTACGTGTCTACACATTCCAAGGTCCACCTGAAGCTATTAAACTTCTTCCAAGGAAAAAAACTCTGATACCAATTGTTGGAATCAAACAACACTGAGAGGAGGGGGGTGTGAATTAGTGTTGTGCAATTTTTGACTTTATTAATCTAATTTCTCAAGTGCCTATAACATACAATCAAAAGAAAAATGCATGAACATAAAACAATAGGCCACGACACCATAACACAAGGATTTTTACATGGAAAATTTTTTAGGGGAAAAACCACGGTGGAGGTCAATCCAAAATTTGAGTACTCAAATATAAGTGTTTTGTAAAATGGGAATGCACTTGCATTCAAGCACACTGCCTAGAGCTCACTGCTCAAAATCAGGAAGGCTCACTGCCTTACAAAAGATTTGAATTACAAAAAAAGAGTTGAACTGAGAAAGTAGCATCTACAAATGCCTGATTACAGTTCTAGTTAGGCTCATGAATCAAATTATGGACTTTTTGTCTAATTCTGCACTTTGCTTTGTTCTGCCTCAATTTGCTTCACAAAATCCTCTTCTGCATAAGTGAAACTATGCATAATCACTCAACTGACCTTCTGGAATTCACAACACACATTAAATTGCATTAAACACACACCAAAATTAAATAACCAATCTCATATATATATCTGCTACCAAGGATTTAATCGCTATATGTTGGCTTCAATAAAATAGAAAATATTAACCAACTGTCAGCTCAAATCATTTGATGCACATCAACCAAATTCAGCCACAACATAGTGAGGACCCAAAACAAAATCTCCAATATGAAAATACTCCAAATTTTTTTTCCTTAAACATCTGCAACACCCCACATTCACTTAGTCAGCCTTCGAGTACTATTGAACAAAAAATTGAACAACTGGATCTCCTAACTTGTACACCACTTGATGCGAAAACACAAAACTCAAGAATAAGACATTCCAGATACCCAACGACCTTCACTGAGATCCACAACCCATATTGATAAAATGGTAATGAAAAATAGATTGATAGATTCAACTTTAGCTAGATATCCTATTCTTTAATTTATCTTCTGGTATGGTTAGATACTGAAGTGTGGACCGGATCAATGACTTAGGTTGCCATCAATGAAAACACCTGAAGCCATATGCCAACAAAAATTGTAATAGAATAAGTTGCAAGTTATCAGTGATGCTGTGAAGTTCAGTATAATGGATAGCTCAATATGTTGATGATAAGAGGTTGCAGATTAAAGGGTTTATTGTCAAGTATATCTAGTTTATTCACGTTAAGTTTCATAGATCTGCATGAAGATTTGATTGAGGTATGAGTATCTGCATTTTGAAATTTGTTATGTTGCTCCAGTTTGTGTTCCTGAAAGAAGTTGATGCAATTCTAGTAATTTGGGTTGTTGTGGATGCTTCTGTGGTGATTCATGATGCTCATGAATGTTTTTAGATCACGCTCTATCTATGTTTCATGTCTGCATTGATCGTTGTGCTCATGATTGGTGATTTTCTTTTGTGAGTTTGTGTTTTTCATGTTCATGGCCAACAGGGTGATTATAGCATGTTGTGGATCTTTGAGGAAAACTTGTTTGAGGTGTTTCGTGTTTGAGGATATTGTTTTGTGTCCTTACTATGTTGTGGTTGATATTGGTTGATTTGCATTGATAATTGTTTATTGATTTGGGCCAACAGTTTTTACACATTTTATATTTTGTTTAAGTCGACATGTAAATGATGTTATCTCTTGTTGTGGATATATATGAGCGATTATTTTTACCATTTGAAGGTATGATGTAAATGGTGTACAAAGTGTGTGAGTGTTGTACATGAATAATGTTCTAATCCTTTGGGTAGTAAGCCTCTTTGTATTTGAGTAGTGTGCTCTAGGTAGTGTTCCTGAATGCATGTGCACTCCCCATTTATATTCTTTTATACTTTTAATAGGGTATAATCTTGTGGATTAACCTCCACCATGGTTTTTCCCCTAACAAGGTTTCCACATAAAAAAATTGTGGCATTATGTGTGCTTCTGATGTGTTGATGGTTTATGCTTTAATGGTTATTCATCCGATCTGAGAGTAAGTTAAATAATTTTAATAAGTTTAATTTATGAGACAACTAATTCACCCCCCTTCTTAGTTGTCTTCTCTTGTGTTTCCAATAGTTGGTATCAAAGTATATTCCTTAGAAGAAGTTTAATATCTTGAGGTGATCCAGGATGGCAACATATAAAAAGGATAGTCTGAGATTTGATGGAAATAATTATTCTCTATGGAAGACTCAAATGGAGTGTCATCTGAGATGCATTGGTGAACCTTATTGGAACATTACAAGGAATAGGTATATCATTCCATAGAATGGTCCTTCTATTGGTGTTGAGATTAAGGATGTTGAGTACAATACCAAGGCTAAGGAAGCATTGTTGAGTGCTTCGACTGATTCTGAGATGACAAATGTAATAGAGTTGAAGACTGCTTATGAGATCTAGAAAAAGTTGGAAACTTTGTATGAAGGTGATACCCATGTGAAGATTGCTAAGCTACAAAGCCTAAAAGGGAAAAATGAAATGTTGAGAATGGTTAATGATTAGAATATCACTTATTTTATGCAGAGAGTGAATGAACTTGTGTGTAGTATCAGATGTGTTGGTGGAACATTGGAAGAATCAGAGATTGTTGCTAAAGTGCTTAGATCCTTGCCTGTGGCATACAAATCCAAAGCTACTGCTATTGAGGAGATCCAAACTGTGAAAAATGTAACTAGAGGCATGTTGATTGGTAAGCTTACTACTTTTAAGTTAAGTGAGTTTGGTGATTCTCTTCCTAAGACAAAATCTGCATTCAAAGCTACCATCTATAGAAAAGATAAGCAAAGATATGATCCAGGAGAAAGTTCTTCTAGAAAGATGTTCAAGTATTAGGAGGAAATGAAAGAGACTGAAGAAGAAGAGAGAAAGATAGATGAGCTTGAAGCACTTATTGTCAAGAGGGAAGCTAGAGGAGAAGGTAAGTATAAAGGGAAATTGCCTATCAAATGTTTTTCTTGTAATAAGATAGGTCATTTTGCATCAAGGTGTCTGGAAAGAGTTCCTAAGCCAAGACCTAACAAACCTAGATTTCAAAGAAAGTGTTAGTATGCTACTGATGAAGGTGTGACAAATGATGAATTTGATAAAGGGAATGTAAGTGAGCATGAATGGGTATTTATTGCTATTAAGGAAAATAATGCATAGCCTATTCAATTTGCTAGTTGCAGAAATGTGGAGAAAGCCCTAGCTACCAGAGTTGAAGAAAAATATGAATGGGTGATTGGCAGTGGATTCTCTCATCACATGACATGTGATAAAAGTAAGTTTTTGAGCTTGGAAAAGCATGATGGTTGTGTTGTAAGATTTGGTGATGACAAAGTTGGTGTAATATGTGGCAGAGGATCCATTTATCTTGATGGTAAGCATAATACTGATGTTCTATATGTGGAAGGTTTTAAGCATAATCTCTTAAGTGTTAGAAAAATGGTTGACAAGGGATATAATCTTCAATTAAAGAATGGAAAGTGAAGAATACTGGGGAGTTCCAGAAATGTGATTGCATCTGGTACAAAAACAAAAGGTAATATCTTTCATCTAAATGCTACTAGTAAAAGTTGTTTGATTGCTCAAGTTGATGAAAGTTGGTTGTGGCATAGGAGAATGTTTCATGTAAACTTTGATAATGTTATCAAGATAAGCTCTACTTAGGCAGTGAGAGATCTTCCTAAGCTGATAAAACCTACTAATTCCATATGCAAGGAATGTCAGTTAGGGAAGCAAACTAGAATTTTATTCTGAAGCAAAAAAAAATGTTCAAATGAAGTGTTGGAGCTTATGCATACTGACTTGTGTGGTCCTTCTAGAGTTAGAAGTTTACAAGGAGACATGTATTTCATGTTGCTTATTGATGATTATTCTATATTGATGTGGGTTACTTTCTTAAGGGAAAAAATTGAAGCTCTAGAGAAATTCAAGATTTTCAAGGCTATGGTTGAGATAGAGACAAGTTTGAAGATTAAATGTCTGAGATTAGATAGAGGTGGTGAATTCACTTCCAGTGAGTTTAATTCTTTTTGTGAAGAGCATGGGAAAAAGAGATAATTATCTTCCCTGCGGACCCCTCAACAAAATGGAGTTGTGGAAAGGAAGAATAGAAAAATTTAAGATGCTACTAGGACTATGATGCTGGAAGGAAATGTTCCTCATATCTACTGGAAAGAATTTTTGAGTATTGTCATTTACACTCTCAACTGAGTACATGTCAACGATGATATCGGTAAGACTCCTTATGAGCTATAGTATAGTCATAAGCCTATTGTTAGATACTTCAAGATCTTTTAGAGTAAATTCTATATCAAAAGAGATGAAGATATAAGAAAGTTTGATGCTAGAAGTGATGAAGGAATCTTTCTGGGTTATTTTACTAAAAGAAAAGCCTATCGGTGCTATAATAAAGGATTGAGGAAAGTAATTGAAAGTGATAATGTCAAGGTTGATGAAGACATGGTTAGTCCATCCAGAACCTATGGATATGATTCAGATGATCAAAATGATAGTTCAGACAAAGGAAAGAAAGTTCATACTTCAAATCAAGTTCAGATCATTCCTGTGAATCAGGAAAATCAAGAGGAAGGAACTAGTGAAATTGTAGAAGTGAGATCACAAGAACCTAAAGTTTAAGAACATCTTAAAACTCCAAGGTATGTAAGACTAAATCATTCAAAAGATCAAATTATAAGTGATAAGAACAAAGGTGTTCAAAGTAGGAGAAAAATTACAAAAGAATATTGTTTGATTTCAAAGAGTGAACCTAATAGTGTCAATGAAGCATGCAAAGATGAACATTCAGTGGAACCAATGAAAGAACTACTACAAATTGAGAAGAATGATACATGGATTCTTGTTCCTAGACCTAAGGACAAAAATGTAATTGGAACTAAATGAGTGTTTCCAAACAAACTGAATGAGCAAGGTGAAGTTGTTAGAAACAAAGCAAGATTGGTGTGTAAAGGATATTCTCAGATGGAAGGAATTGAATTTGAAGAAAATTTTGCTCATGTTGCTAGGATTGAAGCTGTGAGACTATTTCTTGCTTATGCTTCTTACCAAAACTTCAAGGTTTATTAGATGGATGTCAAGTCAACATTTCTAAATGGTGAACTAGAAGAAGAAGTGTATATTGAGCAACTTGATGGATTTCAATTGACTGATAAGGGAGATATGGTTTGTTGGTTGAAGAAATCAGTGTATGGACTTAAGCAAACCCCAAGAGCATGGTATGATAGATTGGACAAGTATTTGTTGAAGCTTGGATTTAATAAAGGTACTGCTAATAGTAATTTTTATTTCAAGATTGATCATGATACATATTTGATTGTTGAAGTCCTTATTGATGATATCATTTTTGAAGGAGATAATAGTTTGTGCATGAATTTTGTTGATGAGATGCATAGTGAGTTTGAGGTGTCTATGATTGGAGAAATGAAATTATTTTTGGGATTGCAAATTACTCAGCTAGATAAAGGGATCTTTATATCTCAGTCCAAGTATGTGAAATAATTGCTAAATAAATTTGGTATGGAAGATTCAAAGCTAGTTGGTACACCTATGGTGACCGGATGTAAGTTGACACAAGATGATGATTCTCCAAAAACAAATCAAACTAGATACAAATCCATGATTGGTGGATTCCTCTATTTGCTCAAACTAGACCTGATATCATGAATGTTGTATGCATTGTTGCAAGATTTCAAGCTGATCCTAAGGAATCTCATGTGACACCTGTGAAGAGGATTTTTAAGTACTTAAAGGGGACAATTGATTTTTTCCTATGGTATCCTAGAGAAGATGGCCTTACTTTGAGTGCCTTTAATAATGTTGATTGGGAATGAGATGTAAATGACATAAAGAGTACTAGTGGTGGTACATTTTTCTTGGAAAAGAAGTTGATTTCATCGTTAAGTAAGAAGAAAAATTCCATTTCTTTATCTACTGTAGAGGAAAAATACATTGTTGCTGCTAAAAATTGTACTTAAGTATTGTGGATGAAGCATATGTTGAAAGATATTAGAGTTTTGTATGATGAATCTATTTCCATATTATATGACAATTCAAGAGCAATTAACATTTCTAAGAATCTAGTGCTGCATTCAAAGACCAAGCGTATATCTACCAAGTTTCACTTTTTTGGAGAGAAGGTAAGTGAAAAGGAAGTCATATTGGAGCATGTGCCCACTAAGGAAAAAATTGCAGATATCTTTACCAAGAACTTTCCTAAGGATACTTTTAGTATCCTAGAAGGAAGCTAGGGGTGATTACCCCTCCTAATCAGAACTAAGATGCATTGACTTGCATCAATCCATGCATTTCATAGTCATATCTTGATCCGGATTGATGTTGTGGTGGCTGCCACTTAGGGGGAGTAGTTAGATGTTTAGAAATGTGGTTTAGAGGTTGTGTGGAGAAAGATAATGTGTATCTTTGTCATTGATTTCAAAGGGGGATAAGAGTCATGTGAAAAATTGTGAGAGAGTTAAGGAGAAAAGAGTCAAAATCTAAGGGTGGGAAAGTGCTAAGAGATAGTTGCATTGATGGTGTTTTTCACATCATGTGTTTCCATCAATTACAAAGGGGGAGAATGCTGGATATTGATGATATGTGGTTTTCATTGATGTCAACGCTATTGGCATTAATATCTTTAAGGTTGTATATGTCGAGGATATTGAGAAAATTGTAATAGAATAAGTTGTAGGTTGTCAATGATGTAGTGAAGTTAAATATAATGGCTAGATTAGTATGTTGATGATAAGAGGTTGTGGATTAAAGGGTTTTTTGTTGAGTATATCTAGTTTATTCATGTTAATTTTTAGAGATTCGTATGAAGATTTGATCAAGTTATGAGTATCTGTGTTCTGACAGTTGTTCATTTGCTTCAGTTTGTGTTCCTAAAAGAAGTTGATGCAATTTTAGTAATTTAGATTGTTGTGGATGATTAAGTGGTGATTCATGATGGTCCTGGATGTTTCTAGATCATGCTATATCTATGTTTCACATATTCATTTATCATTGTGCTCGCAATTGGTGACTTTCTTTTGTGAGTTTGTGTTTTTCATGTTCATGGCCAACAAGGTGATTGTAGCATGTTATGGATCTTCAAGGAATAATTGTTTGAGGTGTTTCATGTTTGAGGATATTGTTTTGGGTCCTTACAATGTTGTGGCAAACATTGGTTGATTCACATTGATAATTGTTTATTGTTTTGGGCTGACAATTTGTACACATTTTATATTTTGTTTAAGTTGACGTGTAAATGATATTATCTCTTGTTGTGGATATATATGAGAATTTTTTTTTTACAATTTGAAGGTATGATGTGAATGATGTGTGAAGTGTGCTAGTGTTGTGTGTGAATAATGTTCTAATCTTTCTATGGAAAAGGCAGAGTGTGAAGAGGAGTTAGCAAGTGAAAGTGTTTATGTCCTTAACTAGAACTGTAATTAGGCATTACTAGATACTATTTTCTTAGTTAAAAATATTGTAGATGTAATCCAAATGTTTCTATAAGATAGTGTGTCTTCCTTTGGGCAGTAAGCCTCTTTGTATTTGAGCAGTGTCCTTTAGGCAGTGTGCCTGAATGCATGTGAATTCCCCATTTATATTCTTTTATACTTTTAATAGGGTATAATCTTGTGGATTAATCTCCACCATGGTTTTTCCCCTAATAGGGTTTCTACATAAAAAAACCTTGGTGTTATGTGTGCTTATGATGTGTTGATGGTTTATGCTTTCATGGTTATTCATCAGATCTAAGAATAAGTTGAATAATTTTAATAAGTTTAATTTATGAAAGAATTGATTCACTCCCCCTCTTAGTTGTGTACCCTTGTGTTTCCAATAAGGGGTGATGGAGGCGTAGATGGTGATGGAGGAGATGGAGGTGATGGCAGAGGTGGACCAGTGCTGGATGTGTGAGTAGCTTAGAGGAGGAGATCCCTGGTGGCTACAACTCAACAACATATTCAAATTTGTTTTCCTTCACAACAGCATCATACAAAGATAGCTTCCTTACAGATGCAGGTGCAGACTCTACAGGGTCAATTGGTATAGATACATGGACAAATATAGGCACATGCATAGGCATAGACGTAGGAACAAGCATAGGTTTCCACACTCACTATGGAGAGAGATAGCCTAAGATAGTGGTGTTAGCAAGTAGAGGGATTGGCAGAGGGACTACAAAGAATGGATGATGGTACATCGACAGTTGATTACCTTAGAGAGGTATTGAACTCCACCAAGGAGGTCGAGTATTACCGACTGTGGTTTTTATGATGTAATGCTTATAGAGTAGCATGTTAGTTATTCCTAGTCAGCTAGTGCTAGGTCAGGACATAGCCACTCTCAGACCACCAATAGGGGTGTCATTGGGCCACCACATAGAGATCTAGGTGTAGGACCATCAGGTGGTGTAGCAGGAGGCACATGGCCAACATTGTCTGGGGGGAGCAACACATAGCTATGTTATGATCACTTTTGATGCATTTGAGACATGATGTATACATTTATTTTTGTTGTGGACATTGATGATTTTTGCCATTTTGATGATGTACCCCTTGACATATTTGGATATCATTGTACACTTGACATTATTATTTTGAGATTTATATGATATGCAGCGATCATTAGTGATCTATATGTGTTTATATGATTTTATGATGGATGCATTTAGTTTATGTTGTATATGCTATGTGATGCCTATGTGATTATGCTTATGTGATGATTATGTATGGATGCAATGATGATATGATGATTATTCTATATGTCTTTATGCATGATGCTTTTATGCCACATGAGATGAATTTTATTATGTAAATGATATGAAATGCACTTTATGTTGTGTTTTCTAATGCAAATATTATGATGTAATGCATGGATGGATGAATGATGTGATGATGCTTTCAAATGTATGTATGATATGAAAATGATTATGCAACTACATGAGAATGATATGTTATTTTTTATGTCAAATGTACTCAATCCATTAATGATAGAGATAACATCATTTTGAAAATTGTGCCATCCAAGGAAAATCTATAAATGCATATGCAAAACTAATATGGATGTAATCTAATTAACCATGAAAATCTAGATATGCAAAGTTGTCATTGGATGCAGTCAATTTGTCATTCTTTTATCATCATTAAGCCTTTAAAATGTTGAAAGTGAGTACAAACATCGATGGTATAATTAGACCTTAATGACCTGAGTACTACTTTCATGATTTTTGATATTGCAAGTTAACACAAGCATCTAGGAATATTTAAACCAACATGACCTGAGCATTTCTTATGTAAACAGACAAGACTTAATCGTTTTCCTATGCAAATTCAAAATTTCATCAGTGATACTTTGTAGAGCATGTCTCATGAAAATTCACATAGTAATAATGATTAACTCATAGATAATAGACAAAGAAAAATCATACTCCTTCTTAGCTTCTTTAGTTCAAGACATCCTTGAGGTGCTTCGGAGATATGATAACAAAAATCACAGTTGAACATACATGCCAACGTGATAAAAACATGATTTAGACATCATCCATTTAGATTTATCTTGATTTGATTAATTTAGATGTTTGATATGGATGGTTGATGTGTAAATTTTGATGATTGATGTTAAATGTTAACTTGCACTATGATCGTTGTGTTAACGATGTTTTTTGACTATTGCTTGTCTATTGGTTCAAGTTCAAAGTTTATTGCCCCCAGTGAGTTCAGGATTTTACCTCGAGTCCAGGGTGAGACATGACCGCAATGCCAGGATATGTACATGAGGATTTCTAATGATAGGGATAATGATGGGAAAATTGAATAGTCAGCACAAGCTCAAATAGATGGAACAACTAATATATCACAAATAGCGCCTATTGCTAGGTTTTCACTACTTGTTTTGTTGCACTTTTTTAGATTTTATGATTCTTTTAATTTTTCACTTTATTTTATATTTTAATTTGTATTTTTGTCTTTTTTTACTTCTTTTTGTTGTCACGAAGATGCCTATTTTCTAGGTTTTCATAAGAGTGACCATTTTTTCATGACATTTTCTCAATTTTTTGTATTTTTTTAGGACTTTTACCGTGGACTAGATCAATTAGGTGTAGAACTTCTTGAGATGCAAGTTGTTGATGGGTTCTTCAAACATGTCCCCTTTAGGCATAGACAATTGATAGGATCCTAATCCATAGACTAATACAACGACAAGAGGACCTAGCCAGTTTGGTTCAAGTTTTCCTTTCTTTTCTCTATCTCATTGATTCCGAGGATTCTCTTTTAGGACCAAGTCACCAACCTGAAATGTTGGTTTGACCTTGTGATTATAACTTTTGGACATTCTTTGTTGATAGGATTTCAGGTGATCAACTACATGTTAACGATCCTCATCCAATTGTTCCAAATCTTGTAGCCTGGATACTCTATAATCTTCCTTTGAGATAATTCCCTTCAAAGACATTCGTAGGGATGGTAGCTCAACCTCAATAGGTAAAATGGCCTTTAATCAATAAACTAGAGAATAGGGTGTAGCTCATGTTAGGGTGTAAATACTAGTACAATAAGCCCAAAGAGCAGGGTTCAGTTGAACGTTCCAATCACGTCTAGCATCATTGATGGTTTTCTTTAAGATTTTTAGAATGGTTTTGTTGGAGGCCTCTGCTTGGCCATTCCCTTGAGGGTAGTAAGGTGTTGAAAATCGATGTTGGATATGAAACCTTTCACAAAGTTCTTGGACATCTTGATTCTTGAAAGATCTACCATTGTCAGTGACAATGGACTGAGGAATACCATACCAATAGGTAATGTAATTTAGGATGAAGGATGCAATTTGTTTTTCGGTGATGGTGGTTAAGGGAACAACTTCAATCCACTTTGTAAAGTACTCCGTGGCTATGATTATGAACTTGTTCCCATTAGATGATGATGGATGAATCTTACCTATAAGATCAAGTCCCCATTGATAGAAGGGCCATGTTGATGTGAAAGGTTTCAATTCTTGTGTTGGTGCATGTGTCAGGTTTCCATGGACTTGACATTTTTGGAACTTCTTAACAAATTGAAAAGACTCCTTTTCCATATTCGACTAGTAATACCCCAAGTGTAGGAGATTTTTTAGCTAAAGTCAGTCCACTTGAATGAGTGCCACATATACCTTCATGAACCTCATGTAAATTGGTTTCAACTACATTACATTAAAGAAACTGAAGGAGAGTACCATTGAGACCTCATCAAAAAAGTATATCTGCTATCAAGGTATGTCAAGTTGCTTGTTGGATAAAGTTACATTCTTGGTTTCAGGATAAATATGGAGGTAGGGTATTATCTCTTAGATAGGTGTAGATCTTCCCGTAGATAGAAGCATCAGCCTCGACTAGATGGTATATGACTTGGGATTTGGGGTTATCATAGGTGGGGTTAAACAGTTGTTCCACCATGAACTCATAATGAGCTCATTTTCCAAGTATCTATAAGAGAGAAGCGATGGTCACCATGGCATTAGTAGCTTTGTTGTCCCTTCTTGGAATCTGGTCAAATTTGATCTCCGTAAAGTACTTCTTAAAATCATCCACCATTATTTTATATGGCATCAATTTGTCATCTTTTTTCTAGTAATTGTCATTCACCTAATTTATGACTAGTTGAGAATCACCATAGACTTGAAACTCTGTGATCTTCCATTTGAATGCCACCTTGATTCTAATGATGAGTTCTTCACACTCAGTTGTGTTGTTAGTACAAGGAAACATGAGCTTGTAAGACTTTGGAATGGTGTGTCCTTGAGGCATGACAAATAGGATTCCTGCACCTGATCCATATTGTGTGTAAGACCCATCAAAGTATAACATCCACTGTTGTGCTGACATGGTAAGGACATCTGCATATAGAAACTCAATGTTCATGGGATGATCATCTTGTAATGGTGTTTCAGATAACTCATTGAGTATCACTTGACCCTTGATTTCTTTTATGTCCACATACTAAATGTCAAACTCACTTAATATCGATACCCACTTGGCTAGTCTTCCTGTTAGGGTAGCTTTGCTGAGTAGATACTTCAATGGATCAACTTTTGCTATGAGTTTGATGGTATGGGTTAACATGTAGTGCCTTAGTTGTTGAGTAACAAATACTACTGCCAAACAATCTTTTTTAATAAATGTGTAGTTGATTTCATAGCCATTCAAGGTTCTACTGATGTAATAAATAGCCCTTTCTTTTCCCACAAAATATTCTTGTGCTAGTAGAGCACCCAAAGATACCTTTGTTGTTGCTATGTAGAGTAATAATGGTTTTCATCCAGTTAGCGATACCAATATAGGTGGTGACATCAGATATTGTTTCAGTTGATTAAAATTTGCTTCACATTTTTCATCCCATTTGAAAGAAACATTCTTGTGTAGCAAGTGATTAAAAGGATGAGTTTTATCTGCCAGTTGTGTGGTGAACCATCTAATAGATTGGAATCATCCCTATAAAGATCTAAGTTGGATGATATTCTTTGGAGGAGGCATCTCCATGATGGCTTTGAATTTTGTAGGATCCACCTCAATGCCTTTAGCTGATACTATATATCCCAAAAGTTTAGTTGATGTCACACCAAATACACATTTCTTGGGGTTTAACCGCACATTGAATTTCTCCAATCTAGTGAATATTTTATCTAGGATTTCCAGATGTCCCTCTCTAGTGAATGATTTTTCTAACAATTCATCTACATAATCCTCCATAAAGGTGTGCATCATGTCATGAAAGATAGTGGTCATCGCTCGCTAATAAGTAGCTCCAACATTCTTCAACCCAAAAGGCATGATGTTCCAATAGAAATTACCCCATGGACATGTGAAGGTTGTCTTATCTTGATCTTTGGGTGCTATCTTAATCTGATTGTAACCTGAAAATCCATCCATAATTGATAAAATTGCATGTCCTACTATCAAGTCTACGATGATGTCAATTTTAGGCAAAGGAAAGTCATCCTTCGGGAAAGATCAGTTAAGATCTCTAAAATCTATACATATCTTGATGTTGTTATCTAGTTTTGAAACTGGTACAATATTTGAGATCCATTCAACATTGTCAATAGGTCGGATAAATCTTGCATCCAATAGTTTCTTCAATTTAGCTTTCACTAGGAGGGCGATATGGGAATGCATTTTTCTCAACTTTTGTTTCACTAGCTTTACTCTAGGTGGTAGGGATAAATGATGCATGATAAGCTCTGGATCTATTCTTGGCATATCAACATAGGACTAAGAAAATTTGATTTGTCTCTCTTCAAAGAACTTAGTAAAGCTTGGTTTTTCTTCCTCTATCATGGATGTTGCTAGATGTAGGGTCTTCATTGCTTCAGCTGTACCAATGTTGATGGATTGTGTAGGTTCAGCCAGCAATAAATATCTCTCATGATAGTGCTTTGGAAGAGTGTCAAATCTTCCATCTTTCGATGCCTCAAAGAGGTTTTCACCATTAGATGTTCTCTTTATTTTTACTTTTTCTTGATCTAATACTGCCAATAAATGGTTTTCACCATAAGATCGATTTTTTATATTAATTTTACAACTAAGAGATTTGGCACTGCCCTTGTCTAAAGCTTTGTTATGATATTCGATGATGGAACATGTTTTGAGATTATCAGAGCAAAGGAATTTCACAATGGCATCATCATTTAGAAAGATAGGTATATTAAGCCGCTCAATTTGGTCCTAGTCAATTAGATCAGGATGTACCAATGGCAACGAATCATCAAATTGGTTTAAGTCAAAAGGGGTAAGTGTTATGATGGCAATGTCGTCAAAGTTTTTGATAGCAATGTCAAGGTCTATGATGTTACTCTCCTCCAAATAATCTATCTCCCTCGAAGTCTAATCATCTTCACTTGAGTCATTGATATGTTGTGATCCAATTTCAAGTGGTCTAGATGATAAGATTTGTCCCTCCATACATGTTGGTGCATACCTTTGTATCACATCAATTTATTTTTCATGACAAGATTCTTCAGAGAGTGAGTCATGTTCATATTCATTGGAATCTATTTCAGAACTATCTCGCAATTGAAGAATTTGCTCAACAACTTGTTGTCTGGTTTCTTCTTTTGACTCTTCTTTGTATCCTAACCCTATTTTTTCTTTTGAATTGGTTATAATAGGCTATATTGGTTCTATGATACCCTCTTTTTCCAACATGACCTTTTCCTTCACACCCCATCTTCTCTTAGATTGAAAACCCTTTACCATATGGATCAGTTAGCATGTTGGAAGTTGATGCTTGTGATGCTTCTTCATCCTTGTATAGCCAATTTAAAAAATCCTTGTCTTCTAATTCATCCACTAAAGTGCCTGCTTTTACAAACTTACCATCAAAGAGCATGATTGGTTGTGAGGATTGTTGTCTTAAGGTTGATGGTTGTCCATAGGATCTTGGTGAAGGTAGCAACTATGAAAGACAAAAGGATTGCTCAATTGAATATTACTCGATGCCTTTGTCTTTTAACTGGATCTTTTTCTCGAATTGTTTTGATAAGGAATTGAGTTGACTTCCATGATTTTATGGAATAGAATAACTAACACATTTGTCTTTTGACTGAACCTTTTCCTCAAGCTGATTTGACAAAGAATTTAACTGAATTTCGTTACTTGATGGAGTGGAATCAATGATACCCTTATCCTTTGACTGATCCTTTTTCTCAACCCATTTTGACAAGGAATTTAGTTGTCTTTCATTTTTTGATGAACTAGGAGTGTGAGCTTCCTTGTTATGTGGCACAAAGTATCTTGGACTGTTTTAAGTGTGTTGCAATATTGTGGATTGTTGGAATAAGCTGAAATAGTAATTTCTTGTCCATTAAAGGGAAATTTCAAACATTGATGATATGTTAACGACACTGCTTGCATGTCATGAATCCAAGGATGTCCCAAGAGTATGTTGTATGTCAACTTCTTGTATAATAGTTGGTAGATTATATCTTTTACAACTGGTCCCACTTGAATTGGTAACACTATTAATCCATGGGAGGGTCTCTCTTCATCATCATAGGCTTTTATAGTGATTTTTCTTCTGGAATCAATTGTATTTTCTAAATATCCAAGTGCATGGATACGTTTTAAAGTTTAGTTATTTAGGCCAACTCCACCATCTATTAGAACATGTTTGGCCTAGTGTTTGTGAATTAAAAACTTAATGTGGAGGGTAGCATTGTGTGGATGGGCGAGTGATACATCATCATTTTCTGAAAATGATAGGCAATGAGGCATGATCGAGTGTCCCACCATAGCTTGGAATTTACAAACTTCAAGGTTATTTGGTACTGTGGTGGCTACTAGAGCTTGTTCTAGAATTTCTTTGTGAGTTGGTGAAATTTTCAGCAGTTCCAATATGGATATTTGAGCTAGGATTTTCTACAATGGATCAACTATGTTGTACTGAGTTGAAGGGGCAGCAGGTGTCTTAGATGCAAATCCTTTCAATATTACTTTGGCCTACCCTCTTGTGGTTGCATTGATGGGTTGGTAATAATTTTTATCTCTAATTTTAATGACATTAATTTGATTGTCAGTTGCAGCAACATTTGTGATCAAATTTATTGGTATGATATCATTGATTTGATTTGATTTGGTGTTGATGTCATGGTGATGATTTTCAGTTGTAACAAAATTTTGTTCATGCTCAATTATGATGTCACTAATTTAATTCTCAGCTACAATAATGTCTTGTTGGCCCTTGATTTTGATGTCCTTAGTTTGATCATCAACTACCCCAATATGGAGAATGGTAGAATCATAAACATAGTTCACATTTTCCCCTTTGGTGTTTGATGAAGAGGATTCAACTTTTTTTTAGTTTGGTAAAGGATTCTTGAATGCTCCATGATAATTATTCATTTGAGGTCCTTCTACAAATATTTCTTTTCTATCAATCAAATCTTGTACCAAATGTTTCAATTGCATGCAATCATTTGTTTTATGGCCCTTATTTATGTGAAAGTCACAATAATGTGCATCATTCCACCATGAAGGTTTAACTCTTGGTTCCCAATCTCTTGCCTTTGGTAATGTTATAACCTTGGCTGCAAGAAGCTCCTTTAATTTTGATTCGAGTGACTGTCCCAAAGGAGTGAATCTTCTTTGATTTGAGGATGTTCGATATGGTGGTGGTTTAGATTCATGATTGCTTGGATTGTTGTTTTGATTGATGTCTTGGTTATTGTTTTGATTGGTGTTTTGATTGTTGTTTTTATTGGTCTTGGTGGCAGCTACTATCAAGTTAAATAATGGTTTTGCATTTTTTTTTTCAGCTACACCATCATTGTTACCAACATTTTTTATTTCTTTGCCAAAATTTTGGTTTGTAATTATTGTTATAATTATTAGAGGAGTTTGTTGAGTTGTTTCCTTCATTGTAGACTTTTAAGACTCCTCTTCTGACCAAGGCTTCTTCGATTTTGAGTCCATTTTCAATCATCTTTTCAAAGGTGGATGGAAATTCCAATTCAAGTCTATAGCTCATCTCATCATTTAGATTGTCAATGAAGATTTCCATTTTTTCTTTTTTAGGTATGGGATGAGCATATCTTGCAAACAATCTTCTCCATCATTCTAAAAATATGAGGAATGATTGGCCCTTTTTCTATTTTGTGTTGCAAAGGTCTTTCATGGTTATCTCGTGCTGGATGTTGTAGGAGTATTGGGAGATGAATTTATTGAGTAGCTCTTCAAAAGGTCTAATTCCTAGTGGTAATTTTGAAAACCATTCCATGCAATGTCCACCTAAGCTTTGTGGAAACAATCTCATCAAATAAGTTTCTTCATGTGAAAATTCAAGGCCCATGGTTCAAAATTCCCTTACATGATCTATAGTATCAATTTTACCATTATATTTATCATATTTTGGAAACTCACAATGTTTGGGAAAAGGAATCATGTTGACAGTTTAATCAAAAGGATATGGGCAGATGTCTTGCATCAAGCATCTTTTTGTGGTTCCTCTTTGCATGTCTTGAATTTGTTGTTGTAGATTTTTCATTTGATGAGTTAATGAAACCATTGGATCTATATTTGGTGGATAATTTTTAGTTCTTTTGGGTGCTCCTTTCAGTTGATTAGCATCAAACTCATTAGGCAGCTTCAATCCTTGGTTTTCCAGCATTAAAAAGTATGTTTCTCCATCTTTTTCAAAAATCTTTTCCATGAACTTGTGGAATTTGGGATCTTTTTGATCTATTTGGATATCTTCCTTAGTTATTTCATAACTTTCAAGTTGGTGGAATATATGGAATGGATTTTATTCACCTTCAACCATTGTGTTTTGAGTTTCAATTTCTTTTTCCTTTTTTTTTTTTCCTTTTGTGATCTTGTTAAAACAGGCATACAAGTGTTATAGTTTTGACTAGACATTTATCTTTGTTGGAGAGTGCCAAGGATATTAACTAAGTCAAATAGAATGACAAATTCTATTGATGATCTACTAAGTTGAATCTGACTGTATAGCATTATTTTGTGATGAAGGATGATAGATCTTGATAATGAAACTTAGCTTAACAATCAAGAAAATGATGGATGATTAGGAACTTTAAGGTGTTAGATATTAGTTTAGTTAAAGCATTTGACTGGCAAGGACCAATTTCATCAAGTTAAAAAAAATATTGTAACTAAGAAATGATTATGTTTTGCAAAGGATCCTTAATTCTGGTTCAAATTGTTAGACAGATTGTGAATTTAGCTCTCTGTTTGTGAATTTACTAGATGTGCTAAAAAAGGGTACATATGCGCTAAAAGATGGAATGGATGCACTAATAAACAGCTTGGATGCACTAGACTATCCCCTAGATGCGCCAATAAATTGATTCAATACGCTGAATAGTGGGCCAAATGTGTTAGAGAATACACTGAATGCACTAAAAGATGCACTCAATGTGTTGGAAAATGACTCTGATGTGCTAGAAAATGGGTCAAATGTGCTAAAATAAGCCAGGGATGCACTAGAATTCCCCTAGGTATGATTTAATTTTGTACTCTATAGGTGAATGTACTAAAATAATTTGCAAATACACTAGAAGATGAAATAGATGCACCAAGAAATGACCTAGATGAACTAAAAGATGGACTAGATTCGTTGTAAAATGGACCAAATGTGCTAGACTATCCCCTAGATATGCTAGAAAATGCCCTATATGTGCTAGAATAAGTGAATGCATTAGAAAATTCCCTATATGCACTAGAAAATATCATGAATGTGCTAAAACAGGGAATGTATGCGCTAATCTAGAAGTGTTCAATGTTTTTGAATGTCTATTTGGTTATTTTTCTTTTAATCAGTGAAATGGATTTTTTTAGGGGATGCTTTTCTGAACAATGATTTTTTTTATCTAGGTTCTCTATTTGGGAATTATGTGAATTAGGTGTTTTAAATGGACGACTTCTTGAAAAATGATTCCAAACACAACATCAAGTTGTAAAATAGTTATTTCAAACCTAGGAACTAAACATTAAGTGTAGGTTCAAGAATCTGGTCTAAGTCCTTTTATTTCCACATGTATAGCACAAGAGAAAAAAAATCAAACACTCTTCTAATGTCAAGGGTCATTTAAAATACCATAGCCCACATCTTAGAACTATGTTAGCTCACATAGCCATATCACCCCCTAGAGGGTGCTCATTTTTTTTCCTTTCCCATTTTTTTAACCAAATTTGAATCCACCACTTTTGGCCAATAATCCCTAATATGGTGAGTATCTTTGGGGAAAATTATTCCCTCCCCTTGCACTGTGATATAAGAAATGTTTGGAGATTTACTCGGCTAACTTCTACACTTAAAGTTCGTAGTAAGGGTTTCTGTGAGATGCGACAAAATGATAAATTCCCATAGGAGACCTCCCAACCTTTAAAACAAAGGCTTTGGGGATGGTTATCACTGCACACTACTAGTGAAAGTGACTTTCCTCAAATTCACATTTGATTATAGTGGGTCAGAAAACTTGGCTTTAGTTGTTCCCACTTAGGTCATTCCCATAGGGTGAGTACTTTTTCCAACTACAACAAACCTTTTGAAGGTGCTATCAAAACATAAAAGAGTGAGTCTAGCATTTTGGTCACCCAATGAAGGGGAGAGTATAGGCCTATCACTTTACAAGAACAATAGATAGAGTGTTCATTAACCTCTTAATTAAACTAGGTGCCTAATTTAATCAAAAGAAGACAACAATAACTCCAACCCCTACAAACACCATTAGTAGTTTGATATAATTGTCTTTGACAACATTTAAAAGTACCTGCAAAACATAAAGTATTGATCAGTTCTCAAAATTCTAAGTTTCTGCAAAGAAAACCAAATGCGCTAAAACATAATCCATATGTGTTAAAATATTACAAAGATGTGCTAAAAGAACTACTTAATGTGCTAGAAAATCTACTTAATGTGGTAAAAGATAGAATGAATGTGCTAAAAGACCCCATGAATGCGATAAAATATGAGTTGGATGCACTGAAAGATGCTCTATATGTGTCGTAACAAGAACTGGATGCACTAAAATATGTTTCGTATGTGCTAAAAGAAATAATGGGTGTGCTACATTTAAGTTCACGTCTAGATCTGTAAAAAAAGTTCCAAAAAATGTTAATAAAAATGGGGTTGAGCCCCATAGTGGGTGCCAATTTATGTTTGAAGTAAATATGCAAATGAATAACAAAATCACACAAGCAATGAGACATTATATTAGAGAAATTGAATCACAAAACTAATCAAATTGAAATAAAACCAATTCCCTAAAGTCGTCCCATTCTTTCCTATCTTCAAGGATTCATGAAATCATACTGGCTCTGAGATTTTTTGTGCACTTATGACCTTTAAAATGACAACCTGAAGAACAGAATGTTGGAAAATGCAAGAAATATATTCCTACATGATTGATAAACTATATGATTGAGTGATACTATGATTAATGATGATGTGATAAGGAAATGATGCTAAATGCTTTAATGAAAATTCTGTAGAGTAAGATTGCTCAAAGTTGGGATATGAAATGTTGTAGAATGAGGCTGCATTTATAGATTTTCCAAGGTATATTATGATGTGGCAACAACCAATGGTCAGGATTTTAGAGCTGGAGAGATGAATGGTGGAGGATGATGAAGTTAGAGAGAATCAAGGAGAGTGTTCCCTTTAATAGAACATGTTTCCAAGTGTGAGAGAGAATAAATGGAGGAAGAGAGCCAAGTGTCTCAAGTTTGTTTCAAAATTTGTTGAGGATAATTCCAATTTAAATATTAAGGATCTATTTAAACTCATGAGACACATGATGAGGTGGTAAGAGGAAAAGTTGTAGACATATCACTAAATTTAAATTTGGAATTATTCAAATTTAGTCAGAAGATATTAATTAAATAAAACAAACTATTGAAATTTGTTTATTTAATTAAGATTAGAGGAATGTGATTTAAGATAAGAAGAATTATAAAATGAACTATATAAATAAATTTATAATTTATTTATAAGTAGATGAAATAAAAGATTTTTTAATTAAATAACTTGTATTTAATTAATTGATTATCTTGATCAATTTTAGGTGTATACAGTCATAAGTCTGACACAAAACTTTAAATTCAAAGAGAAACTAGTCATGATCCTCAAAAAAATTTCCTCTAAAGGTAGGTAATTTACAGAAGGTGAAATGTTTTCATAGGAGGTTCATCATTCTATACATTTAGATTAATAGGATAAGAAAAGGTCCTATTGTTTGGTGGAGGATCATTACCTTGTTGATCACCCATTTCTTCTTGATGTTGTTCCTGATTCACTTGTGGATTTTTAGTCTGATATTGTTGAACTTCTTGTTCTTGTTCAAAATTAATATTTCATGGAAGGAATCTTCCTATATGGTCTCTAGATCATCTCATCCACAATCTAAAATATCTTCCTTATCAACACTAAGGATTCACACTTAAATAGCTAGATCTTCTATTATCCCCGACAATGATTCCCAAAATGATGAGAAAGGTCATTGATGCCACTTTGTGCATCATTTAATTTATAAATTATTGAACCAAGTGTCTTAGAGTTGTATGCAATAAGGGTGTTTCCATAAATTGGGGGTTTTGCACTATGAACAGTGACTTTTGGTCATGGTTTAGCTCTATTAGGAGCTATTATGAGCTTTCAGGAGCTCTCAAGAACCAATCTTAACAACAGGTTCCTAAGTAATTCTAAAGACTTAGTCCTAATTTATCTCTTAACTAACGATTATCCAAACTCCAATAACTCAGTTTAGAATTCACTTGAATTATTTGCAACTTATCCATGGAAGAATTAAGTTAAACACTAAATCAACTTTTTAATGAAAACTCAGAATTGAGATGTACTTAGAAAGTAAATCTATTTATGTTTGTAGAAAATAATCTAATTATGTTTGCAGAAAGGGATCTAATTATGTTTGTAGAAAAGGATCTAATTACATTTGCAAAAGATAAATGTTTAATCTAAAAAATAGTAACACTAACTTCCATGAAAATTTCCCAAATAAGCTTTAGTTCTATCTTTCCATAAATTATTGTCTTTGCCATTACAACCACATGCATTTTGAAATAACCAATGAATCTAATTCTATAAAAAATAATTAAATCTATAGTAAAGGAGTGAATATAAATATATAGTAAAGCATAATGAATTATTCTAAGAATTCAATGAATTTAATCTAAGAATATAAGCATTCACTTTCACTAGCAATGATTAACAAAGATCTAAATTCCTATTTTATAACTAAGATGAACAATGAAAAATTAATTGAATCAAATAAAATAACACAAGTCACCTCCATCAGTTGAGCGTGCTCTATTCTTCCTTTGGTGGGACTTAAACACTAAGATTCAAATCAACTCCTTATTTCCATTCCAATTGGCCAAAATAGATGAGTAGTAAAAAAGTGCAGATAATCCACATTACAATGCTAGAGTGAAATATTAGCTAACTCCTAACAAAGACTAAGGCTGGATATTTATAAGAATATCTGCTTATTTGAATACAAAAGTTGGTCTAGCCCGCCAAGATGCAAAATGGTAACAACTAAACTTAAACAAAACCAAAGTGTCATAAAGAAATTTGCCACATGATAATATCTAAATAGGAAGTTTTCAAACTGACTAAAGAAGTCAATTCAAAACATTCATCAGGAGCCAACTAGAGCAATTAGGAGCAAGACATATTTAAAGTTTGTTAAACAGGGAGTTTAACTCATCCACCTCATAACATTAGCATTTAATCCATCAAATAGAATCCTTAAAGATAAGATGTAATCAAGAAAACAAAAGATCTCAACTTGCATAAACCTTTCATCATTAATCATCATTCAAAAGCAAGACATTTAATGCAAAATACCATTTCTCATATATACTCTAATTAGTTAAATATAAGGAAAAATCAAATAAATATTCAAGCATATAGTCTTCAGCCAACATAGTTAATTAATATATAATAAAGTCTTTTAACACATAAAAAAGGATTAATTAAAGTGTCATTTTATGCATTCATCACCCTACATACCATGAGGACTTGAAGGTTTAGTTTTATCCTTTTATATACTGGACCAAGTGAAAATCCGATTGGAGTCATTCCCTCTTGTGAGGAAAGCCCCTCTAAAGGTAACAAAACCAAGACAAGTATGTTGTTTCTGATCTCCAAGATCACATGAAGTGCGAGGAGAGAGCATAGACAACACCTTTATCTTACACTTGCATGGGGTTCATTTTAAATCCAAATCAAAATGTGTGGGTGGTTATACAAGATGCCAAAGGAATGCTTTTGATTTTCAAGATCGCCAAGTGGTGCAAGAGAAGAGCATACACATTCAATGAAAAAAATGTAAACCACAAGACATGGAAAAAACTTGTTAATTTTAACCCCGCTTATGATGTCAAACCAAACACTCAAGTTATTTCTAGACAAACTAATCTAAATGTGATCTAATCTACAAAAAAAAAAAGATATAATGTTTGAAGATAGATTCTTTGACAATCGAACTTGCAACACACTTATTAATAGCTTGAGTCACTGGTCTTCGACAAACCAAAGTTTATGTTTTTGTTTTCAAGTCTTGGACATATGAACCTACAAAAGCCAAACTAACAAAATTAGCCTCAAAATTGAAAACAAAACTAAAAAGAAAACTAACATTTAATCTAGCTAATAAAAATTAATAAACAAAATTAATCTAAACTAACTCAAAAATCTAAATCTAACTAATTAAAAAAAAATTATATCTAAATTTAAATCTAAACTATACTAAATTAATCTAAATTAATAAAAATCAATTTATATTAATTATTCTAAATTAATCTAAAGTCAAAACTAACTTAATCTAAATTTCTCTAAACTAAAATTAAAATTAAATTAAACTAAAAAAACTAATTATTGATCAAAACTAAAATTAATTTAAATTAACTTAATTAATCTATTTTAAAACTAAAAAGAAAATTAATCTAAATTAAAACTAAAACTAAAATCTGAATTTAAAATCTATACTAAATTAGATTTTATGAATGCACTATGTGTGTTCAACCAACTGTCAACTGTGGCAATCCCTCGTACACATGGCTTTGATGAGAAAAAGATAGAGTTGCACATTGACTACTACAAACTTTTGCTTGATGCTGCCAAAGTTCATAGAGAAGTCGTAGAACGTGAAGAGCAACAAAGCCATCAAAAGTAGGAAGTAACATGCCAACTTTCTTAGCTGATGAAGAAAAATGAAAAGCCATGCCACACGCGGTAATGGGGAAAAAAAGGTGAGGAATACAACTTCTAAAACTTCTGAATAAGCTCACATCCAGTCACATCTATTACAACTAAAAAAGACATTTCACATAATTTTGCTTTATTTTGAAGTAAGCCTTATAAGTCAAATCTTTATTATTTTGAAAACAATCTATTCCATTGCTAATGCTTTACAAACAAGATATCTATAAACTAGAATCCTCCTTGTTTAAATTCTGGAAACCAAACTAAGTATAAACTAATTACAAATACTAAAGACAACATAAGATACTCCATGATGCAATTTTTTTTTTATTACATAGGCTACACGAAATTTAACTCGTACCATAGGGGAAAACCCCCAATTGTCGTTCATGATCCAATTGTTGTTTACTCCTTGTTCACCTAACCCCCCAATAACCGTTTACATTTTAGTCATTACATTGTTTTAATTATGCCAATAAAAATTTACAATTTACACCAATATATGTTCACTACTGAATGTGTAGTTGACCAAAAAAATTAAAACACATTGAAAACTATTGAAAACACCTTAAATTTTTGTGGTTTTTTATTGGTTGTCTAAATGAACAAGTACTGGCGAAGTGGTAAAGATGTAAGGGACGGAGGTTTAAAAACACCCTTTTTGAGCACCTTTCACTTTACGGGTTCCACAAGGCGTGTTTTAAATACCCAGAGGCCAAATTTTTCTTTTTAAGGTCCTAACTCGCTTATGAAGAAGCCCAATTTTTTTTTTTTGAAATTGGACCTATTTTGCACTCTGCACGAATGCGCGAAGTTAGCCCTGACGGCTACTGGTACGTTTCCCCTACTTCCAGTTGGGTAAGTGGGTAGGATGATTTGATTTATTGTGAAATTTCCAGAAGGTAAAGTAGATGGTGATGGCCTTACAGGACGATATAGTCGATACACTGATGTGTTGGGTAAAGGCACCTTCAAGAATGCTCATAGGGCATTTGATGAAGTTGAACTTCTGTAGAATCATGATGATCTAGAGAGATTA
Organism: Sequoia sempervirens; assembly: GCA_007258455.2. NCBI lineage: Eukaryota > Viridiplantae > Streptophyta > Pinopsida > Cupressales > Cupressaceae > Sequoia > Sequoia sempervirens. The sequence continues at coordinate 20,228,398 of VDFB02137365.1, forward strand.
TATTCAAAAGTGCATATTGATTTTATCTCTAGAAGGGTAGGATTTGGATAAAAATAATTGTGTTAGAAAATCTGTTCAACAAAAATAGTTCAAAATAAAGTGGTTTATGCATTTTTGTTTCAAGAAATGCTTCCTTTGTAAGCTAAAGATTTTCATTTGTAGACACACTGATAATTAGTACAAGCCGATAATATAAACTTCCAGCAAAAACTAATAATAGTTATAAAATAGCAGGAATATAAAATTTCACGACGGGTTCACCATCTATAATTAGGGTTCCATTTTCAAGTTTAAAACATATTAGATCAATAAACATAAAAACCCTAATAAACTATCGAGGACAATAAAATCATAAAAGCATAAAAGAAAATGGAATAATATCACTCAATCCTTCATGCATTCATTGAATTATCTCCATAGCTCTTCTCCATTTTGCAACTAAATGATGCTTTCCCTTAGATTCAAATGTAGCCTAAAGTAAATGAAACAAGATATTGAAGAAAATATTATCTCAACATCATTATCACCTATATTCTCTAGATATCTATAAATGATAGTGACAACACTATTTATACAGAGTCAGAGGAAAAATGGACGGATCAGATTAATTGATTTTTATTTCAATCAATGGACGAAGTTAAATGAGATAAGACGAGATACAATTGAAAGTGGAAGAGTAAGATGAAATTAACCAATTTTTCAACAAAATCAGTTAGTTCGAGAGGGAAATTGCATTTTCAAATAATGAAAACATTATTTAAATGCGAAAGGAAAAAGGAAAATTAACTTTTTTATTAAATAGAAATTTAATTCAAAAAGTGGGAGAAATGATGAGTCATTAATTAAATAAGATTTATTTAATTTGTGTCAAAAAAGGATAAAGGTGAATAATTAAATAATTAACATAATTATTTAATTATAGTAAAATGTGATAATAATTAAATAAATAAAATTTATTTCATTATAGAGGAAAGACATTACTGACGTAATATAATTTATTTAATTAAGCAAGAGTAATGGAGAAATTAATTAAATAATTAAAAATTATTTAATTAATAGCAAAAATATGACCTTAGACAATGGAAAAATGGTGTTAGCAAGCCTAGGATGTATTTTTTAGTGTCTACACTAGGTTCCTCTGTCTTTGTCTTCTTCTTTTTTGTTATTAGTTTCAGTATATCAATTATGTACTTTTCTAAAATTACATTAGTTTATTATAGTTGCATATTTAACCTATTTCCCTTTCAATCATACAAACTCTCAACCAACAACTAATCATCCAAATTGGTGCCAAAATCTTAATTAGCCATTCTAGCTCTATTTTGAGGAAAGTAGCCAAGTGGTCATGTTTGATAATTTTTGTGACCTCTTTATGTGATGTAAGTGGAAAGGAGTGATTTAGATCCTAGGTTAGGATCTTTTCCCACATCACAGTATGCAAGATGCCTATTGACATCAATCCTTTCTATCTCAATTCTCATGTACTCTACCCACTACTACTTCCATATAATTTCATTTTTGGAGAAATTTATAACTTTCTCATATAAGTCCCATACAAATAATAATTTTATTTGAACTACATAAAAACATACATATTAATCCTACACTTGGTTTGTTGACTCCATAAAGGAATTTTTCCTATTCTACTAGATTCCAAACCTATCACTCTTTTTACACCTACATGTAAGAGATTTCATATGTATAAGCACTAGATGCTTCCCTATTATGATTATCATAGTGCACATGTTTGTTCTACTAAATGTTAACATTTTAAAAAAAATATTTCAATATGTTTTACATCATCTTTCATTTTTATATCTCTATATCTATCCATTCCATGCAAACGAGTTGATGAAATTGATGGGTCGTATTAATTAACAAATAATATTGATTAAAATTATTATTTTATCTTGATGAATAAATCTCGGGAATGATACTTAGAAAAAGATTATGTGATAGACATTAATTCTCATAAAGAGCATAATTTATATACATTCTAATTTTATATGAATAAAATGAGAATAGAAGTATCAAAATGAATAATAATATATTAATATACAAGAATAAGAGATAAAATACAAGACCTTATGAATGGGGTGAAATCACTTTTTTTTCTTTTATCTATGATGTGTGTTACCCTTCTTAAAATGATGATTACAATGACTTGGCAAATGAAATTGAGAAAAAATGGGCCACACCTTTCACCTATGATACTAAAAGTATTGAGTATTATAATTTTACCATATCAACTATTCCCACAAATCCCCCTCCTATAGTTGTGGATCTCATTTCCATTTTCAATCATTTTAAAATACCTCCAATCTATTTCAGTGGGATGTTGTTTCAATCCATTACATATATTCCATCTCTATTCTCAATATTTAATAGTACAATTTTCTCAATTATGGTAGAAAATTATCACATGATCTCCATGTGGGTCCATTTTTGTTAATAGTATGGCCTATATTTTATCTTTCTCATCCAAAGTTACACTTATTCTAGATAATTACCATATGACATTCAAACCACCTCTATTCTATGCATACCAAATTTTATGATCCAAAATATATGACATTAAGGGAGGAGTATCCTCCCTTGGAGGGCTACCTTTGGTTCTATTACATACACCCTCCCCATATTATGTTAAAATACTTGTATGCATTTCATGTATTAAATTTTTTTAGGGAGATTCATGTGCCTTACACATCTTACATTCTTTGCATGCTTCTAGAATATCACAAGTTTGTGGTCCCAAGCATAAATTACACTTTGACATAATGTCTCTTATCTATATTTTTTAGCAATATAATACAGTAGCACATTCAGTCCTTGATATTGTATTGGTAAATAGTTCAATGATAGTTCATGTGATATGTTGTCTTGTAATTATTTTGATACTCTTTATAAGCCACCTAGCAACTAAGTACATCGGTGCATGTGATTCATTGAAGCATTATATGGTTCCTAGCAATAGGTCATGGTAAACCTTGAACCATATCCCCATTTTCCAAACAATAAAGCATGTTCATATTATGCTCTCTATTTTTTTAGAAATATATCATGCTAGAAAATCCTTATTTTTGGTACGAAATTTATTTTTTGTTCATAATTTATTTCTTGTGTTTGTAAAATTTAATTCTTGTTTTTTATTTATTTTGTATGCTCTCTTTTGTACATTTTATATACACATTTGATTATATAAGATTTTTTAACACCCTTTTATTTTAGATTTTAACATTTTCTAAATTTTAGATTAGAAGCATTTAATACTTTGTAACATGTTCTTTTACAAGTCTTAGCTTGGGGCATGAGATCTTCAGTTAGATATTTTTTGGTACCTTGTGATGTACTATTTCTACATGTATACATTAGCATAGCTTCCTCACTTAGTTTGATTAGCCTATTAAAGTGAAGAGACAATATAATCTATAATCTTGGCATTACAAATTTTACCCATTTTAGCACTCGATTTATGAATGATTATTAGGACATATTTTAGACCATTTTTATATTGTTTTCAATAATTAGAATGTTAAAAATATATGTTTATTTATTTCACCATATTCTATGTCAATTTTAATGTCTTTGTTTCTAGACTAAATTATAATTGTGCAAACATCTACTTAATTTTGTGACAGTCAACCAATAGTGTATTCAAATAGACTTTACTTTATAGTAAGAATACAAGTGTATTTTCATGTTTTTTTATAGTTTACATTTGGCCATAATATATATAGCTCCAACATTCATCATTATGAGTTCCTCTTCTAGGATTAGTAATATTTTGATGCAAGTATGATGGGGTCTAGGTAGAAAATCTTGATGATTATTTTTTAGATATATCTTGCAACATTCTTGTAATTTTATAGTAGTCTCTTACAATGTTGAATGGTTTGCAATGCATTTGTTGCAACTCTATGAGCCTATAAGCATAGCCATTGAAACATATGTTTATCTCAATTTTAATCATCATAAGATCTTAATTATTTTATTAATCATCACTTATATTATTTTATCCTTTCAAAATGTAATATATTTGCAATCTATAACAAGGATTTATTTAGCTTGTCTAAATAAAATAACATTGTCATATTTTTCAAATCTAAATTCTTATGTTTTTCTTGTTTAATATTACCAATCTCCCTTTTGGCACTTCTTATTTCTCATTCTTAACAATTTTGGGACTTTCTTGATCCATATTCTCTTTCTCACATTTAAAAAATAATAATCTTGATCTTAAATATACATAGTATCACATATTGACTTTTACGTTTTAGGTCTACCATCGCAAGTGATGGTTTGATATTTCTCATCCTCAATTGTCATTTCATTCATTTAGTATTTATTTTGCATCTATTAAATTATTTCATAAATATTCTATTAATAGGACTATTATAATGATAATATTTTTTGCAAAACCCATTTTCCCTTATGAAGGTCCTATCAAGAAATTTTATTTTTTTTACAATCCTAAATGGTACTATAACTATTGGATGGTGATGCAATCACACTAGTTTATGATACTTGTATTTTTTTCTTATACTCATTAATAATATTAGTGATAATTTATTATCTCTTTGAACACCAATTTACTCTGTAATATTATAGTTCCATTTTATTACTAATTGATTAATTGCAATACATTGTAGCATATTGTTTATTTAATAAACATCAATAATAAAAAGAGAAAAAAATCAACTCTTTGTTAGTTAACATAATTCTTACTATTAATATTATTTCAATTGTTTTAAATTATCTTGCTACCATGAAATGAATGGTTAAATTAATCTTTTAAAATAGGTATACATTAAAAAAACTATTATTTAGTAGGCCTACATGATGTTATGTTTAATAGTTAATATATACTACTGATTTACATGACGCTATCAATTTTCCTTTACATTTAATATGTAGCATCCTCAAAATTTGACCAATTGGAGGGGCATATATTATCACTAGTTTTTAATCATGGTTCTGATCATAGTGATGTATTCATGACTATTATGATCATTCTCTCATATCAAATAGAGCTTCAATATTGTATCCAAACAAAACACATAACCAGATAGTTGAATATATTTTACCATGATAATTGTAGAGTGGGATTGTATTTCACATGATCAAAGCTACTTTCATCTTATCTACATTGTTGTAGTTCTTCCCATTTTCCAACTTTCTTAGTATTTTTTGTTTTAACGCATGGTTGAGGTCCTCTTTGATTAGTTAAGACAATACAACTTTCTTTTTAGCTAGAATCTTCTTACCCTACTCCTTTTACATTTCTAAAAATAGTTATAGCAAGTTGTGATCATAATGATTTTTTAATGTGTGATAGATGCTACACATCACAACCTTTTCTTCTACACTTATAAGTTCTCAAGTTGTATCATTGGTGCCAAGGAGAGTGCACATTATTAGCATCTATGATTTGCATATTATACATGGATATGAATCTTTTAAGTGCCTAAAACTATTTAATTTTCATGTTGGATACTTGATTTACTATGACATCCATTCTCATAATAGATCTAGTTCAATTAAAAGTGAAAAAAAAAACATCTAAAGATGAAAATCTCATACCCATATTATTTACCTTGGTATTTTGGATCCATAATGACTAAATTATCCTTTTAGACATTGACTATATATTATACATGAAAACTGACAAAATACAACTCAATCTCATAATCACTCATCCCCACAAATTTTTCAGGAATCTTAAATTTATTGTTTATTATCATAATTCGAATCTATAATTTAAATTTTAAAATTCAAAATCTGAACATAAAAAAATAACAGCTAGCTTAAGTTGCTAACAAGTTGCCTATGCTTACTTGCTGCTCAATTTATGGAGATACACATTTCACAACCATTGTACTGCTTTCGAAGCCCGGCATCTATATATTTTCATCGTATTTAAAGAATTGCTCCCCGGGATGCTAAAGCAATTAAAAATTTCAATAATGATTACCCAATCATACTGTAAATTTTCTCAGTTTTCGTGCTGTTTGTATTATTCAACAATCATTATTAAATAACTTCTTAATTGGCTAAAAGTTTCTTGACAATGTATGTTTTACGGCAAGTGTTTATTAATCACCGGGAATCAGATCGAATTTCTTGATAGAAGAAGAGCGAATCAGAAAACTGTTCAGACAAAAACAATATCGATAAAACCCCTCCTAAGAAGATTAGTTTTCCAGAACTGCCGTACAGGAGGCGACAAATGTATAAATAGCACTCAGACATTGCAGCCTGCTTCTGATTTACGGCAATGAATTTTTATAATAATATCAATGTTCTGTAACGTGCTCATCAGTCTACCTCTCTCATGGACTGAAAATTTTGGCTATATAAAGAGGCCTTGTGAAGAGCAGACTCAGGCAGAAATATCACAGCACAATGGGTAGAAGTCCTTGCTGCTCTCAACACTCTGCACTTAACCGTGGGGCTTGGACTGCCCAGGAGGATTATATTTTGGCCCAATACATAAAAATCCATGGAGAGGGCCGATGGAGATCCATTCCCCAAAAAGCAGGTGAGCTTGTGCATTTATTCTGATACTTCACCATTATTATGAGATTGCAGGTATAACTCTTAAATCTAGAGCAACGGCTCATTTAATCAGTCTGAAGCTGGATAATTTGTTCTGCAGGTCTGAAGCGATGTGGGAAGAGTTGCAGACTCCGTTGGTTGAACTATCTCCGTCCTGATGTAAAGCGGGGAGATGTTTCAGCCGAGGAAGAGGAGCTCATCATTAGATTGCATGGACTCCTTGGCAATAGGTATAACCATAGTCCTTATACTGAATGATTAGTGAGTAATATTAGTAGGATATACAGATGTTTATAATTGTGTTGTGTGTATGTGCCGATGCTTAAAATTAGATGTGTATATGTAGATGTTTATATTTGTGCTGTGTGTATATGCAGATGTTTATAATTGTGTTGTGTGTATATGTAAATATTTAAAGTTGTGGTATGTGTATATGCATATGTTTATAATTGTGTTGTGTGTATATGCAGATGTTTAAAACTGTAATGTGTGTATGCAGATGTTTGTAAATGTGTCATGTGTATATGCAAATATTTCTAATTGTGTTGTGTGTATATGCAAATATTTGTAATTGTGGTGTGTATATATGCAGATGTTTATAATTGTATCGTGTGTATATGCAGATGTTTATAATTGTGTTGTGTGTATATGCAAATATTTATAATTTCGTTGTGTGTATATGCATACGTTTATAAATTTGTTGTGTGTGTACGCAGATGGACACTGATAGCAGGACGGCTGCCGGGTCGAACGGACAATGAAATCAAGAATTACTGGAACTCTCATCTCTGCAAAAAGAATCCGCCAGGGAAAGAAACTTTTACGAGAGAAAAATCTAAATCTAAACTTGCGCATCCAGCAAGTGATCGTGTGTGGAAATCAATTCCCGTTAAAACAAAAGCGGTAAGAATTGCAAGCAGATATATTGGAGGCAGTATAATGGCAAATCATCCAGACATGAATTCTGCTGGTAGTGCAGATATTACAAAGATCTCGAAATCACTTGTCGACGAGTACATGAAAGAGGACGATTCTAAAAGCGTGGAGTTTGATGCTGTCGAATCGGGCTTTCCATCTCCCTGTTATTCTTTACAAGACTTTTACAGCAGTGAATTGGAGGAGGCTATTTCTTCTGTGGAGAGAAATTTGCAACAAGAGAAGAATGTTACAGAAAAGCAAGAAGTGGAGATAAAGTTTAACACGCAGGAAAATTGTGGGATACCTGAATCGCAACATTCGCAGAAATTAAATATGCAGTGGTTGAGCACGCTACTGTTGGAATCGGAGGAAGAATGGAAATAAAATATCTCTCCACGTTCCTCAATAAATTTTACTATTTAATGCTAACATCTAGGTTATGTAGGTTTTATAATTATTTGTTTTATTGTGCTGGAATGTGCAAAATTGAGTTGGGTACACAATAAATGAAGTGACATACAATTAAATAAACATATTGTTGAGAGATTGATGGCATAGAAATTTGATTACTACATCATTGACCAACACTCAAAAAATTTAAGCCATTTAAAATTGACACAGTTCTTACGTTTTTAATGATTAAAAGGGAATAAATTACATCTATTTAATGAAGTTAATTTAAGAAAGTAAATAACGAGTTTGTATAGAAATTTACACGGATTTAGTTTCGTAGATGGTTTAATGTTTTTTTATTTTATTTTAAATTTTGCTTCAATATTTAAAATATGTTTTTGATATTTGATTTGATTTTATAATATTGTGAGTATGTTTTTGTTTTGTTTTAAGTTTAATTTGTGGATATAAAAAAGATTCTTACGTATGGAGAAGTGGATTATTTTCGAAAAATAGATTTAAGTAGAAATTATCTATGAAATTTTAGTTTGTTGAAACATGTTCATCCTATCTTTTAGGATCTAAATCTATGTAACGAGTGACATTGACAAATATTTTTGAGCAATTTGTGAGGTAGGGATCTCGTCCTTTAGTTAACCCGTAAGGATGTGGTTTATAGTTTGAAGGCAACAAACAACCATTAAAGATGCATATTTTATTGCTAAATGTAGATGTTGATGTAAGTTGATGGTGTGGTAATACATTATGATGCTTCTTGAATTATAGTGTGAATTAAAATGATAGATAAATGGATATTAGATAAGTGAAATGGGGTTTTGTCCTTTAAAACAAAACTACAAGGTGCAACTTGAAATGTTGTGTTCAATTTGAGAAATAACATCTACTTATGAAGGGGTGAACTTTGGCCTACTTTTAAATTTGAATTTAAAAGTTTAGGGATGGAATCTATGTGCATGTGTTTGAACCAAATTAATTTTAGTGCCCATGCAATCAATTGAGAGTAATGGATATGAAAGTTGAAAATTGGCTCTAGCCCTTGAGGATATGTGAAGGTGGAACTAGGTCAAGTTTAAGTAATTTACCAACTCTCATGTAGAAACATGCTAGTTATACACTGGTCATCTTATGAAATTACATAAGTTAAGTCAAAGAAAACCCCCAAAAATGGGAAGAAAAATTTCACAATTAAACCCCCCCTTGATATTTACTTATACATGTGAACTACTATAAAGATGCACGCCAGAGTAAAACAAGTAGCCAACATGAAATTAGATATACAAAAATTCATATAACAGATACAAATATGGATGATGCTTTAGTATATTCTCCTCACAATGAGTCTTCTATATTTGAAATATGAAAACAAAAAAAATCCATTATGTAGCATTTGATAAGAATTTGAAATAGGCAATAACATGTTTAAAAATGTCAACAATTAAGAAAATAGGTGACCATGAAATTTGAAAGTGACATGAATCCATGAAGTGCACGATTCTTTCATAGGTGAGATGAATCTTAAAGAATGAAACTGTCACTATAATGATAAAAATCAAGGAATATCAACGAAAACACATATCCCCTTAAGTTGATTATATACATATGAAATGAAGAAAAATAGGTTTCTTTGTGGGGTTTTGAATGTGGGATGAGGGATCTATTTTCCTTATTTCATCAGGAAATGAGATCCACACAAAGAATTGACTTACAACCCTTAGGTGAGTCAACTAAATGAGTGATTTAGATTTCTTTTTTTATGTGGAGGATGGGGGTCAGGTTCACCAGGAACTTTTGGGAGAAAGGCTAAACATATAAAACCAGCCCAATTATGACAAATTAAACTTGAAACAATAATATTAAACTCAAAATAAGTAGAAATAAAAATTAAATTGCAGACCTGAGAAGGGAAGAACTCTATTTACCAATCACCAAAAGTGATTTTCTAAAGGCTTGTTGGGACTCATTCGACCAGGGGTGAATGGGTTCACTATTAGGATTGTTTCGCAACCTTTGGGAGCCTCTAATGCTGATATGTAGATTTCAATTTGTCTAAGTGGCAGTGTCCAAATTTCAGAAATAATTTTTGTAGGTGAGTTTTCCTGAGATGACAACAATTTTGACAAATTTTGCAACATTTTCAACTTCTCCAAATTTTCTCTACAAGAGGTCTTCAAGCTTTCTTCCACCTATATATGAAAATACAAGATAAGAGGGAAAAAATGTTTTTTTTCTAGTGAATGGGGGTTTGCCTTGGTCAAACCCTATTTTGGTAATCAAACCTTGAAATGAATAAAAGCATGAAAAGGGGAATGATGAATGAAAAAATCTATGTTACCACTCAAAAACACCCTTAGATAAGTCCTTGAATGAAAGTCTACAAATTGCATGAAATGAATTCAATGTATGTGGATATTGACACTTGAATCTTTCTCGAAATAGTGCTTTGTATGCTTGATTTGATCATGAAACCCACATCACAATGTTAGCTCCAAAAACATGCATGATGCAATAAGAATTTGATGTGATGATTCAATCTTGAATGCTATAATAAAACTCTGATAAATGTTCCCTTGAATGCATTTGCTCATAAAATTTTCTATAGGAATGCTCACTTGAAAATTGCTAGGTGAAACATAGTGAAATAACCTTGTATTTATAAATATGTATCCTTAATTTCCTGAAATTCAAATATCAGAAGTTGACATTCAATTATGGATTTGAAAACATTAAAATACTGCCAATTTTTTTTAAAAAAATTTAGGTCCTAAGGTATAAGGATGATCCATTCACCCATGGGTGAATGGGTCCCAGGTCCCTAAACCTAGGACACACATTGCTCAATGTAAAGTATTATGTTTAAGAATTAATGAATTTTGGGCTTCCCCTTTGTAAAATTTAATTAAATAGGCTTGGAAAATGAATTAAAGGGCTAGTTAAGGCATAATTAATCTCAATTAATTAAGGGAGCCATAAATAGGAATGGAACTGTAAAGAGATAAAATTTACAACACTAAATTAATGCACAATTATGTCCAATTTAACTAGGAGGGCCTAAATAAGTGAGAAAGTGTAGAGGGATACATTTTTATACACTTCATTTAGCTCTCACTTTAGAGAGAGGATAACCTTGCATCAAACTCACACTAATGTAGACAATCAAAACATATGTATGTAACAATGACAAGATACTCAATCATGCAATATCAAAGACTTAAAGAAAGGTAAAAAATGGTAGATCAAGCCTCAACTATCCAATGCGATGTGAAACACACTTCGGTTTTTTGTCCAAAAATGTTCACAAGCGAAACTCACTATCCACTATGTAAACAACACACATGTTCACACATGCTAGTTGAACTCTGACTGTCCACTAGGTCAGCCCCCAAGGGTGACAAATGAGAGAATATTATTAGGCTCCCATATCATACCAATGCTATACCTCTAATAACTTCATTAAGGAACAACAAAACAAAACACATAGGGTGGAAAACAAGAGAATCTTATTAGTCTCCCATACCATACCAAATCTATATCTTCAATAAGGCACCAAATAACAAAACATAAAATTCAATCTTCATACGGCCTAACAAGCTATGTTATGCTAAGAACCTATGAAAAAACAAGGCAAGACTTCACAAACAAGAAAAATGTGTTATGCTTGGTTGCCATGAAAAAGGGTTCGAGCTTTACAAGGTTAGCAATCTACACTATGCTAAACACTTATGAACAAAATGGCATATAAACATGTTCAAAGGGATTTTTCTTAGTTCATATAAGGTCTCCTCTTAGGGAACATTGCGCATAATGTCTCCAATAGAAGACTAGTCTAGGATAAAAGATTTGCAACTTATGGAATGCAACATGTAGCATCACCACTAAGAGGAAATTTGTATGCCAAGGAAGGTCTTACTCTTGGAGTAAATCAAACCCAGTGACACCACCAAGAAAAAGACACATCACAAGATGTAAGAAGATTGCTCAATGAAACAAAAGGAATGTCAAAATTTTCAAAAATAATAATGCCAATGTATGCACCCACTTACACCATGCTGTGAGAAATTACTTTAAAGTAGCAAATGATCAATGGTAACAATAAAGGAGACATGAAAGCTTATATAGAAATCCCTATGCCAAGTCATATGATTCCAAATGAAGCTATTTCATGAAAAAGGAGAGGAAGGGTTTCCCCCAAAATGAAATCCCAAACACATAAGGGATCTATGGATTTGGGGCCAGTATGTCTTTGCTACAATGTTGCTATAGAGCTCAAAAACATCATCATTTCCCTAATAGTCATAGAAATAAAAGAATGACACATAGAGAGTGAAAACGAAGAAAATATTTTGGGTCAACATGGAAGAGACCTAAATGTCTCAATGTCTTACATCATCTGCAAAAGGAAAACAAAAGATAAAAGAAAATATAAATGTTTATGACATATAGAAGAATGTAGATACAAATAGAGGAATGAACATGAAGACACATCAAATAGAACAATACGGGGGATCACATTATGCACATGCAATGACACAAATAACATGAAAAAATTAAATAAAGACAAGACTAGTAAGGCATAGATGAGTCAACCTATAGGAAGTCATCTACATCCCAATCTTGTTTTGCATACATGTGTAGGATAGACAACTAACCAAAGGGACAACATCAAGTGCCAAACTAGGACAAACACCAATTTCAACACTCTCTTTAGGAGGATCATCATTTAAGCTCATAGAAGAGGAAAATAATAAATTTAACGTCTTATGTAGTTCGTCATGAATTTTAGCAATTTCATTATCATCATCCAATTTTATCACAATAGGAGGCCTAATAATAATATCCATGGAAGGTTGTTATTGTTTATGCTGTGGAAAAGGTGAAGAATTATCATTCATTGCTTGAGACAAGTTTGGATTTTTATTTTCTATTTATTTTCTTATTTTTCTTGGAACAAACGAGCAATAACATGATGTCTATGCCTATGCTCTCTAGCATTTCAATTTCTTTTCATTTGGTTATGATTGTGTAGGAGCCAGTTTATTAACCATAGGTTTGTTTTCTTCCCTTAAGGGAGGAACAAAAGGAACCATGGGAGGTTGTTCAACCACTTTCTCATTAGCTCTGTAAAACAAATTTATTTTAGGAGTAACAACAACACTTATTTTGTTATCTCATGGTCTCTTAGAAATGGATGAAGGATTTGCTATGTTTTAGTCTTGTTTACTAGGAAGGGCTTTAGGTTCAACCATCATTTCATCAAAGATAGAAGTCATAATCGTGGGTTGAGGCATATTGGTAAGGGATAACTTTGCTATGCGCTTTGCCTTAAAATTTTGATATGATTTGAAAAATAAGTCCTCACGGGTTCTAATAGGTTCTATAGGATAAGGCCAAAAATAAATCCAATGAGAAATTCCCACAAGAAGACAATAGATTAAAGCCACTATGATGCACAATAAAGATATCATTTCCAAATGGAAACTTTAAGAATTTATGCACAAATTATGAGATAAAATTCATGGAGAAAATCCATGGGTAGGCTAACTTCACATGAAATTGATTCAACAATGAGATGATGGTGAATGAGACACTTAATTGTTTCAATCCAACTTTCAAAGGAAGATTTATCAAACCTATTGTAGGGAAAGCAAAACCATAATGCATTTTCATCCATGCTTTCAAGTTTTCATAAGTATCTTGATAAATCTCATACATAAATAAGACTTCTTCAGTGATCACATTCTCTATAAAGATGAGATCAATTAATATCCTAGTAGTAGGCTTGTCCTTGATTCTTTCAGCTATGTAAAAAGAACCATCAGGTACATTTTTTATTATTTCATTTTGTGAGAAACAAATGCCAAGGGGTATATCAATTTGGCCCTTACGAGGTTTAACTTCAATAAATCCAACCATAGATTTTATAGTGTTCCTCATTATCGTTTGTGTTATCATCATCTGTGTCAACATTCATCACATCATTCTTTGTTTCACTACCTTTGACTAAGGAAATGTTATGATTTGGTGTAGGATTGGTAAATATTTTCAATTTTTGGCTAGGAGGAGCTAGGTCAGGCAAGATCATGGGGGTCCAAACTAGGCCCTTAACTGGCAATAAAATCTAGAAAAATAGAGTTAGGCAACTTGAACTAAAAATTTGAATAAGTTATTAACATAATTTGAAAAATATGTACGAACAAAATTTCTAGCAAATTGAATGTAGTTTCTAAGATATTAGTCATTCCTTGGAAAAAAATTAATCTATTTGGTGAAAATTTGAAATTTCAATGCAATAGTACTAAATTTTCACAAAAAAATAAAAAGCAGGTGAATGTCTGACCAACCTAAGTACGATACAAAATATTATATGTTTTTGAACCTTCCAATGTAAGTAGAGGACACATGCTTGGATGTGCCACATTTTTTTATAATTTTTTTTAAGTAAATAATTAGTTATGAATTTTTTTAATTTTTTCTTTTAAATATTAAAACTTGTTTTTCTGACCACCATAACTTTGTCAAAAATTTATGAAATTCAATTTCTTCTTTTTATCCTATAGTATGGGAAGCATAGAATGTGTTGCATTTTTTTGATTCAAAAAATGTGAAATTGTTTAAGAATTATAGATTGTTTTCAATCAACCTATCAATCAAGACTTTAGTGAGAATGTATGTAGAAAATCAATATTAATTATCTATTTAATTCCAAATAAGGCATATTTTATATTTTTGGAAATCTAACAATTTTCTCAATAAACCCTTTTCATTTCATCAAATCCAGATAAAGAAAAAGTTGTCAGCCACTTTTTTGTCATATCACCACTTTTTGGACCCCCATGATCTTTCACTCACCCAACTACAGACTTATTACCTTGATCATTAACACCACCAATTTGAATATATGATTAGAATCAATGAGGTCTTGCACAAGATATTTAGGACACTTGCAATATTATGTATCATGTCCATTTTGTTGATGAAAATGACAATAAGCATTTGGTAGATATATTTTAAAGGTAAAGGTTTAGTAAGATCAGGAGCTCTAATAGGAGGTAAGGAAATCAAATTCTTGTTTTGGAGTTGCAACATGGTATTATAAAGGGTATTAAGTAGGGGAGCAAATTGTCTATTTTTATCCCCAAAGGCATATGGATTTGTTATCTTTATAGTAGCTACTTGGGTGTCAACATGTTGATTCAGTTGAGGGAAATTAGTTGTAAAATTCCCTTATTTTGTTTCTTGAAAGGTTAGTAGTTGGTTTGAAGTGTGGATTCAAACTTTTCACGATGGTTAGAGGGATTTTTCACTTCACAACTACTAATCGAAAGTTGATGTTGATGTAAGTTGATGGTGTGGTAATACATTATGATGCTTCTTGAATAATAGTGTGAATTAAAATGATAGATTAATGGATATTAAATAAGTGAAATGGGGTTTTGTCCTTTAAAACAAGACTACAAGGTGCAACTTGAAATGTTGTGTTCAATTTGAGAAATGACATCTACTTATGAAGGGGTGAACTTTGGCCTACTTTTAAATTTGAATTTAAAAGTTTAGGTATAGAATTTATGTGCATGTATTTGAACCAAATTAATTTTAGTGCCCATGCAATCAATTGAGAGTAATGGATATGAAAGTTGAAAATTGGCTCTAGCCCTTGAGGATATATGAAGGTGGAACTAGGTCAAGTTTAAGTAATTTACCAACTCGCATGTAGAAACATGCTAGTTATACATTGGTCATCTTATGAAATTACATAAGTTAAGTCAAAGAAACCCCCCAAAAAATGGGAAGATAAATTTCACAATTAAACCCCCCCTTGATATTTACTTATATGTGAACTACTATAAAGATGCATACCAAAGTAAAACAAGTAGCCAAAATGAAATTAGATATACAAAAATTCATATAACAAATACAAATATGGATGATGCTTTAGTATATTCTCCTCGCAATGAGTCTTCTATATTTGAAATATGAAAATGAAAAAAATCCATTATGTAGCATTTGATAAGAATTTGGAATAGGCAATAACATGTTTAAAAATGTCAACAACTAAGAAAATAAGTGACCATGAAATTTGAAAGTGGCATGAATCCATGAAGTGCACAATTCCTTCATAAGTGAGATGAATCTTAAAGAATGAAACTATCACTATAATGATAAAAATCAAGGAATATCAATGAAAACATATATCCGCTTAAGTTGATTGTATACATATGAAATGAAGAAAAATAGGTTTCTTTGTGGGGTTTTGAATGTGGGATGAGGGATCTATTTTCCTTATTTCATCAAGAAATGAGATCCACACAAAGAATTGACTTACAACCCTTAGGAGAGTCAACTAAATGAGTGATTTAGATTTCCTTTTTATGTGGACGATGGGGGTCAGGTTCAGCAGGAACTTTTGGTAGAAAGACTAAAATTATAAAATCAGCTCAATTATGCCAAATTAAACTTGAAAGAACAATATTAAACTTAAATTAAGCAGAAATAAAAATTAAATTACAGACCTGAGAAGGGAAGAACTCTATTTAGTAATCACCAAAAGTGATTTTATGAAGGCTTGTTGGGACTCATTCGCCCAAGGGTGAATGGGTCCACTATTAGAATTTTTTCGCAACCTTCGGGAGCCTCTAATTCTGATATGTAGATTTCAATTTGTCTAAGTGGCAGTGTCCAAATTTCAAAAATAATTTTTGTAGGTGAGTTTTCGTGAGATGACAACAATTTTGACAACTTTTGCAACTTTTTTAACTTCTCCAAATTTTCTCTATAAGAGGTCTTCAATATTTCTTCCACTTAGATTTGCAAATACAAGATAAGAGGGAAAAAGTGTTTGTTTCTAGTGAATGGAGGTTTTCCTTGGTCAAACCCTATTTTGGTAATCAAACCTTGAAATGAATAAAAGCATTTAAAAGGGAATGAAGAATGAAAAAATATATGTTACCACTCAAAACACCCTTAGAGAAGTCCTTGAATGAAGGTCTACAAATTGCATGAAATCAATTCAATGTATGTGGATATTGACACTCGAATCTTGCTTGAAATAGTGCTTTGTATGTTTGATTTGATCATGAAGCCTACATCACAATGTTAGCTCCAAAAACATGCATGATGCAAGAAGAATTTGATGTGATGATTGTATCTTGAATGCTATAATAAAACTCTGATAAATGTTCCCTTGAATGCATTTGATCATAAATTTTTTTGTAGGAATGCTCACTTGAAAATTGCTAGGTGAAACATAGTGAAATATCCTTGTATTTACAAGTATGTATCCTTAATTTCCTAAAATTCAAATATCACAAGTTGACATTGAATTATGGATTTGAAACATTAAAATACTGCCAATTTTTTTTTTTTAAATTTAGGTCCTAAGGTCTGGGGAGGATCCATTCGCCCATCGGTGAATGGGTCCTAGGTCCCTAAACCTAGGACACACATTTCCGAATGTAAAGTATTATGTTTAAGAACTAATGAATTTCAGGTTCCCCTTTGTAAAATTTAATTAAATATGCTTGGAAAATTAATTAAAGGGCCAGTTAAGGCATAATTAAGCTCAATTAATTAAGGGAGCCATAAATAGGAATGGAACTATAAAGAGATAAAATTTACAACACTAAATTAAGGCACAATTAAGTTCAATTTAACTAGGAGGGCCTAAATAAGTGAGAAAATGTAGAGGGATACATTTTTCTACACTACATTTAGCTCTCACTTTAGTGAGAAGATAACCTTGCATCAAACTCACACTAAAGTAGACAATCAAAACATATGTATGTAACAATGACAAGATACTCAATCATGCAATATCAAATACTTAAAGAAAGGTAAAAAATGGTAGATCAAGCCTCAACTATCCAATACGATGTGGAACACACTTTGGTTGTTTGTCCAAAAATGTTCACAAGCGAAACACACTATCCACTATGAAAACAACACACACGTTCACACATGCTAGTCGAACTCTGACTATCCACTAGGATTGTCGCCAAGGGTGACAAATGAGAGAATATTATTAGGCTCCCATATCATACCAAAGCTATACCTCTAATAACTTAATTAAGGAACAACAAAACAAAACACAGGGTGGAAAACAAGAGAATCTTATTAGTCTCCCATACCATACCAAAGCTATATCTTCAATAAGGCACAACATAACAAAACATAAACTTCAATCTTCATATGGCCTAACAAGCTATGTTATGCTAAGAACCTATGAACTAACAAGAAAAGTGTGTTATGCTTGGTGTCCATGAAAAAGGGTTCAAGCTTTACAAGGTTAGCAAGCTCCATTATGCAAAACACTTATGAACAAAAATGCATATAAACATGTTCAAAGGGATTTTTCTTAGTTCATGTAAGGTCTCCTCTTAGGGAACATCGTGCATAATGTCTCCAAGAGAAGACTAGTCTAGGATAAAATATTTGCAACTTAGGGAATACAACATGTAGCATCACCACTAAGAGGAAATTTGTATGCCAAGGAAGGTCACACTCTTGGAGGAAATCAAACCCAATGACACCACCAAGAAAAAGAGACATCGCAAGAAGTAAGAAGATCACTCAATGAAACAAAGTTAATGCCAAAATTTTCAAAAATAATAATGCCAATGTATGCACCCACTTACACCATGCTATGAGAAATTACTTTAAAGTAGCAAATGATCAATGGTAACAATAAAGCAGAGATGAAATATTATTTAGAAATCCCTATGCCAAGTCATATGATTCCAAATGAAGTTATGTAATGAAAAAGGAGAGGAAGGGTTTCCCGAAAAATGAAATCCCAAACACATAAGGGATCTATGGATTTGGGGCCAGTATATCTTTGCTACAATGTTGTTATAGAGCTCAAAAACATCATCATTTCCCTAATAGTCATAGAACTAAAATAATGACACATAGAGAGTGAAAATGAAGAAAATATTTTGGGTCAACATGGAAGAGACCTAAATGTCTCAATGTCTTACATCATCTGCAAAAGGAAAACAAAAGATAAAAGAAAATATAAATGTTTATGACATATATAAGAATGTAGATACAAATATAGGAATGAACTGAAGACACATCAAATAGAACAATACGGGGGATCACATTATGCACATGCAATCACACAAAGAACATGAAAAAAGTAAATAAAGACAAGACTAGTAAGGCATAGATGATTCAACCTATAGGAAGTCATCTACATCCCAATCTTGTTTTGTATACATGTGTAGGATAGACAACTAGCCAAAGGGACAACATCAAGTACCAAACTAGGACAAACACCAATTTCAACACTCTCTTTGGGAGGATAATCATTTAAGCTCATAGAAGAGGAAAATAATAAATTTAACATTTTATGCACTTCCTCATGAATTTTAGCAATTTCATTATCATCATCCTATTTTATCACAACAGGAGGCCTAATGATAATATCCATGGAAATTTGTTATTGTTTATGTTGTGGAAAAGGTGAAGAATTATCATTCATTGATTGAGACAAGTTTGGATTTTTATTTTATATGTTCTTATTTTCTTCTTTTTATTGCAACAAATGAGCAATAACATGATGTCTATGCCTATTCTCTCTAGCATTTCAGTTTCTTTTCATTTGGTTTTCAAGTTATGATTGTGTAGGAGCCAGTTTATCAACCATAGGTTTGTTTTCTTCCCTTAAGGGAGGAACAAAATGAACCATGGGAGGTTTTTCAACCACTTTCTCTTTAGCTTTGTAATTATTTTTTTAATTTTAGGAGTTACAACGAGACTTATTTTGTTATCTCGTGATCTCTTTTAGGAAATGGATGAAGGATTTGCTATTTTTTGGTCTTGGTTACTAGGAAGGGCTTTAGGTTCAACCATCATTTCATCAAAAGATAGAAGGAACAATCGTGGGTTGAGGCTTATTGGTAAGGGATAACTTTTCTATGCACTTTGCCTTAAACTTTTCATATGATTTAAAAAATAAATCCTCACGGGGTCTAATAGGTTCTATAGGATAAGGCCAAAAACAAATCCAATGAGAAATTCCCATAGGAAGACAATAGATTAAAGCCACTATGATGGACAATAAATATCTTATTTCCAAATGGAAACTTTAAGCATTTATGCCCAAATTATGAGATGAAATTCATGGATAAAATCCATGGGTAGCATAACTTCACATGAAATTGATTCAACAATGAGATGATGGTGAATGAGACACTTAATTGTTTTAGTCCAACTTTCAAAGGGAGATTTATCAAACCTATTGTAGGGAAAGCAAAACCATAATGCATTTTCATCCATGCTTTCAATTTTTCATAAGTATATTGATAAATCTCATACATAAATAAGAATTCTTCAGTGATCACATTCTCTATAAAGATGAGATCAATTAATATCCCATCAGTAGGTTTGTCCTTGATTCTTTGGGCTATGTAAAAAGGACCATCGGGTACATTTTTTATTATTTCATTTTGTGAGAAAAAAATGACAAGGGGTATATCAATTTGGCCCTTTCGAGGTTTAACTTCAATAAATCCAACCATAGATTTTATAGTGTTCATCATTATCGTTTGTGTTATCATCATCTGTGTCAACATTCATCACATCATTCTTTGTTTCACTAACTTTGACAAAGGAAATTTTATGATTTGGCATAGGATTGGTAAATATTTGAAAGTTTTGGCTAGGAGGAGATGGGTCAATGCAAGATCATGGGGGTCCAAACTAGGCCCTTAAGTGGCAATAAAATTTAGAAAAATAGAGTTAGGAAACTTGAACTAAAAATTTGAATAAGTTATTAACATAATTTAAAACATATGTAAAAACAAAATTTCTAGCAAATTGAATGTAGTTTCTAAGATATTAGTCCTTTCTTTGAAAAAAAATTAATCTATTTGGTGAAAATTTGAAATTTCAATGCAATAGTACTAAATTTTCACAAAAAAATAAAAAGTAGGTGAATGTCTGACCAACCTAAGTACGATAAAAAATATTATATTTTTTTTAAACTTCCAATGTAAGTAGAGGACACATGCTTGGATGTGCCACATTTTTTTATAATTTTTTTTAAGTAAATAATTACTTATGAATTATTAAATTTTTTTAAATATTAAAACTTGTTTTTCTGACAACCATAACTTTGTCAAAAATTTCTAAAATTCAAAATTTCTTTTTTTATCCTATAGTATGGGAAGCATAGAATGTGTTGCATTTTTTGGATTCAAAAAATGTGAAACTGTTTAAGAATTATAGATTTTTTTCAATCAACCTATCAATCAAGACTTTAGTGAGAATGTATGTAGAAAATCAATATTAATTATCTATTTAATTCCAAATAAAGCATATTTTATATTTTTTAAAATCTAACAATTTTCTCAATAAACCCTTTTCATTTCATCAAATCCAAATAAAGAAAAAGTTGTCAGCCACTTTTTTGTCATATCACCACTTTTTCGACCCCATGATCTTGCACTCACCCAACTAAAGACTTATTACCTTGATCATTAACACCACCAATTTGAATATATGATTAGAATCAATGAGGTATTGCACAAGATATTTAGTACACTTGCAATATTATGTATCATATCCATTTTGTTGATGAAAATGACAATAAGCATTTGGTCTATATTTTAAAGGTAAAGGTTTAGTAAGATCATGAGCTCTAACAGGAGGTAAGGAAAACAAATTCTTGTTTAGGAGTTGCAACATGGTATTATAAAGGTTATCAAGTAGGGGAGTAAATTGTCTATTTTTATCCCCAAAGGAATATGGATTTGTTGTCTTTATAGCAGCTACTTGGGTGTCAACATGTTGATTTGGTTGAGGGAGATTAGTTGTAAAATTCCCTTATTTTGTTTCTTGAAAGGTTAGTAGTTGGTTTGAAGTGTCGATTCAGACTTTTCATGATGGTTAGAGGGAGTTTTTACTTCACAACTACTATTCAAATTTTAGTAATCACAAAGGGCTATACACAAATTCGTAAAGGATGGAAATTTCAACAACTCAAGTTTGGCTTAGATTTTGTTTTGTAAATTGGAAATAAACATTCTTTGAAGGTTGGAATTGGGAATCTTAATGTTTATTTGTGAGTAGAGAATTTGATATTGCATTGTGAATTCAATGAATTTTTCATCATCCTTTTTTTTAAATTTCATTAAATCGGCTAGGGTCATCTTAGAACCTATGTGAATTTGGAAGTGGTTGTAGAAGGCATCAATAATCTCATTGAATGAATGTATTGAATTATTTGGTAAAGAGAAAAACCACTATAAATCAGTATCTTTCAAGGATCTAGGGAAGAGTTTAGCCAAAAGTTTATCTTCAAAAATGAAGTCACTACATAAGGCTATATAAGAAAAAACATGGCTAACAGGATCTCCTTTCCCACCATATTTCTCAAACCTAGGAACCTCTATACCTTGTGGCATTTGTGTTCTAAATATCTCAAAGAATAATGGGTTGGTTTTGATGTATTGTGAAGGTTGGAAATTGTTGTTTTGGTTTAATGTGGTAATTTTTTGTTGGAGGGATGATTTTTTTTGCAAAAGTGTGTTAAGGACTGGATCATTGTTAGTGTTGTGACATGGAGGTGAATAAGGTGGAGTTGAGTATGTAGGTGAAGGGAAAATGGATTGTAAGTTTGTGGTGGGAGATGGATGAGGAGATATGAGATTTGAATGCACAAAGCTAAGGGGATTCCCAAAGGAAATACCTAAGGAAGTATTGGCATTTCTAGTAGGTTGGATGATTGTAGTAACACGAGGATTGGTATATGTAGGAATAGAGGTAAGGGTTGTGGAAGGAGGAATTGAATTTCTACCTCGACTTTGAGTATACCCCAAAGTTTGAGCACAACTAGTCAATGTAGGAGCATGTTTATCAATAATATGAGCTAGACTTCACAATCTCTATTCCATGTTCATTTAACACATTTTCCTCACATAATATCTAAAGCAGGAATTGCACTAGTAGCAATGTTTTCAGAAGTCATAAAGTTTTGCAATTTCTCTATTTCTTCATCTATCCTTCTTATGTTATCTTGCAGGACATTAAAAAACCATTGGTTCATCATCATTCACATTAGTTGTGGGTAGTGAATTCATTGGAAATGAGGTATGAAAGTTATGATCCATAGAGGGTTGACTAGTGTCAACACTATGAGTGAAAGAGTTAGAAAACCCAAGATACATGACGAATGGTGTATCGTGGGATGACATGAGTCTCAAACTATGGCTGATGACTATATTGGCAATAGGACACCAAGTTGTGAAGAAAATGTAATCACAAACTTAATGTACACCCCAAAATGGATAATATGAAAAATACAATCAAATAACATAGAATGTAAAGTACAATGCAAATATGTAAAAGAAAATTTCAGATTTAAAACAATATAATTTTTTATTATGCTATGCAAAAATCTGAAAATGATGTCTTTTAAATGCAAGTTTGAACTCACACCATGCACTGAATTGATCAAATGAAGCTTAATATGATCAATTTGAGATAACAAAACTTTTGCAAACTGTAACAAAAAATTGAAAACAACAAAACATAATGTACAAAAATAGAGATTTTGATGCTCAAAAAATTTAAAAAGCTATAATTAGGGACTCATTCACCATGGGTGAATGGGTCCTAGCTCAAGTTTTTGAAAAGTGAAATTAAAGATTTTTGAGTTGATTC
This sequence comes from Sequoia sempervirens, assembly GCA_007258455.2. Classification (NCBI taxonomy): domain Eukaryota; kingdom Viridiplantae; phylum Streptophyta; class Pinopsida; order Cupressales; family Cupressaceae; genus Sequoia; species Sequoia sempervirens. Next base: position 20,251,945 of record VDFB02137365.1, read on the forward strand.
TTATGGTTTTCAGATTCTGGACTGAGATAGTGGTTACAGTTTCATTTTTCTATAAATTCAAGTATAAATGCAAATGAAAAATAGTGCTAAATGAAAAACTAGGAGACCTAATTTAAAATTTAATTTTGATTCAATTTTCAAATGCCAATGAATAATGATTCAATGCTATGTAAACACTATGTAAAATGACTATTTTTTTGAATTTTAGAGATTTTAAACAATGCAAAAATGCAATCCTAAAACCCTAAATGAGATGCAAGTTAAGCAACCCTAAATGAGATTTAATTCAATGTAATGCAATGCAAATGAAAGCAATTCCTAGATCTAGGGTTGGAATAGGCTCCAAAATTAGAAAGATAAAATGCTCAAAAGTTGGGTTCACCAAACTGAAATGAAGAAAAATAGGTTTTTTTGTAGGGTTTTGAATGTGAGATGAGGGACCTATTTTCCTTATTTCATAAGAAAATGAGATCCACACAAAGAATTGAATTACAAACCATAGCTGAGTCAACTCATTAGTGAATCTTCATATTTCCTTTTTGTGTGGAGGATGGGGGTTAGGTTCATCAAGCACTTTTTGGAGAAAGACTAAAAATAGAAAATAAACCCAATAATTCCAAATTAAACTTGAAACAACAATACTAAACTCAAAATAAGCAAAACCAAAAATTAAATTGCAGATCTAAGAAGAGTAGAACTATGCTTACCAGTCACCAACAGTGAGTTTTTGAAAGCTAACTGGGACTCATTCACCTAGGGGCGAATGGGTCCATTGTTAGGATTTTCTTGCAACTTTAAGGAGCATCTGATGCTGATATGTAGTCAATTTACATCCAAGTGGTAGTGTCACAATGTTAGAAATAATTTATGTAGGCAAGTTTCTATGAGATGACAACAATTTTGACAAATTTTGCAACTTCTTAAAATTCTCCAAATTTTCTCTATAAGAGGTCTTCAAGCTTTCTTCCACCTAGATCTATGAATATAAGATAAGAGGGATTTTTTTTTTGTTTTTGGTGAATGGGGGTTTGCCTTGGTCAAACCTATTTTTGGTAATCAAATCTTCAAATGAATAAAAGCATGAAAGAGGGAATGAAGAATAAATAAAGCTATGTTACCATTCAAAAAAACCTTAGATTATTCCTTGAATGAAGGTTTTCAACTTGAATGAAATGGATTCAATGGATGTGGATCTTGACACTTTAATCTTGCTTGAAATAGTGCTTTGAATGCTTGATTTGATCATGAAACTTACATCAGAATGTTAGCTCCAAAAGCATGCATGATGCAAGAATAATTTGACATGATGATTGGATCTTGAATGCTACAATAAAAATTTGATAAATCTTCCCTTGCATTCTTTTTTATAATAAAATTTTCAATAGGAAGGCTTGCTTCAAAATTGCTAGGTGAAACATAGTGAAATAACCTTGTATTTATAACTGTGTATCCTTAATTTCCTGAAATTCAAATATCACAAGCCAAAATTGAATTATGGATTTGAAAACATTAAAATACCACCAAAAACATAATTTAAATTTAGGTCCTAAGGTCTAGGTAGGACCCATTCTCACATGGGCGAATGGGTCCCAAGTTCCTAAACCTAGGACACATATTGCTCAATGTAAAGTGTTATGTTTAGGAATTAATGAATGTTAGGTTTCCCCTTTGTAAAATGTAGTTAAATAGGCTTGGAAAATGAACTAAGTGGCCAATTAAGGCATAATTAAGTTCAATTATTTAAGCTATCCCTAAATAAGTATGAAAATATAAAGTGATACACTTTAAATTAAGGAACAATTAAGTCCAATTTAACTAGGAGGGAACAAACAAGTGAGAAAATGTAAAGGGATACATTTTTCTACACTACAACATATAATGAAATGAGTTGAAAAATAAAGGAAAAATATGTGATTATGTAAAATGAGAATCATGTAAAATTTTCATAGATCATACATCATGTGACAATAATGTAATAGGATGTGATCATGAAAGGATATATAAAGAGGGCAAATTATATGCATCAGTGTTTCCCAAAATGGAGGGCATACACATGATCAAAGCCATATTTCTAGCTATGAAACATGTTAGTATAGATAAATTTAATATTTCACCATGATAAAATTATTAAAGTTAACATTTCATAAACATGTGAGCATAAGTTGTGAAAATATGATAATTGAAAGAAAATGAAAGAATGAAATATATTGGATATGGCCATAGTGATTATTAAAAGTATGATATCATACACATCATTTAAGAGTGTAAGCATGCATAATAATAATATCATAAAATTTAAGCATGATAAGCATAATTATGCATATAAACATATTCAAATTTAAAATTATAGTGCATAAACATGTAAAAATATACAATCAAACATGATAAGAATGAGATATAAGCATATAAATCACAATATAAAAATATAAATCTATCATCATCAAAATAGCATAACACAAGTGACATAATTGAGGTTTCCCCACATGCAAAAAGATAACACAACATATGCAATACATAAAATAAGAGATATGAAAAAATATAGAAGGTGAAATGATAATGAAAGAACAAGGAAAGTCATAATAAACAAGTAATAAAAAAACCAAAGAAAGAATGTATTAAAAAGAAGAAACAAAAGAAGATTCAATCATAAAGGTCAAATACATAAAACATAAAATAAATAAATCTATGTTTCGAGTCAACATAATCAAGGTGGTTTTCAATAACCTAATATTTTGCATCATCCCACATCTATATGAAAAGAACAAGTAATAGGGTAGAGGGGCCCACAATAGGGCACCCTAGCTCTGGGTTTTTAAATTTCATACTATATAATTTCAAATCAATCCAATTTTGTACAACAGTTTATTTGGCTACTCACCTACTTAAAAAAATTATTTTTAGGGTCACATCATCAAATATTTGGCCACATCAACATGATTTTTGTTGAGGTATCCAAAAAAGATCAAAAACCACATGCAATCCAATAGTAGGGCACTAAGTCATGTGAATATGTTTGCTGATGTGGCATCACATGATTTTTCAGATTATGTACTTTATGGAAAAAGTGTTTTGCAATTGGATATTAAGGTGGTCCACTTTGGGGGCCACTGAGGACTACTTCTATCCCTACTATTGGTCTTTTCCATACTATGGTCCCCCTCCCCTACATTCACGAGACAACAAAGGTGAAAAATATGCATAGCATAAAATATAAAATATAAAATAATTAATAATAATAGGGATCAAATAATCAAGTTCTCATCCAACAATGCAAGAAATATTTTCCATCAATATATCATACTCATCCTAATCATGATATGTAGTATCCACTTTTTTTTCTACAAGAGAAAATTCTCATTTGTATGTGATGTATTGTTATTGTAATGTAGGAAAATGGGAACCCTAAGCTTATTGTCTAACCCTAGGGTTCCTTTTAATCTTGTTTCAAATGTACATTAGGATGCAATTCAACAAGGTGTGTAGACTAAATTTCAACCATAAAGGTGAGCTAATTAGACTTGGGTCTACATCTTATTGGGGATTGGAATGGATTGGAATTATTTTGCTATGATCAATCTAATTAGACTATGTGACCTAATATGTAAAATGTAAGAAATATGATGATTAACAAATTGAAACAGCTTGCATAGATATAGGAAGTGTAGAGGACTATATACCTATCCTAAAAATGTGTTTATGATAAGGGTATGTGTAGGATCATGATGGCCAAAAAGTGGCAATATTATGGGTATTTGTAGGGTATGTGGCTAACGACCTTTTTCTTACCCAAAATTGATGAAATGAAAAGGGTTTTTAGAGGAGATTCTCAGCTTTCCACCAATATAAATAATGCTTTAATTTGAATTTAATAAATAATAATTATTTATTTTCTATTAGAATTACGACTAAAGTCCTGATCGATAGGTTGATTGAAAAACATCTATAACTTTCAAACGGTATCACATTTTTTGAATCCAAAACATGCGTCACATACTATAGGATTAAAAAATAAATAAAAAATTCATGAAGTTTTGACCAAGTTAAGGTGGTTAGACATACGAGTTTTTATATTTTTAAAAGTTGTAATAAAAAAATCATAATTAATTATTTACTTGGAAAAAAATTACAAAAAAATATGCATCACATCCTAACATGAGTCCTCTACTTATATATAAAATATTATTAAAAATTTATTATCATTTTATTATGGTTAGGGTGGTCAGACAGACACCTACTTCTTATTTTTTCCCTAAAATTTAAGTACTACTGCATTGAAATTTCAAATTTTCACTAAATAGATTTTATTTATTTTTAAATAAACCTAGTAGTTTAGAAACTACATTCAATTTTCTATAGAATCTATTCTTACATATTTTTGAAATGATATAGATAACTTATTTAAATTTTTACGTCAAGTTTCCTAACACTGATTTTTTTGAATTTTTTGCCACTTAAGGGCCTGTTTTTTCCATGATGATCCTGCACATACCCATAACTATAGAGGGATAGAGTCACCCTAGGGAATATGAGTCCTTGTATGCTACTTCTACTCTATTTTTGAGGTCCTTTGATGATAGATCATAGCTTCTAATTTTATCAATCGTAGAGTTGTCAGAAGACAGCCAGATAATTCTGTATGTGAGTTTTCGTGAGTTGACAAGATGCAGGGCTTCAATTGAAATAATAAAAATATCATATTCTAGGTTCCTTTAATCCTCTTTGTGTGCAATGGAAATAGAGTGCACAACTTCCTTACTCCACACTACAAAGGGGGGATGAAGGAAGAGGAATTTGATTTTGCAATGTTCACACTCAAGAACAATTCCATGAGATTCCAATGCAAAAGAGATTGAAATATGCCAAAGGGGATTGTCCTTAAGACTGGAAATTGATAAAGAAAGTTGACTACAAATGCAAAACTAACAAAATGCAAAGTGTTCAAAAACAAGTTGTGATATGAAAAATTAACTAGAAATGCAAAAAAATTGTAACATAAGCTTATGATATTAAAGTGTGCACCTAAAAACTAAAAAAGGATGTAATGGAGCTCTAGAATCCTAGAAAATTCATTGTTGAAGATAGCTAGGACTCATACGCTAAGTTGGGCGACTTAGTCCAGTTTAGGGAAGATTCTATCTGAACGGGTTTTAGACAACTGGGTACTCAGACCTACAAAATATCTATTTTGGGCCTGGGAGTGGGACTCATATGCCGCTGATGGCGTATCAGTCCACTTTAGGATTTTGGGAAATTCAAAAGTGTGACTAGGAGCTCCTGGTCCCCACTTCTGCTCCTTACAAATTTCTAGATCTAAAACTTGAGAATTTGACATGTAGGTGTACTCCAAGCTTCTTTTACAGTTTTGAAAACTTTGAATGACTTTGACAACTTGTTTACAACGTTTCCAATATTGCTATTTGATAAATCTACAAACTAGACCTGCAAAACACATGCAAAGAGAGGGGAAAATTGTTGAGGGTTAGTGAATATGGGTTTGCCTTGGTCAAACCCCGGTTTGGTAATTAAACCATTAAAAATGAAATGAAATGAAATATAGAAAGAGAATGATGAATGAACAACATGCAACATTTTCTACAACTCACCAAACCCTTGAAGTAGAACTCTAAGGACATGCAAGTAATGGCTCTAAAGTTCTTGAATTCTAGATCACTTGATTGCTTGTTGGATTGATTAGAAAATTAGGAGAGGGTGAAATGAGTGGAAAAACCTTATATTTATACACAATTATACAATATTTTTCGAAAATACCACATCACAGGCCGACCTTAGATCTTAGAAAATAATAACCTGCCAAAAAATTGAAATTATTTTTATTTTTGGGCTAAAGGAGACTCATTCACCCCTAGTGGCGAATGGGTCCCACTTAGGCATATTAACTAGGTTTAGGAAATTAAATGTATTAAATGATGTTCATTGGGATTATTTTGAAAAATACACTTAAGTAAGGCCTGTAAGTGCAAAATGGGGCCAATTAAAGCATAAGAAAGGTATAATTATTGATGGCAAGCCTAAAAAAGTATTCATGTTTTTTACAACACTTTACAACAATTTAAAAAAAGGCTTGGTAAGTGATAAAAAGAAGTTATTTAGGTGAAATACAATAACAATACCCTAGAAAAGTGTGAAAGTGTGTTACAACACTTTACAACACTTAAGTAAGGTACCACATGAATTCTTTTAGTTCACCAGGGCCCAAGACCTAATGTGAATGTTTTATCCACATTACAACACTAAATCAAGGCACAACAAAGCCAAAAGCACAAGGAGGACCCAAACGAGACAGAATAAGTAGAAGGGTTACTTTTTCGGTGTTCACATTTAGCCCCCACTTTAGTGAGAGGAATAGCTTGCTTCAAAATCACACTAAAGTAGACCAACACACATCAAGAAGGGTTCCCATTAACCATTGCTAGCAAGATGGGACAACAATGATCAAGAGGGGTGATCAAGCCCCCAAGATCAAGGTCTCATGACAAACCAACATAAGTGTAAAGGGAACATGCATGATATCAAGGAAAATGAGAAGGGACAAGCACACAATGCCAAGGATGAAAGAGAGAAGAAGGAAAATTAAAGTAAAGAAGAAAGAATGAAACAAATCAAGCTTTGACCACTTTTCCAACATGATGTGGATTAGATCTAGGCTGTTTGTCTGAAAAATGCATACTCACACTAAGGTGGCATAACTCATGGTTGCCTGCCGAGTGAGAAGGCCTAAAAGGTGAGAAACATAAACTCATGGTTGGCATGCACTCACACACACATAGGTTGCTATGGGGAAAGTCATGCCTTGGAATAGGCTTCCTACTCAACCATACCAAAGTTATACCTCCTGATAACTTTAATAAGGTTCCACAAAGAGAAAAATGACTTTTTGAGCTTCACAAGACAAGAAAAACTTCATATGCTTGGAGCTCATGAACAAACGCAATGGCTCCATAGGAATGCAAGTTGTGTTATGCAAGGTGGCCATATAATAAATGTAAAATGCAACATGCAAAGAATTTTCAAAGGATTCTTTCTTAGTTCATGTGAGGTCTTTAATTTAGGGAACATTGTGTCTAATGTCTCCAAGGGAGGACCAATCAAAGAATAGAAGATTCACAACTTAGGGGACGCAGTGTGTTGCATCAAGCCACTAAGAGGAATGAAATTTTCTAAGATAGATCATGCTCATGAAGGAAATCACACCCAATTTCATCCACAAAGTGACAAAACACATTGTATGAAGTAAGAAGGTTGCACTAAGAACCAAGAAAAAGGAAAAATGCAAAAGAATAATGCCAATGTATGTCCACACTTTATAGGAATTTCTACACATCATACTATGAGAAATTAATTTAAAGTAGCAAATGAAAAATGAAAACAAGAAAGGCATGAGATCCAACTAGGAAAGTGCTATGCCAAGTCATATGTTTTCGAGTAAAGTTGCATCATGTGAAGGAAAGGAAAAAGAAAAGAAAGGTGTTGCCCCCAAAATGAAAATATCAAACACATGAGGGATCTATGGATTTAGGGTCAATATGTTCTTTTTTGCAATGTTTTTTAGAGTGTTTGGAGTTTTCATCATCCCCCAAATACATAGAACTGGAAGAATGACACAAAGAGAGCAAAAAAAAAGAAAAATATTTTGGGTAAACATGATAGAGACATAGCCTAGTGCCTCAACACCTTGCATCATCCGCAAATGGAAAACACTAGACAAAGGAAAATAAAAGGAAGGCTTTTGGGTCAACATGAACTAGACACGAATGTCTCAATGCCTTGTGTCATCCCCAAAATGAAAACACAAGAAAAAGACAAAGATAAAATGAAAAGGAAACGAAATCCTTTTGGGTCAACATGAAAGAGACATAAATGTCTCAATGCCTTGCATCGCCCCTAGAAGGAAAGCACAAGAAAAGGACAAAGATAAAATGTAAAGGAAAAGAAAAAAAAATCCTTTTGGGTCAACATGAAAGAGACATGAATGTTTCAATGCCTTGCATCATCCCCAAAAAGAAAATGCAAGAAAAAGACAATGAAAATACAAATAAAAAGAAAGCAAAAGTGATGTATGACATAGAGAAGATTGAAGGTACAAATAGAGTAATGTCACAAAGAGAGAGAACAACAAAAGAACATCACAGGGGATCACATTACGCACATGCAAGCACACAAAAGAAAAACAAAGAAGAAAATACAAAAGACTAGTAAGGAAAATGCAAGTCATCCATCAAGCAAGTCATCTACCTCCCAATCATGTTCATGATATATAGGAGGTGTATGGCTAGCTAAAGGGACAATAGCAAGTGTCAAACTAGGAGAAGTGCTAGGTTCATCACTCTATATAGGAGATTTCTCATTTAAGCTCATGGAAGATGAAAAAAATGTGTTCAATTCATTATGAACCTCTTCGTCAATTTTAGTGATCTCATTAGAGTCATCCAAATTAATCACAATAGGAGGATGAATGATAATGTCCAAGGAAGAGTGTAACTCTTGTTGTGATTATTGTATTGGATCATTTTTTTTTGGTTGGGGAGGAGGATCATCATGCATTGCTTCGGTCAAATGTGGATTTTAATTTTCTTTGTTTAATTCTTCATGCAACTTGCAAGCAAGAGCACGACGTCTACATCTATGCTCTCTAGTATCTCTGTTTCTTTTTTTTTTGCTATCAAGTTGCATTTGTGTAAGAGTGGGTTGATCAACTATAGGTTACTTTTCTTCCCTAAGGGGAGGAATGAAAGGAACCATAGGAGGTTGATCATCCACTTTCTCTTTTTCTTTATAAACATTTTTTATTCGAGGTGGCATGACAAATTTGCTTTCATTATCTCTTCATCTTTTGGACGATGTAGGGGAAGTTTCTGGTGTTGTTTGAGCTTGGTTTTTTGGTTCTTGGTTGGGTTGAAGCATGGTTTCATCTATGATGGGAGTGTCAGAGGTAGATGGGGACATGTGTTGGAGAGACAATTTTGCTATTTTATTTTCTTTGAATTTTTGGTAAGCGATGAAAAAGATGTCTTTTCATGGAATTATAGGTTCCATGGGCTCAGGCCAAAAGGATTCTAAGGAAAATTTTCCTTTGGAAGAGAATGGGTTAAAGCCACTATGGTGGACATTGAATATTTCATTGTCAAATGGAAACTTTTAGCATATGTGTATAACCGAAGGGACAACTTTCATTGAACGAAGCCATGGATGGCCTAGCCTCAAATGAAATTGGTACGACTATGGGATGATGGAGAATTTGACATCTAATGCTTTTGGTACTATTTTTAATGGAAGGATGATCAATCCTATCATGGGGAAAGAAAAACCAGTATGCATCTTGATCCATGCTTTTGGTTTATCATAGTCATCTTGCTAAAGTTCATGTATTACTAAAAATTCCTTGGTGATCATGTTCTCTCCACAGGCCGGATCTATTAGTATCCCATTAGTGGGATTGTCATGGATACAACTGGCTATGTAGAGAGGACCATTGGGTATATGTTTAATTATATCCTTAGAGGAGAAAACAATATCGAGAGATTTCTTAGGTTGTCCCTTATGAGAGATAATTCTAATCGCACCTACCATTTCATCCATATGATTAATATTGATATCATTTAGGATAGATTCATTATGTTCATCATCCGTATCAACATTCATCACATCATTCTATGTAGTTTCACTAGCTTTGAAAAATGAAATATTATGATTAGGAATGGGATTAGTGAAAATTTGCAAGTTTTGGTTCGGAGGGGCAATGGACTTATTACCTTGATCATTAACACCTACAATGGATAAACGGTCGCAATCAATGAGGTCTTGCACAAGATTTTTAAGATGCTTACAATGTTTCGTTTCATATCCATTTTGTCAATGATAATGGCAATAAGCATTGGATTTAAAGTTTGGAGGTAAAGGCTTAGTAGGATCAGGTGCTTTGATGGTAGGAAAGGTAATCATTTGTTGTTCTAAAAGTTGAGACATTGTGTTATGAAAGGTGTCAGGTAAGGGTGTGAATTGTCTTTTCAGATCTCCATAACTAAAGGGCAACAAGGTTTTAACAACTGCTATTTGGTTATTCATATTTTGAGGTGTAGGCTGATGAGCATTAAATTGAAGGAACCCTTTGGTTTTCTTTCTAAATGGTTGGGAATTGTGTTGGTTGGCAGGCTCAAATTTCTTAGTTCATCAAGAAGTAGACCTTGTGACTCAACTACTAATCAAATTTTGATAATCACAAAGGATAGTACACAAGTGCATAAAGGATGGGAATTTCATCATAGTGAGTTTGTCTTGAATTTTACTTTGCAATTTTTCTATGAACATCTTCTAAAGGTGTGGGTTAGGGACCTTGACATCGATTTGGGAATAAAGTGATTGATAGCGCGAGTGATGCAGAAGCATCCTTGGTTCCTGGCAATCTTCCATCAACCAAAAATATTTTCTTTTAGTTCTTTGTTCTTGTTTTGTTCTTGCTCAGTTCATGTTGGTGGATTCATCATCTTTGCTCACCAAACCTCATGGATCTTTGTGTACATCATCAAAATTTTCATATTCCTTGTTCCAATATTTGAGCATGATTGGATCTTATTCTGGCAAGTTATCACTTCTAAATTTCATGGCAGTTTCTTTAACCGACACTAGAATAATTTCAAACTTTTTGGCTAGTTCAATCATTGTGGATCATTCTCGTGACTTGTAGATATAAATGGTGTGATTTTAATTTTTCCATGGAGTGTCCACAAACTTCATTATAGGTCCACACTTCATCTTATGCACCTTTTGGAGAGTAATTCAAATTTGAGCCCGACCTAATTTTGCACACGCTACATTTTCTTTCCTTGGAGAATGTAATGATCTTTGGCTGATGCAGATGTTTCTAGAATTGCAGATATGATATAAAGATTGTAACCGATTATTAGAAGGAGGTAGTCAAGTAGTAGTGGATTGAGTAGATTGAGATAAACTTGATTTGTAATATTCAGCTCACATATAGGATCATGCTAGAATATTGTATTTTTGGGCATGTTGTATTAGGCATGTGAGCCGAATCTATAAGCCTACATGTTTTCGGCTGAATGTAACTGAGATTTTTGTTAATGACAATATTCACATCTACATTTTCCTCCATAGTTTGTGTTGCTTTCATTGTGTTACTCTTGTTGGACAGTCCAGATTGTTCTCTTTGAGGACCCTCCTACTGTGGTTGTGCCATATTGGTATTAGAGAGAGATTCAATCCATGTGAGGTCATTGGAATTTGCAGAGTCCTATTGAAGATTTGTTGTGGGGTGGAAAATTGAGGATCCAACCTATAGCTACTGAGGACTTGTGTAAAGATGGCGAGAAGGAGAAATGTTAGAGGAGATGGAGTGCGTGGAAATGAAGACCAAGCTATGATGGAGATGTTGAGAGGAATTGCAGCTAGATTAGATGCAGTTGAAATGGACTAGAGGAGAGGTCAACCAGTTGATGATGTGAGTGATGAAGAAGTAGAAGCACAGGAAGAAAGAGGAAGAGAACAACAATCTGGCCTTGATCAGGGAGAAGAGAGGTTCATAAGAGCCCTAACTAAAGTGAATACAAGATCACATTTCAATCCACCGGATTATAATGGTAAGTTGGATTTAGAAGAATTGCTTGATTGGATTACAAAGATGGAAAAGTATTTTGAATTTGAAGGTACCCCTAAAGATAAGAAGGTGAAATATGCTTGTACAAAGTTGAGAGGACATGCATCCCTTTGGTGGGAACATTTGTAGACAAATAGGCAAAGAAGAGGAAGAGAAAAGATAAAATCATGGGATTGGAAGATAAACAAGTTGAAAACAAAGTTTATGCCTATAAACTATCAGATTATTTTTTTTGGAGAGATGGAAAATTTGAAGCAAAAAGAATATAGTGTGAAAGAGTATACTAAGGAAATCTATAAGTTGAATATCAGAGCTAGAAATTTGAAGAATGAGATTGAGCAAGTAGCTAGATATGTGAATGGTTTGAGGTCATCTATACAAGATGAGATCAACTTGATTAAGTTGCAGAGTGTGGAGGAAGCATATCAATGTGCCCTAAAAGTGTAGGAGAAGTTGAATAAAAGACATGAGCAGAGACAAAGAGGAAGAGGTCAAATATTTCAAAGAGGAAGAACTTTTACTGGAGGAGGAAGAGGATCTTTTCTAGATCAAAATAAGGATAAGGAGGTTAGTAAGAATGACAATTCATATCAGAGAGGTGATGAAAAATCTTACAAAATAGGAGGTTATGGTGGTTACTGAAATGAAGGTTACAAAAGAGATGATAGAGGACAAGAGAAAAGAATATTCAAGAGAACTTGTTATAAATGTGGTGGAGAAGGAAATAGAGAATTTGAATGTAACCAGGGAGAGACAAGCAGGAAGACAAAGAACAATAGAAGGAAAACCTTTGTTAAGGAAGAACATATTGGATCATCTAAAAAACTAGAAGATGGAGAAGTCTTGGCGAATAGAAGAGTATTATGGGTATGTGCAGGATCATGATGGGCCAAAAAGTGGAAACATGATGGGTATGTGGCTGACAACTATTTTTTACCTAAAATTGATGAAATGAAAAGGGTTTTAAAGGAGATTCTTAGATTTCCACCAATATAAATTATGATTTACTTTGAATTTAATAAGTAATTATTATTCATTTCTATTCAAATTATGTCAAAGTCCTATTGATAGGTGATTGAAAATATCTATTTCAAACGGTATCAGTTTTGAATCCAAAACATGCATCACATTCTATGCTTCAGATACTATAGGATTACAAAACTAAAAATAAATTTCATGAAGTTTTGACAAAGTTAAGGTGGTCGACATACAATTTTTTATATTTTTAAAAGTTGTAATAAAAATTCATAATTGATTATTTACTTGGAAAAAATTACAAAAATATGCATCACATCGGCATGAGTCCTTTACTTATATCTAAAATATTATAAAAAAATATTATCATTTTATTGTGGTTATGGTGGTCAAACAGACACCTACTTCTTATTTTTCCCTGAAATTTAATTACCATTGCATTGAAATTTCAAATTTTCACCAAATAGATTTTTTTTCTTTTTTAAACAAATCTAGTAGTTTAGAAACTACATTCAATTTGATACAGATTTTTTTCTTACATATTTTTGAAATAATATAGATAATTTGTTCAAATTTTTATGTCAAGTTGCCTAACTCTGATTTTTCTAAATTTTTTGCCACTTAAGGGCCTATCTTTTCCATGATGATCCTACACACCCTTGTGTCAAAGTGAGTTGGGAAATGAGCCATTGTAGAGAAAAAAATTGTTTTAGACCAAATGCAAGGTAGTTGGTAAATGTTGCAAAGTTATTGTTTATAGTGGAAGCTCTGAGAACTAAGTTTGTGAAGATATGGTGACCAAATTGAAGTTGGAAAGGTTGAAACACCCGAAGCTCTATCAGATTGCTTGGATTCAGGATGAGCATAAGATACTGGTAAACAAACAATGTTTGGTGAAATTAAAGATAGGAAATTATCATGATGAAGTTTTGTATGATATCATGCCTATGGATATATGCCATGTTTTGTTGGGAAGGCTTTGGTAGTATGATAGATAGGCTATTCATGATGGAAAGAAGAATATATACACCATTTTTGCTAATGGGAGGAAGCAGGTTTTGTTGCCTTTGGAAGATGTTCCTACAATTGAGGTTTGTACAAGTACTAGGGTTTGTTTCGTTGATGGAAGGAGATTTTTGGTTGGAATGATACATGAGAACATGTGCTATGCGTTGGTTCCTAAGAAGTCTAAAGACTTGGAGCATGTAGAAGAACATCCAAAAGAGATAAAGGAAATATTGACAGAATATGAGGAGATCATTTTAGATAATGTACCTGATGGATTGCCACCTATAAGGAGTATTAGTCACTATATGGATCTGATTCCTAGAGCTAGTTTTCCTAATAAATCCGCACACTGGCTGACACCGACAAAGAATGAGGAGTTGAATACGCAAGTGCAAGAGTTGTTGAGGAAGGGTTTGATCAAAGAAATCTTAAGTCCATGTGCAGTACCTACTGTGTTAGCACCTAAGAAGGATGGAGAATGGAGGATGTGTACAGATTCTAGAGCCATAAAGAAGATTACAGTGAAGTATACATTTCCTTTTTCCTGGATGGATGACATTATGGATTTCTTGAGTGGAGATAAGTACTTTACCAAGATAGATTTGAAGAGTGGATATCATCATATTAGAATCAAAGAAGGGGATGAGTGGAATACAACATTCAAGACAAATGAAGGATTGCATGATTGGTTGGTGATGCCTTTTGGACTAAAAAATATATTGAATAATTTTATGAGGTTGATGAATGAGCTATTGAAGAAATTATTGGGTAAGTTTGTGATTATGTATTTGGATGACATCTTGATTTTCAGTAAGAGTAGGGAAGAACATTTTTTGCATATAAGACAAGTTTTGCAGAGGTTGAGAGAAGAGAAGTTGTTGATAAACATTAAGAAGTGTAGTTTCACGAAGGAGGAGTTGGTATAACTTGGATTTGTGATATCTTGGATGAATTGAAGATGGATCTTGAGAATGTAAGAGAAATTATTGAGTGGCCTACACCAGATAGTATTGGAGAGGTAAGATCATTTCATGGATTGTCTAGTTTCTACCGAAAATTCATTAGGAATTTTAGTACTATTTGTAGTCCTATGATAGAAACAGTAAGAGGATATAGGAAGGATTTTAGATGGACGTCTGGAGCAGATCAAAGTTTTGAATTGTTGAAGCAGAAGGTGACTAAGCAACCTGTGTTGGCTTTACCATATTTCAATAAGGTATTTCAAGTAGAATGTGATGCAAGTGGAAATGCAATCAGAGTTGTATTGAGTCAAGAAGGGAGATAGGCTTGTACCTTATTTCAATGAGAAGTTGAATAATGCTAGGAGAAGATATTCATTGTATGATCAGGAGCTTTATGCTATAGTTCAAGCCTTCAAGAAGTGGAGACATTAATTTTGTCCTAAGGAGTTTTTGTTCTATATGGATCGTCAAGCATTGCAATATTTGAACAGTCGGGGTAAGTTGAATCAAAGACACATGAGATGGGTAGAATTCTTGTAGAGCTATAATTTTGTTTTGAAGCATAGGAGTGGAAAATCAAATAGAGTTGTTGATGCTTTGAGTAGGAGAAGGAATTTACTGATAGAGATGAGAGTGGAGGTATTAGGATTTGATGAATTGAAGAACTTGTATGAGGAAGACCTGGATTTTGTAGAACCTTGGAGAGCTTGCAAAGAACCTGCTTCAAAATATAGAAGTTAGTGGTTGGATTATTTCATTTAGGAGGATATGTTTTTCAAAGGAAATTAGTTTTTTTATACCTCGGAGCTCAATGAGGGATAACTTGGTGAAGGAGAAGAATAGTGGAGGAATGTCAGGACACTTCAGAGTTGATAAGACAGTAGCATTGGTGAGTGAGAATTACTTTTGGCCATATATTCTCAAGGATGTTAGGAGATTCATGTAGAGTTGTAGAGTTTGTCAAGTTGTGAAAGGAAGTAGTTAGAATGTTGGATTGTATAAGCCTTTGACAATTTTGAAGAGACCTTGGGAGGATATCAACATGGATTTTATACTTGGTTTACTAAAGACATAAAGAGGTAATGATTATGTATTTGTGGTGGTAGATAGATTTTCTAAGATGGAAAATTTCATACCTTGTAAGAAAACAATAGATGTAGTACATGTAGCAGACTTGTTTTTCATAGAAGTGGCCAGATTGTATGGATTACCTAGGAGTATTGTTTCAGACAAAGAAGTAAATTTTGTTGGCTACTTTTGGAGGAAACTTTGGAAGAAGTTGAAGAAAAATTTGAAGTTTAGTTCTACTTTTTACCCATAGACTGATGGAAAGACAAAGATAGTAAATAGGACAAGTTTAGGGAATTTACTGAGATGTTTGGTTGGAGAGAAGACTAGAAGTTGGGATTTAGTCCTTGCTCAAGCAGAGTTTGCTTACAATAATTCAGTAAATAGGAGTACATGGAAGACACCTTTCGAGATTGTTATAGGAGTTCATCCTAGAGGTATATCAGAGTTGAGAGACATCAGTATGGAAGATAAAAGGAGTGCAAAAGAAGAATAATTTTCAGAACATATGAAGAAAGTGCATACTCAAGTGAAACAACAATTGGAAGATATGAACCATGAGTACAAGGAGAAAGAAGATGAAAAGATGAGACATAAGGAATAGGAAGTTGGAGATGAAGTGATTGTATATTTGAGGAAGGAAATATTTCTAGTTGACACATACAACAAGCTGAAGATGAGGAAGTTTGGACCTTGTAAGATCTTGAAGAAATTTGATTTAGGAAATGCATAGGAAGTGGAGTTACTGGAAGTTATGGGAATATCACCCATATTCAACATTGCAGATCTATATTAGTATCCTGAAGCAGAATTCAATGAAGATAGTGAAGCAAAATTGGAAAATTAGTTTCCTAAACAAAAATTGGATGATACTGAAGAGATTTTGAATGTCGGAGATAGAAGGAAGACTCGTGGAAGACAATACAAAGAATATCTTGTGAAGTGGAAAGGTAGACCAGTTGAGGATTCTTCTTGGATTTCTCAGGCTGAGGTAGACCATCTTGGTTTTCCTTTAGCCCTAGAAAAGTGAGAGACCCACTTTTCAATAACCCCAGATGTCTAAGGTAGGAGCATCCTTGGTTCCTGGAAATCTTGCATCAACCAAAAATATTTTCTTTTAGTTCTTTTTTCTTGTTTTATTCTTGCTTAGTTGATGTTGGTGGATTCATCATCTTTGCTCACTAGACCCCATGGATATTTGTGTACATCTTTGACATGTTCATTTTCCTTGTTACAAGATTTGAGTGTGATTGGATATTTTTTCTCACAAGTTATCACTTATGGATTTCATGGTAGTTTCTTTAACTGACACCAGAATAATTTCAAACTTTTCAGCTAGTTCAATCATTGTGGATTGTTCCTCTGACTTGCGGATCTGAATGGTGTGATTTTAATTGTTTCGTGGAGTGTCCCCAACATTCATTATAGGTCCACACTTCATCTTATGCACCTATTGGAGAGTAATTCAAATTTGAGGCTGACCTATTCTTGCACACGCTACATTTTCTTTCCTTGGAGAATGTAATGATCTTTAGCCAATGTGGATGTTTCCAGAGTTGTTGATATGATATAAATCTTGTAACCAATGATTAAAAGGAGGTAGTCAAGTAGTAGTGGATTGAGTAGATTGAGATAGATTTGATTTGTAATATTCATCTCGCATATAGGAGCTTGTTAGAATATTGTATTTTTGAGCATGTTGTATCAGGCCTGTGAGCCAAATCTGTAAGCCTGGATGTTTCCAGCCAAATGTAACTGAGATTTTTGTTAATGAGAATATTCTCTATTGCTTTCATTGTGGTACTCTTATTGCATGGTCCAAATTGTTCTATTTGAGGACCATCCTATCGTGGTTGTGCTAGTGAGATAAAATCAATTATCTTTTCATCCTCATTTTTCTTTCATCTCATCAAATTATCCAAGGTTTTCTTAGGAGCAATGTGCACTTGGAAATGGTTTAAAAATGCATCAAAAATTTCAATTAAAGGAATTAATTGAATTGTTTGGTAAAGAAGAAAACCATTCCAAGGCAATATCTTTTAAAGTCCTCAAGAACAAGTTTTCTAACAGTTTATCATGAAGGAAAAAATCACTACATAAGGTAGTGTAGGCATTAACATGGTTAGAAGGATCTCCCTTACCTCCATATTTCTCAAATCTAGTATCTCTACTCCTTTTTGCATCGCTGTTCGCAATATTTCCAAAGACAATGGGCTACATCGAACATAATATGTGGGTGGGCCATTTTGATTTTGGTTTATGGTGGAGATTTTCTTTTGCATGGAGGAAATAGTTTGGAAAATTTGTGTTATGAGAGGGTCATTATAAGTGGTATGGGATGGAGTTGAAAGTGGCAATGGGGTGTATCTAGTGGTGGGGAAAGTGAATGGAATGGATATAGATGGTAGTGTGGTAGAAGATAGAATATGAGATGCCACATAGGAACTAGGGATGCTAGTAGGAATATCCATGGAAGGAATCACATTACTAACTTGTTGCATTGTTGTTGTATTTTTAGGAGTGGAATAGGTAGGTATGGAGGCTATCATTGAGGGAGGAGGAATTTGAGTTCCTCCTTGGTTGGAAATATTGTTTGCTAGTGTAGGAGCACTAGATGTTGAAGGAAGATGTTTGCCAAAGATTTGAACTATGTTTTTCACAAGGTCAAGGCCTTCATCACTTTCAAGCATGTGGTGAGTGTTTTCTATGGTAGGAATTCCAATAGCAGAAATGATTTCAAGGCTAACTTGGTGTTGCTGATGTACTAAGTATTCATGGATTTGAATTATATTTTTTTGTGGGATATCATCAATTCTATGTTCAACATGCATGCTACCTGAAGGCAAAGAGTTGCTAAGGCTATTATCCATTCCTAGTGCACTATTGTCAATACTAGGAGTGGAAGCTCTAGATAACCCAAGATCCATGATGAGTGTGTTATTGTGAGATGCCATGAGTCTCAAACTTCTCACTAAGGTATTAGCAATAGGACACCAAACACTCATGCAAAGGATACTAAATGCGGGGTGTGTGCAAATGCAATGTAAAGTAACAAGAATGAATGCTTATAAATAAAATTCTAGAAATTAAAACAAAAATGTAGAATCAACAAAAAAAAACTCCGAAAATAAACTGTGGATGACAGAAAATGTAGTGAAAAATATGCAACTAGACTAAGTTGCCCACGGTGGCAAATGAGTCCAGGAAGTGATTTTTTTGAAAAATTTTAGAATTTTTAATTTGAATTTTATGCTTTTTATGTTTTCTGATGCAAATGTAATATGGAAATGTAAATTTTTTATCTTTTTTTCAATTAAATTAACAACAATAATGCAAGATAAATGAAATTTTCACTAATGCAAATTTGGAAACCCTAGAATACAAATTAAATAATGTAAAATGCAATGCAATGTTAAAGTAAGCTATTCCTAGGATGTAAATGCACTCCAAAGCATAAGTATGATGTTCAAATGTCTGGTTCACCAAAATGTGTACAATGGAAATGGAGTGCACAACTTCCTCACTCCACACTAGAAAAGGGGGATGAAGGAAGAGGAACCTGATTTCACAACATTTGTTCACACTCATGAACAATTCCTTGAGATTCCAATGCAAAAGAGATTGAAATCTATCAAAGGGGATTTTCCTTAGGATTGTAAATTGATAATTAAGGTTGACTACAAATGCAAAACTGAGAAAATGCAAAGTGTTTGAAAACACACTATGATATGAAAAATGACCTAGAAATGCAAATAAACTATAACAAAAGCTTATGAGATTTACATTGTGAACCTGGAAACTAAAAAAGGATGTAAAGGAGCTTTAAAATCCTAGAAAATTAACTATTGAAGCCAACTAGGACTCATACACCAAGTTGGGTGACTTAGTCCAGTTTCAGGAAGATTTTGCTAGAATAGGTTTCAAAGAACTGGGTACTCAAAACTACAAAATCTCTATTTTGGGCCTGGTAGTGGGACTCATATGCCGTTGATGGAATATCAGTCCACCTAAAGATTTCAAGAAATTCAAATGTGTGATTAGTAGCTCCTAGCCTACACTTCTGCTCTTGACAAGTCTTCGGATCTGAAACTGTAGAATTTGACCTGTAAGTGTTCTCCAAGCTTCTTTTAGGGTTTTGACAACTTTAAATGACTTTGGAAACTTGTTGAGAAC
This sequence comes from Sequoia sempervirens, assembly GCA_007258455.2. Lineage (NCBI taxonomy): Eukaryota > Viridiplantae > Streptophyta > Pinopsida > Cupressales > Cupressaceae > Sequoia > Sequoia sempervirens. Next base: position 20,271,763 of record VDFB02137365.1, read on the forward strand.
TTTTCCAATATTTCTCTTTGATAAATCTACAAACTAGACCTATAAAACACATGTAAAGAGAGGGAAAAATTGTTGAGGTTTAGCGAATAGGGGCATGCCTTATGAAAACCCCAGTTTGGTAATTAAACCCTTGAAAATAAAAAAGAAATGAAATATGGAAAGAGAATGATGAATGAATGACATACAATGCTACAACTCACCACACCCTTGAAGTAGAACTCTAAATACATGCAAGTAATGGCTCCAAAGTGCTTGAATGCTCTTGTAGAAAAATTGCTTGAATGCTAGATCACTTGATTGCTTGTTGGATTGATTAGAAAATTAGGAGAGGGTGAAATGAGTGGAAAACCCTTATATTTATACACAATTATGCAATATTTCCTAAAAATACCACATCATAGGGTGACCTTAGATCTTAGAAAATAATAACCTACCAAAAATTTAAAATTGTTTTGATTTTTGTGCTAAAGGGGACTCATTCACCCCTAGTGGTGAATGGGTCTCACTTATGCATTTCAACTAAGTTTTAGAAATAAAATGTATGAAATGATGTTTACCGAGATTATTTTCAAGAATACACTTAAGTAAGCCATGTAAGTGCAAAATGGGCCAATTAAAGCATAAGAAAGGTATAATTATTGATGACAAGCCTAGAAAAGTGTGAAAGTTTGTTACAACACTTTACAACACTTTGAAATAAGGCTTGGTAAGTGATAAAAATAAGTTATTTAGGTGAAATACAATAACAAAACCCTAGAAATGTGTGAAAGTGTGTTACAACACTTTACAACATTTAAGTAAGGTACCACTTAAATTATTTTAGTTTTGTACAGCCCAAGTCCTAATGTGAATGTGTTATCCACATTACAACACTAAACCAAGCCACAATTAAGCCAAAATCACAAAGAGGACCCAAACGAGACAAAAAAAGAAGGGTTACTTTTCAATTTCCACAATATTTAAACCAAATATTCACATATTCACAAAGAGAAGAGGTGTTGTGCCATTTAGGGTCTTGCATTATTCAAATCACATGTTAATGTTTCCATTTCCACTATACCAATGTCAATGATAAAGTTATAATGGATAGGAAGGGATGATAAAATCGCAAAGTGTTGCAACTCACCACCCTTTAATGAATTCCTTGAAGGATTGAATTCATGCACAACATTTCATGGTATTGGATCTTTCTTGCTTGATTTCATGAATGCTTTGGAGACCCACAAGAGTGTTAGCCTTCACAAAAAATTAATAACATGAACAAACGTAAACTCACATAGGATTCAACATGATATTTGGATCTTGAATTGCTACAATAAAGCTCTGAAATGCTCCTCTTGACTTGCTCTTGATAATAATAATTTATCATAAATTATCCTTGTTGCTAGATAGATTTCAAATGATTCAATAACTAGGTATTAGTAGACATTTCTCTAATTTCCCAAAAATTAAATCTTGATAGCAACATTTGCAACTTGAATTTTGAATGTTAAAATGCAGATACCCACATATCTAAACTTGATCCTCGGTAAAATATGGGGACCCATATTCCCTAGGGAAAAAGGATCCTGAACCTATTTTCTAGGAAATTAAGTGTTAGGGTCAAAATATTAATTAGATGCATTTGTTCAATGCTTGCAATTTCTTAGAAAGTGGCACAACTGGGCTATAGAATATATATTTTAGAAAATTAGGGACCCAATTAAACTAAACAATTTAGGGGGAGAAAAACCTAGTGCGAAATTGTCAAGGGAAATAATTTATGACAATACATTTAGCCCCCACTTTAGAGATAGTATCAACTTATTCTTAGACTCACACTAAAGTAAAAAATCTATGTCATGAGGGGTCCAATTTTCAAAATTTGAAGAGATAATAATACTAAGGATCTACTAAGGTGATCAAGCCCCCATTATCCAAGGTCCAATGGAAAACCAATATAAGCACAAAGGAACACACATATGTATGATATGCAACAAGACAACATACACAAACATACAATGTCAACATGAAATGAAAAAAGGAGGGTATAAGATAGAAAATTGTGTTATGTTAGGATCCACAGTAAAGGTATTCATGACTCACACAATAGCAAAGTTTGATATTTTCTAGGTGAATCACAAACTAAGAGGAACATTGGCTAGTGAAGTTTGATATTCACTAGGCGAGCCCCTAGGACAAGGTAGAAAAATGAGAAACACAATAGGTCTAGTGAATTCCACTATTCAAGTTAGTTTTGCGCCAATTCCAACCATACCAAGAGTTATACTCCCTAATAACTCTGATAAGGTGCTACAAAATGATCAAAATGCTATGCTAATGCAACACTAAGTTCAACACCTATGAATAGAGTAAAAAAAAATGCTAGTGTCAATGTGAATACATCACTAAGTCCAACACTTGTGAACAAAGTTAAGAAAATAATGCCAATATATACCCCCACCTCAAAGAAATTACTAAGCACCATGTTGTGAGAAATTACTTTAAGGTAGAAAAATGATAAATGTAATGCAACAAAATTCAAAAGATATTTTTTGGAAATCCCTATGACAATGATATGTTTCCAAATGAAGCCACATCATGATAAGGGGTTGCCCCTCAAATGTAATGCAACAAATAAAATAGAATGTGAATGTAGAAGAGATCCATGGATATGGGGTCATTCTACATATTTTATATAGTGATGTAATAGAGATCGTAACTGGCATCATTCCACAAATACTTGTGGAACAACAAACACAATGAAGGAATGTCACATTAAGAGAGAAGAAAAACTTTTGGGTCAACATGGAAGAGACCTAAATATCTCAACACCTTGCATCATCCCCAAAAGAAAGGCACAAGAAAAAGGTAAAATACAAAGTTTGACATAAAGAAGAATGAAGATACAAATAGAATAATGTCATGACAAGTTCATTTCCTTTGTATCCTTGTGCCAAAAAAGCTACAAGGGTCATCCAAAAAAAACTCACAAACAAAAAGGCACACCAAGAAACACAACACAAGAGATCACAACACATGGTGCAAGCAAAAAAAATGAACAAATTAAACAAACAAAAAGGAGTACATTGTTGGATGTTGTTGTGTTGCTAATATATGGTTGTCATTGATGTCAACACTGTTGGAATTAATGTCTTAGAAGTTGTATAAGTCGAGGAAATTGAGAAAATTGTATTAAAGTAGGTTGTAGGTTGTCACTGGTGAATTGAAGTTCTGTCAGTTTCCAAGCTTAGTACGTTGATTATCAATGGTTATGGATTAAAGGGTTTCTTTTTGAGTATATCTAGTTTTATCCATGTTGAGTTTTAGAGATCCGTGTGAAGATTTGATCATGTTATGAGAATTTGTGTTCTGACAATCATTTTGTTGCCTTAGTTAGTGTTCCTGAATGAAGATGATGTGATTCTAGTAAGTTTAGTTGTTGTGGATGTTTCTCTGGTGATTCATGATGTCTGTGGATGTTTCTAGATTGTGCTCTATCTATCTTGCATGTCTACATTGATCGTTGTGCTTTCAATTTGAAATTTTCTCTTGCGTGTTCATGTTTTTTATGTTCTTGGCTGACAGGGTGTTGTAGTGTGTTGTGGATCTTCAAGGAATAATTATTTGAGGTGGTTCATGTTTGAGAATTTTATTTTGGGTCTTCATTATGTTGTGTTCGACATTGATTGATTCACATTGAAAACTATTTATTGTTTTGGGCTGACATGTAGCGATGCAATTTCTTGTTGAGGATATATGTGAGCAATTGTTTTGTTATTTGAAGGCATGAGTATGCAAATTGTGCAAGTCCTATGTGTGAATAATGTTCAGATCTTTCAAAGGAAAGAGTAGAATGTGAAGAAGAGTGAGAAAAGTGTGAAGAAGTGTTCATATGCTTAAGCGGAACTGTAATCAACCATTATCAAATTCCATTTGCTTAGTTCAAATCCTTTGGATGTAATCCAAATCTTTTTGTAAGACAGTGAGTCTTCCTTTTGTAACTAAGTAGTGAGCTCTAGGTAGTGCGCTTGAATGCATATGCATTCCTCATTTCATTCTTTATAATTCTAATAAGGTATAATATTGAGGACTAACCTCCATCGTGGTTTTCCCCTAATAGTGTTTCCATGTAAAAAATCTTGGTGTTATGTGTGTTTTTGATGTGTTGTTGATTTATGCTTTCATGATTATTGATCATATATGAGAATTAAGTTTAATAATTTTGATAAGTTTGAAATTCTTTGAAAACTAATTCACCCCCTCTTAGTTGTCTACCCTTGTGTTTCCAACAATTGGTATCAAAGTAGGTTCCTTGGAAGAAGTTTAACAACTTGAGGTGATCTAGGATGGTGACATACAAGAAGGATAGTTCAAGATTTGATGGAACAAATTATTCTTTGTGTAAGGCTTTAATGGAGTGTCATCTGAGGTGCATTGGTGAACCCTACTGGAAAATTACAAAGAATAGGTATATCATTCCATAGAATGGTCCTTCTACTTCATATGAGATTAAGGAAGTTGAGTACAATATCAAGGCTAAGGAAGCATTATTGAGTGCTTTGACTAATTCTGAGATGATAAATGTTATGGATATGATGACTACTTATGATATCTAGAAAAAGTTGGAAAATTTGTATGAAGGTGATGCTAATGTGAAGATTGCTAAGTTGCAAATTATGAAAGGGAAATATGAAATGTTGAGAATGGGTGATGATGAGAACATTACTTCTTTCATGAAGAGAGTGAATGAACTTGTGTGGGTTATCAAAGGTGCTAGTGGATGATTGGAAGAATTAGAGATTGTTACTAAAGTGCTTAGATTCTCTCCTACTATATATAAATTCAAAGCTACTGCTATTGAGGAGCTCCGGACTATAACAAATGTAACTAGAGACATGTTGATTAGTAAGCTTACTGCTTTTGAGTTGAGTGAATTTGGTGATGCTCTTCCTAAGATAGAATTTGCATTCAAAGCTACTATTTCTAGAAGTGATAAACATAGATATGATTTGGGTGAAAGCTCTTCTAGAAAGGTATTCAAGTATGAGGAAGAAATGAGATATATTGAAGAAGAGGAGAGAAAACTAGAGGAGCTCGAAGCACTTATTTTCAAAAGGGAAGCCAGAGGAGAAGGTAAGTATAAAGGAAAATTTCCTATTAAATGTTTTTCTTGCAATAAGATAGGTCATTTTGCATCAAGCTGTTCAGAAAGAGTTCCTAAGCCAAGAGCTAGTAAGCCTAGATTCCAAAGGAAGTGTTATTATGTTGCTAATGAAAGTGTGACAAATGACGAATCTGATAAAGGGAATGCAAGTGAAGATGAATGGGTATTTATTGCTATCAAGGAAAATGATCCTACCCCTACTAAATCTATTAGTTGATCAAATGTGGGGAAAGCTCTAGAGGCTAGAGTTGAAGAGAAAATGAATGGGTGATTGACAATGGATGCTCTCATTACATGACATATGATAAAAGCAAATTTGTGATCTTGGAAAACTATGATGGTGGTGTTGTAAGATTTGGTGATGATAAAGCTAGTGTAATCCATGGCAGGGGATGTATTTCTCTTGATGGTAAGAATAATACTAATTATGTTCTATATGTGGAAGTTTTGAAGTATAATCTCTTAAGTGTTGGAAAAATGGTTGACAAAGGATACAATCTTCAATTCAAGTATGGAAAGTGCATAATATTGGGGAACTTCAGAAATGTGATTGCTTCAAGAACAAAAACAAAAGGTAACATCTTTCACCTGAATGCTACTGGTAAAAGTTTTTTGATTGCTCAAGTTGATGAAAGTTGTTTGTGGCATAGGAGAATGTGTGATGTAAACTTTGACAATATTATCAAGATAAGTTATACTCAAGTAATGATAGATCTTCCTAAGTTGGTAAGGCCTACTAACACTATCTACAAGGAATGTTAGTTAGGGAAGTGTTGATGTGTTTTTTATGCACTTCTCAACATAGGTAGTATGTAGGTGCACTACCTCTCTTGAAAGAATCTCTTCCACAATCAAATTGCAGAACACTATTTGAAGGTCTCTAATTTTAGGTCTTGACAATGCTTGGAATATCTCAGTTGTTTGATGTGATTTGCTGGAATCACATGGTGGACTTATAGATGAGTTATAAAGCATGGGAAGTTGGGTCTTGAAATGGATTTCCTAAGATGGAGAAGTTGTGCATTTGCTGTAGGTTCAAACAACAGTATTGAACTCCATTTTTATCATTGGATTTAGCTTTACAATGTGCAATGAACCTTTCCTAAGGTATTTTGTAAAAAAAGGAAAAAAGGGCAGGGAAGAGAGAAGGCTCCTGTATCTGCAACTAACTCTGAACACTGATAATGGAATTCCTACAATGGATAGCTTCCTGAAAACAATATTCCTCTTAACCAAAAATTTCACAGTCTCATGGAATTTGTGCTATCTTCTAAGGTCTACAAATGTTTCATCTTTCATTCACCATATGCATGCATTAACAAAGATGAAAGTGTGGAGCAGCTTTGAATTTAAGCCTAGACTAACTTTACACAACTATCTACCATCAACAAACAACAAAAAGTATGGACTAAGAAGGCATCTACACTACAGGAATTTTCACAACCACGGAACAACATTTCTAAAATCTACCAAAGCAAGAAAATAGTTAACTAGAACATCAATAAAATCTAAGTTAAGAATCTTACAATGGAGATTGAATCAAGTAAAATGTGAAGAAACTCAGAAAATGCACCAAGTCAATGTATTTTCATTATAAATTTCTACAGCATGTCTTTACAACAACTCAACTCTCTTTGCAAATGAGAGGAGAGCCCTATTTATAGTGCCCAAAAAGTAAAATGAATGGCCAAGATTAATTCTCATTGTGTGGCCAAGATTCATTACAAAATAGGGTTTCACCAACCCTTAATATATTACAATTTAAAAACAACATTTTGTCCCTTTCCCTATTTTGTCCTCTAGTGACGACACTGTAGCTTTTTTTCCTTTAGCTGATTGTTGTTTTACTATAGCTACTCTTTAGGGAGCTCTATATCATCATCAGGGTTGTCCTCCTGCTTCCTTGAGGCTGTGTATTCCATGAACTTTAGGATGACTAGCTAGAGTTTGTCTACCTCAATGATCTCATACCACAGCACTTGGTAGCTCCACTCTTTTGCATTATCTTCCAACCTCTTCTAGTCCTCATCGTATTTTGTGCCCTGATCCCTGAATAGCTCTGATTGATTGAAGGAATGGGCAACAAAACTCATGAACTCCACTGTGACTTCACTAGACATCCCATCCTCTATCTTCTTTTGGAAGTAAGGTTTTACCTTTTCTGGATCCATCTGCACCGCGGGCATGTCATACTCTGTCATTAGTTTGAGGTATCAGGTGCATTCCATTCTGATTTCCTTGATCCACTCGATGCCTGGATCCACTTTGCTCATTATTTGTTCCAACCTCTCCTTCCAGTTGTCAAAGTCCCGCCACCACACATATATCAACCAGTGATCGTCCTTGTTGAACATAAGCTCCTTTTCCCATGTGGCTTCTGGAAACCGAAGGATAGCCTCCATCTTTGGGAAGGTGGAGTCGTATGTTGCAAGGAAGTCAGTGTAGAGATTCCTCGTGCCCTCCAGAGATTGCTACAAATCCAAGAACTTATTGGTTGTCTGAATAGCCCAGCTAATTCCCATGTTCCTAACGTATAAGACTTATCAGAACGAGTCCTCTATAGTCTTTTCCAAGTTCTCTCTCCTTTCCATCTTATCAATCTGTTCTTTGGACATGGTAGGAAGGTCATCCACCAAAGACCATTGTTGGATGTAATCTGTCAAGGCTGCCACCTGTGCCTTGAGCTCATCTTTTGAAATCTTGTCCTGCTTTATCAAATGCACCACCATAGCCATTGACTCCTCAAGATGCCCTACCTTTTGTTCTCTGGTGGCAGTCCCCAAGTTGGTGGTGGAGACATAACTTACACTAGCCTATCCCACCACAGGGGTTTCTATTTGTACGACTCGAGATCTAGAGGCATCCATCGTTACCTTGGATCTAATCTTAGGCTTCTTCTCCTTCTTTGTGGTGATCTAAGCTTGGGCTAAGATAGCCTCTAGTCTCACCCTCGGGTCCTTTAGTACAGGAGTTTTTCTTTTGAGCTATTTCTCTAACCATTCAGGCATAGCAGGCTTGCCCCTAGGTGACCCACAATCGCCCTCACCCTTTTCGGCCAAGGCTTTTGTTTCCTTATCTTTTGGGGCCCTCTCTCCACCCTAGGAAATATCTCCTTCATCATCATCAGAGTCTTGGATGAACACAAGGAATTTAATAGGAGGCTTGGCAGATAACTGCTGCAGGGGACTTTCCTTCTTTTCCACATCCTCCCCTTCCTTTTCCTTAGCTTGTTCAACCTCATGCATATGTTCCTTGAATTTCTCAATCTTGAGGCTCTTAACAACTTAAGCCTCTCTCTTAGTTTTATCTTCTTGCTGCTGTCCTTTTCCAAGAGGTGACCTTTCTGCCTTCTCTTCAGTATCTTTCAGCTACCGGGCCATTTCCTCCTCAAGGTCATCCTCGAAGGCCTGCATGATGACCCTACCACTGGCATCCTCCTCCTCATCCCTACTCTCCAAGGAACCAATTCCTTCTTCTTCATAGGCAACCCTATCGATCATTCGATGCTCATACTCTAGGTGCTCGTGATATTCATCAGCCTCTTCCTTGAATGACCTTGAGGCTTCTTGCTCTCATTTTTCCCACTCCTTAGAGATTAACATGGTGGCTTTCATAGCTGGTGGCCCTGTCGGAGGTTGTGAAGGTTTGGAAATAGCGAGGACATGAGCTAAGGCTACTTGAAGAGTGGGATCCATGAGGATCTAGGAGAGCTTGGAATGGATATTCTACATATGCTTTGAGAAGGCTTTAGGTAAGGTGGGAGTGGGAATTGTTGTAGCCACTATAGGCAATGGGAGTGACATGGTGTGTGACATGGTAGCGGAGAAAGGAGGAGTAGTTATGGGAGAGGAGTCAATTACAATCACAGGCTCAGTCAGGGGTGAAGGGGCAAGATGGACAGAGATGTCCACCGCCGGCGGGGATGTACTGACCATAGCCAGAGAGGTAGATGATGGGGTAGCCAAAGCAGGGAGAGCCAAAACAGGTTTTATTTGATCAGTATCTTTCACTTCTTCCTCATGGGTTAAGAGTTGCTCCGCCGTACCCCCTGTTTGCTTAAGTCTTTTGGAGGGTGAGCCTTCGGGATCCTTCCTTGCATAAACCTTGGGGTCAGAAGACTGCCCCATTTCTATCTCTTTCCTCTTCTTCGATCTGGTGACTAGAGGGGACTTGGATGTTCCACCTATTGAAGTGGTGGTAGCAGTGTCTTCTGTGACACTTGGCTCACTCTTGAGCCCTTCATAAGTCAAAATAACCTCATGCTATCTTAATTAGGCTACCCATCCATCAACCCAATCCATGGTATGAGCCAAGATTGGCCTTGTTATGATATCAAGGTCATCGAACTCCTGCTCATCCTAGTCAATTGTTGGTATTGGCAAATTGGCGACTGCAGGGTACTTGGGGTCCATTATGGTGCCCTCATCTTCTTCGACTTGGTCTGGTATGGGAAAGGTTGTCCCTTTCTTACAAAATGCAGAGTCATCCGCATATAGCACCTTACACATACTTCTTTATCATCCTCGAGATCCCCCCAAAAGTCTTTAATATGGTGGAGATGAGTGAACCCCGGCCCCAGTGCCTTCCTAACATGACCGTATGGGTCCATTTGAGGGCGAGCAGTGTGTAGATGAAAATGGTAATCCTTCAATTCTTTCTCAGAGTTACCAGCACACTGAGAAGTTTGTAGCTTATACGTGCCTTGGCCAAGAGTCATGGGATAAGAGATCCCTGCTATGTGTTTGCCACTAAAGATCGCCTATATGTGTTGGAGCTGCTGAGAAAGTTCCAATAGGATGATTCGGTCATTGGGGTATCGAGGCAACTTGTTTGGCCTTTCAGTAAAGCATTGGGCACAAATGTATGTGAACTTCAGGTATTGAATAAAGAGGAAGGCATATTACTTCAAAAATTCCTGAGCACTATGCGAAACCCTCCTTTCGAAATCTCTGGAAATCATTCTAACAATATGGCTGATGAAGGCATCATTTACTCTGCAGTACTCCCTCTTGAAGTTTTGGTATTGGAGATGGGGGTATCTGTCATAAGCTTTGAGTCTTCGACCCTTGTCCTGATCGGGCACCACAAACAACCCGTTGTACTATCTTTGCTCTACCAAGGAATAGACGAGATATGAAGTCATATAAAACTTGGAACTCTTCTTCACATTGACGAACTACTCATGGAAGCAATCACTTATTATTCCTCTCCAATAGAATGAGGTCTTTGTGGTAACATCCTCATTCCTCCAAAGGATTTGCTCAACAAAGTACACCATCCACCCCTGAAAGAAGGCCACAGTAGGGAGGCCCATAACCTTGCTTAGCATTATGACCAAATCATGGTAATCTTCATAGAAATCGCTGCGGAAGAGTTCGTTAGGAACCTTCGCGGCACTGCCCTGCTTTTCCTTGAGCCAATGCTCATTTATTAACTTCTTGTAGCCTGTAGGGTTACCATCCCATGCCGCCTGGCACTCCTCAATGGTAGGTGTTTCCATTTCTACGAAGGTGGGAATATGAAAGGTCTTTGTGATTCCTTCAGTCGACATGTCGGTGAGAATGGTACTGTCCCTATCAAAAATTGTCCTTGTATCTAGTTGATATGCCTGTTGGTAGGCCATAATGAGCTTAGGAGCTACAAGAGATGGAGGAAAGCCTATGACCTTTGCTATTCCACTTTGTCTTATCAGTCTTGCATTCTTGGTTGTTGGATTGACCCTGACCCTTTGTGTAAATTCATCGATATTGACATGGCCTATGTTAATGTCAGTGATTTCCTTCCAATATGTGGTAACCTTCGAGTGTAGAGGCTCACCCTAGAATTGGTATTTCATTTGGTCTTTGTCTTCTTTCCCTCGAGGAGTTTTTCCTGTCTTCTTTCCTTTGTCCTTTTTGATGGCTGCCCCAAAGGTCCCGCACCCGATTCCATTTATTTTGCAAGCAAAAGTGTAGTAAGTGCAATTGATCACGAAAACATTCATGTTAGCTAAAATCCCAAAGATGAAATCCATTTTTAATAATCTATCAAGCATAACATGATACTTTTATCTCCTGATGTCATTGGTCTTTTGATTGAGGGCTTTGGGACAGTCTAGGCCTGGAGGGTCGGACTTCCCTGGCAGGAATGCTATTTTGGAAAGGAAAACGGGGTGGAATGATCTGAGAGATTCTTTCCAATTGAATTTTGATAATTTAAAAGGTTCACAATGAAGAGGGCCAAGATTCAGCATGTGGGTCGAGATCATATTTTAGATTTGGGCTCATTTGGATCGATTTAGGAGCATCCAGAGGTCTAAGACTGGAAAGCTGTCTGGAGATGGTTGTTTGGGATGGCTAAGTAGAAACAGAGTTCCGGAGACAGAATTTTGGGGTCTAGGGCCCAGTGGATTGAAGGGCAGCCAGAAGATTACAATTTTCTCAGCTTGAGCACTCGGACCTAAGGCACCGAGAAGTTGTCCACATTTTTCCATTTGGAGCAGCTATTGCAGGGTAGAAGTCTAGAAGGGGTGGCCCGACAGACTAGACCTGACATGAGGGTCGAACGGAACTCTCCCGTAGATACCTGATCAGCGAGACGTCAATCATTGGGGTGAAGTCATGGCGAATGCTTCATGTCTCATCGACCATTGACATGGAGAAGGCAAATTGACAGAGGGCTTTTCTTCGGCGTGAGGTCTTGCTAACTCCGCAATGTCTTGCTGATCTTTTCTTCGACGTGAGGTCTTACAGCAAAGAGATGTCTTAGTGAGATCCTTGGGTCTCGCTGACCGATGGAAAAAAGGCACATCAGTGAGAAGTCTTTCAATGGTCAAATGTCCCAACGAACCCATGATGTCTCACTGATCGCCAAAAGGAGGACTGGACCCTTCATGACTGTTGGATGCTAGATTTTGATTTTGAGACTCACTCCTATCAGGAAGGCGGAGCCCAGAGCTCGGAAGGGTGGGGAATATTTGCTATCTTTTGATGGCAGAGATGGGATAGATTCCCAGATGATGGAGTCTAGCATGGTCAAGGATGTTTAGGGTTCAACGGAGTTCTCCAATGGCAAAAGGAATCCCGAGATCCAGGAGGTGGAAAGATGCCAAGTACTCACCGTCGGTGACGGCGAAGACCATGCAGAATTTCCAAGATAAATTGATATTGCCACGATGCCTTGGTGAAGGCATTATGTCTTGCTAAAGATTAGGGTTCTCGGGGTAGCGCATTGCTTTTGGTAAGATCTCTCACTGACACTAGGGGGTCCTGCCGATAGACGAGGAAGCCTCGATAGGAGATGATGGTTTCAGCGAAGGATGGAGATATCGTCGTGATGTCTTGGCAATGCAGAGGGTCCTGCCAATAAAGGGAGCCTTCAACGTAATACTCCAAGTTAGAGAAAGGTCTACTTGACCTGGTGATGTATATCCAACCTGCTCGTGCTCGCCCAAGGATAAGGAGGTCAGTGTAAGGTCTTGCCGACCCAAATGTCATGCCGACGGAGGAGCTCGAGAGAACAAGGTGCATTCGCGAAGGGGTCTTTCCGAAGGGTGAAGGTCTCAGTGATGAAGGAAAAGAGACTTCTGCATGACTCCAAGGGGTTCATTGTAACATCTCACCGAAAGCGATAGGTCTTGCCGATAAAGGGCAATAACCGAAGACTGGGCAGACAGGGCCCATTTGCTATTAGAGAATAGTGGGAGTGTAGTGGACTCCTAGATGCGGAAGTCTGGAGGTAAGGGCCCAAGGAAAAGTAATGTAGCCCAACATTGTTTAAGATCTTTGAGTTTGTGCATCAGATGGCAAACTGACAAAAGGAAACCCAATGCTCCGGGCCCAAAAGATGGGATAGTCATTTTGAAATTGGCAGTTTTCATAAAAGTCCATGCGGTGAAGGAGGAGTCCAGGCCTAGGAAGGGTGAATGCCCCTATGAAGAACAGTCGTGTGCGGGACAAGTTCTAAATTAATCCTGAGGGTTCCTGAGGGTTCCATGTTGGGTTTTCTCAAGTTCTAAGGGATGGGTTTTGTTCGTTGTATCATATTTCACCATTCACATGTCCTTTTGATCATTATTGTTTATTTTAAGCCTTAGAAATCATGAAAACATTGTTCGGGAGGGAAAACGGAAAACCTACCTCAAACACTCGATGCGGGGAGGTGTGGGATCCACTAACGGTTGGCAAGGTGATGGCAGCAGGTGTGAGAGCGAAGGTCTCGAAGATGGTGGGTTCCTCTGGCAAGTTCTGATCTCTCACTGTGACACTAACAAGTGAGAATGATAGGTTTATGCATGTTATTTATACCCCTAATGCCATTAATGGCCACATTGAATGCAAGTACGAAAAACATTTAGGTTGGTGGATTTAAATTCACTGATGGCGGTGGGAGACCTGGGGTCCAGAGGCTGGGAGGGTGCAGGGTGGCGAGCATTTGGAAATTTCAGCTTAGCGGTTGTCGGTGGTGAAGAGGAAGTCGGGACCTAGAGGGCGGAGTTCCACCAGAGGTACACCGTTAGGAAAGACGAAGCCTTCATGGAATTCCGAACTCAGAAGTCCAGAGGTAGCCAAGATTTCCTCGCAAACTTTTGGACAGTGATGATGGAGTTGGGACCCGAGGTCTGCGAAGATGCAACCCATCCACCGTCAGGAATAGCGGACACAACAGGGAAACTCGGCAAGGAAAACACGAAGGGGCAAGCCCAACCAAGTCCAAGGCTGTTGACAGAGGAAAACTGCCAGAGAGACCCCACAAGGTGCCCCATCTTGACAAAATTAAAAGGGAGAAGCATGGTCAACTCAAGATGAGGCCTTGAATGTATGCTAACCACCCAGGACATCAAAATGGGGCACACAAAATGGGGCAGTGACAAAAATGACCCGACAATGTGAAAGAAAAGAGGGTCCCCATTCTAAATGGGGCGTGTGTGCTAAGGGCACAACAGGAAGAAAACTAGAATTTCATTTCAGAGCAAACAACATTGTTCAAAAGAAGTGTTGGAGCTTGTTCATATTGATTTGTGTGGTCCATCTAGAATCAAAAGTTTACAAGGAGACAGGTACTTCATGTTACTTATTGATGATTACTCTAGATTGATGTGGGTTACTTTCTTAAGGGAAAAATCTAAAGCTCTCGAGAAATTCAAGATTTTTAAGGCTATGGTTGAGTATAGATAGGTCTAAAGAGTAAATGTTTGAGATCAGATAGAGGTGGTGAATTCACTTCCCATGAGTTAATTCTTTTTGTGAAGTGCATGGGATAAAGAGAGAATTATCTAACTCGCGGACCCCTCAACAAAATGGTGTTGTGGAAAGGAAGAACAAGATAGTTCAAGATGCTACTAGGACTATGATGCTAGAAGGAATTATTCCTCATATCTATTGGATTGAAGCTATGAGTACTACTGTTTACATTCTCAATCGGGTACTTGTCAAAGGTGATACTAGTAAGACCCCTTTTGAGCTATGGTTTGGTCACAAGCCTACTATTAGATATTTTAAAATATTTGGGAGTAAAAGCTATATCAAAAAAGATGAAGAGATAGGAAAGTTTGATGCTAGGAGTGATGAAGGAATATTTCTTGGTTATTCTACTAAGAGTAAGGCCTACCGGTGCTACAATAAAAGATTGAGCAAAGTAGTTGAAAGTGAAAATATCAAGGTTGATGAAGACATAGCTAGACCATCTAGAACCTGTGGATATGATTCAGATGATCAAAATAATATTTCAGTCTCATGAAAGAAAGTTCAGGCACAAAATCAAGTTCAGATCATTTCGGTGAATCAAGAAAATCAAGAGGAAGGAACTAGTGAAAGTACAGAAGAGAGATCACAAGAGCCAAAAGCTCAAGAAAATTCTAAGACTCCAAGGTATGTAAGACTAAATCATTCAAAAGATCAGATTATAGGTGATAAGAACAAGGGTGCTCAAACTAGGAGAATAATTATAGAAGAATATTCTTTGATTTCAAAGACTGAGCCTAATAGTGTGAATGAAGCATGCAAAGATGAACATTGGGTGGAAGAAGTGAAAGAAAAACTAAAAAAAAATGAGAAGAATAATACATGGATTCTTGTTCCTAGACCTAAGGAAAAAAATGTAACTAGAACTAAATGGTTCTTTAGAAACAAGATGAATGAGCAAGGTGAAGTTGTTAGAAACAAATCAAGATAAGTGTGTAAAGGATATTCTCAGATGGAAGGAATTGACTTTGAAGAAACTTTTTCCCCTATTGCTAGGATTGAAGTTGTGAGACTATTTCTTGCTTATGTTGCTTACATAAACTACAAGGTTTATTAGATGGATGTCAATTTAGCATTTCTAAATGGTGAATTGGAAGAAGAAGTGTATGTTGAGTAACCTCATGGATTTACATTGACTGATCAGGGAGATATGGGTTTTTAGTTGAAGAAATAATTGTATGGACTTAAGCAAGCCCCAAGAGCATGGTATGCCAGATTGGACAAGTATTTGTTCGAACTTAGATTTAATAAAGGTACTACTGATATTAATCTATATTTCAAGATTGATGATGATAAAGATTTGATTGTTGATAGTTTTTGCATGAAGTTTGCTGATGAGATGTCTATGATTGGAGAGATGAAATTATTTTTGGGATTGTAAATTACTTAGCTAGATAAAGGGATCTTCATATCTCAATCCAAGTATGTGAAATAATTGCTAAAGAAGTTTGGTATGGAAGATTCAAAGCTAGTTGGTACACCTATGGTGACCAAATGCAAGTTGACACAAGATGATGATTCTTCAAAAGAAAATAAAACTAGATACAGATTGATGATTGGTGGATTTCTTTATTTGACTCAAACTAGACCTGATATCATGAATGTTGTATGCATTGTTGCAAGATTTCAAGTTGATCCTAAGGAATCTCATGTAACTGCTATGAAGATGATTTTCAGATACTTGAAGGGGACAATTGATTTTGGCTTGTGGTATCCTAAAGATGATGATCTTACTTTGAGTGCCTTTACTGATCCTTATTGGGTAGGTGATGTGAATGATAGAAATAGTACTAGTGGTGGTGAATTTTTCTTGGGTAAGAAGTTGATTTTATGTTTAAGTAAGAAGCAAAATTCCATTTCTATATCTACTCCAGGGGAATAATACATTGTTGTTGCTAACAATTGTACTCAAGTATTGTGGATGAAGTAAATGTTGAAAGATATCAGAGTTGTGTATGATGAACCTGTTGCTATATTTTGTGATAATTCAAGTGCAATTAACATTTCTAAGAATATGGTGCTGCATTCAAATACCAAGCATATATCTATCAAATTTCAATTTTTGAGAGAGGTGAGTGAAAATGAAATTAGATTGGACTATGTGCCTACTAAGGAATAGATTGTAGATATCTTTAAAAAACCATTGCCTAAGGATACTTTTGAGTATCTCAGAGGGAATCTACGGGTGATTACCCCTCCTAATCAGAACTAAGATGCATTGACTTGCATCAATCTATGCATTTCATAGTCATATCTTGTTCCGGATTGATGTTATGGTGGCTGCTACAAAGGGGGAGTAGTCAGATGTTCAGATATGTAGTTTAGAGCTTGTGTAGAGAAAAGAGATCTTTGTCATTTATGTCAAAGGGGAAGAAGAGTCATGTGAAAAACTATGAATTATCTGAGGATAAAAGTCATGTGAGAAGAAAAGAGTTATAACCTAAGGGGAAGTAAGTGCTAAAGATAGTTGCATTGATGGTGTTTTTCACATCATGTGTTGCCATCAATGCCAAAGGGGAGATTTTTGGATGTTGTGGTTGTGTTTATGATATATGGTTGTCATTGATGTCAACACTATTGGCATTAATGTCTTAGAAGCTCTATATATCGAGGATATTGAGAAAATTGTAATAAAGTAAGTTGCAGGTTGTTAGTGGTGAAGTGAAGTTCAGTTAGTTTGCAAGCTCAGTAAGTTGATGATCAATGGTTGTGGATGAATGGGTTTCTTTTCAAGTATATCTATTTTATCCACATTGAGTTTCAGAGATCCATGAGAAGATTTGATCATGTTATGAGCAGTTGTGTTCTAACAGTCATTTTGTTGCTTTAGTTAGTGTTCCTGAATGAAGATGATGTGATTCTAGTAAGTTCAGTTGTTGTGAATGTTTCTTTAGTGATTCATGATGTTTTTGGATGTTTCTATATCATTCTATATTTGTGTTGCATGTCTACATTGATCATTGTGCTCGTGATTAGAAATTTTCTCTTGCGTGTTCATGTTTTTCATGTTCTTGGCTGACAGGGTGTTGTAGTGTGTTGTGTATCTTCGAGGAATAATTATTTGAGGTGGTTCATGTTTGAGAATTTTATTTTGGGCCTTCACTATGTAGTGGCTAGCATTGGTCAATTCACATTGAAAATTATTTATTGTTTTGGGCTGATAGTTTGGCTTCATTTTATTATTTTGTTGAGGTCAACATGTAGCGATGTAATTTCTTGTTGCAGATATATATGAGTGATTGTTTTATCATTTGAACGATTGAGTATGCAAAGTGTGCGAGTCCTATTTGTGAATAATGTTCATATCTTTCAAAGGAAGAAGTAGAGTGTGAAGAAGTGTTCATGTGCTTAACCAAAACTGTAATTAGGTATTAGTAGATGTTATTTTCTCAATCCAAATCATGTGGATGTAATCCAAATATTTTTGTAAGATAGTGAGTCTTACTTTTGTAATTGAGTAGTGAGATCTAGGCAGTGTGCCTGAATGCATGTGCACTCCCCATTTCATTCTTTATACTTTTAATAGGGTATAATCTTTTGGACTGACCTCCACCATGGTTTTTCCCCTAACAGGGTTTCCACATAAAGAATCTTGGTGTTATGTGTGTTTCTGATGTGTTGTTGGTTTATGGTTTCATGATTATTGATAAGATTTGAGAATAAGTTTAACAAGTTTGATAAGTTTGAAATTCTGTGACAACCAATTCACCTCCCTCTCTTAGTTTTCTACCCTTGTGTTGCCAACATACCACACATGCGTGCTGACCTAAAGCAGATCGACCACATCCTAATCTTTCTCATAATATAGCGAGGGTGAAAAAATAGCTAAAGGGACTATAAGAAGTGCCATAATAGGAGCATCTCCAAGTTAAACACATGGTGGGTTACTCTCCTCAAGATGATCATCATGATTTCCCCCATCTAAAATCATTTTATTTAAAAAAATAGATTAAGCTCATTATGGACTTGTTCACCAATTTTATCAATTTCATCCTCATTATCCAAGTTAATTGTATGCATGTTTTGTACACACGCCCCACCAAAGGCAAGGACCCCCCTTTTTTTCTCTTTTTCCTTGCTCCTCCTAGCTTGGTCCCTTCTCGCTTGCTTCTCTTTTTCCTTCATTCTTTGACTTTGGGGACAAGTTGCCTATGGATTTGGGATGTTTTTGTGAAGCCTAAATGAACTTCCAAGGTTTTTCTAATTTTTGTGACATTGCGGGAATTTAACTATGGGTCACCATCTACGAGATTCTAGGTATAGGTCATCATCTGTGAGATTCCATGTGTGGGTCGCTATTCATGGGTTTCCATGTTCGGGTCGTCGTGTGCAGAATGCCATTTTTCTTTCACAGTGTCATACCCTCTAGCTTTCACATCCCAAATTTTTTTAGTTTTCAAAATGAGTCAAATCTTAAGGAAATATGTCTTGGAAATCTTTTTACCCTTTTTCCCACGTGCTAAAATTGAGAATCTCAAATTTAATCTTTTTTGTCTTTGCGGGAATTTCATTGCGGGTTGTTGTTTGAGGGATTTCATCTACGAGTCTTGGTCTGCAAGATTTTGTGTACAGGTCACCATCTGAAAGTTTCTGTGTACGGGTCACCATCTGTAGGATTTCGTGGGTGGGTTGTTGTTTGCAAGATTTTGTGTGCGGGTTTCCATATGTGGAATGTCATTTTCTTATGGTGCTCGATCCTCTGGTTTTCGCATTTCAATTTTTTGCATTTTTTGAAAGGGGTGAAATAATTGAGGAATAGTTCTAGGCACCCTTCTAATGCATCTTTCATGTGCTTCATTTGAAAAAAATCAAAATTGCTAAGAGTTGTGGCTTTGCAGAACTTTTTATGCAAGAAGCCACCTTGTGGGTGTCGTGGTCTGCAATGCCGCATTTATGACACAAACTTGTTTAGCTTCCCACCTCGCAGTATCTACATCTAGTGCTTTCATGAGTCAAATTCTTGAATCCCAAATACCAAAACTCTAGAATGAGTACCCTATATGGGTCTGCCTATGTGAACTGCTGCCTGTGGATGGTCGTCACCTTTGGGCCATTCTCCACTGGTGTGGCCACCATGCCTTTCCACTGTGTGGACTCCGAGGCCACTAATGCCATCGACACTAAAATGCATAAGCCACAAGCCTTCGGTTGAGCCACTCTGGTGGGTCTACCCATGTGGGTCATTGTGACTGGGACTCCATCTGTCCAAAGTCATTCTTTAATGGTAGAACCCCAATGTCTTTCCAGCCCACGGTACTCACACTCTTCATACCCGCATAAGCTAAAAAGACCAATCTGATAAAGAGAAAAAGGATGAAGATGCTTCCACCCAAAATTATGCATGTGCCAAGTGACTTTACATTGGGTTTACCTCACAATAGTCCCATGAGGAAATCTCCATGCAGGTGGATGCCTGCGGACTTCCCCTTTCCCTACATCATTCCTTAATGACTTTCTTCATAATGACTTCTATAGAGGGGAAACCTGCACTTCCAGGTCTGCATTATTGCAAATCGCCCAAAAAAGCTTCAAGTGATAAACTAGAATGGATATTATTATCTTTTGAAGGTAGATGGATGCATCTAACACTGATTTTGTAGGATTTAATTGACATTTAGCTTGTTGATGCACTTACTGCATCTCTGGGTGCAAGATTTATGGAACTTGTTGAGGGGCCAATGAAGAAGCGCACAAAATTCCCTGGAGGAAAAGAGGAAAAGGATATCTACATAAACAATGGATAGTTTTCCAAAGAAGGATTGACCAACATATGAATGCATTCCAAGGAAGTCAGTGACAAAACTACAAAGGCTGACCTTGAAAGGAACAAGAAGGAGCTACTTTATTTTTCACCAAATAATGATGATGATGGTAAGGAGCTATCCATGGGAATCAAGAGCAACATATCTACTTCTTAGTGACACAAATCAGTAACAAGGCCCATTTGATTAGCTAAAAGGATGTTGCAAACATATCAGACATAGGGTAGACTTCAATAATTTTTTAGCTATAGCAGAGAAGGCGGCTAGAGGAAAAATAGCTACAACAACTAAAATACAAAATAGACTATATGAAAAAATAGAGAAGAGGACAAAATAGTCTATTTTAAATTGTGAAATATTGGGGATAGGTGAAACCCTAAGCTGTAACAAATCTAGGATTTTCATTGTAAATTAATCTTGTCCATTCATTTCACCTTTGGAAAAATATAAATAGGGGCTTGCTCCTCATTTGTAAGTGGTGGTGAATTGTTGTAAGATGCATTTTCCAACAATCGAAGGAAGCATTGCATCATTTTGCATGCATGATTCAACTTCCATGTTAGTTTTCGCTTATTATTTTCTTGAATTCCTTTAATGGTGGTTGTTATTAAAGTATTGGATGCACTTCTAGCTCATGATTTTTTTGGTTGGTGGGTATGTGCAGGATCATGGTGCACCAAAAAGTGGCAATATTATGGGGGTATGTGGTTGACTTCTTTTTTTCACCCAAAATTAGTGAAACGAAAAGGGTTTTTAGAGGAGATTCTTAGCTTTCCAAAAATATAAATTATGATTTAATTTGAATTTAATAAATAATTATTATTCATTTTCTATTAGAATTACGACTAAAGTCTGATCGATAGGCTAATTGAAAACATCTATAACTTTCAACGGTATCATATTTTTGAATCTGAAATATGCATCACATTCTATGCTTCACATACTATAGGATTAAAAAAAGAAAAATTAAATTTCATGAAGTTTTGACCAAGTTAAGGTGGTCGACAGATGAGTTTTTATATTTTCTAAAAGTTGTAATAAAAATTCATAATTAATTATTTACTTGGAAAAAAAACAAAAAAATATGCATCAAATCTGACATGAGTCCTCTACTTATATATTAAATCTTACAAAAATATTATCATTTTATTATGGTTAGGGTGGTTAGATAGACACCTACTTCTTATTTTTTCCCTAAAATTTAAGTACTACTGCATTGAAATTTCAAATTTTCACCAAATAGATTTTATTTATTTTTAAATAAACCTAGTATTTTAGAAACTACATTCATTTTTCTACAAATTCTATTCTTACATATTTTTGAAATAATATATATAACTTATTCAAATATTTACGTCAAGTTTCCTAACACTGATTTTTTTGAATTTTTTGCCACTTAAGGGCCTATTTTTTGCATGATGATCCTGCACATACCCTGGTTGATGATGATTCACATTGCAAAGCTAGTCTTAGCTGATGCATATGATACACTTTAGTTCAATTGTATGTTCATGAGGTGAATGCATAATCTGAAATTTAGTGAGCCTCAGAAGATTTCCTAGTTTTTTGTAGTTGTAGGTTTCTCTTGGTCAAGAAAAACCTAATTTTATGGGAGTATGTCTACTGTAGCATCCTCAATTGTTACTATTCATTCATAGCTTAGATTTAGAATAGATCTCTTATCCTTTTCCTATTTTGCTATTTCTTTTAGTCCTTTGTTAGAGTAGGATTCCAAGCACCATGACAATGATAAAGTTGGGCGTTAAAGTGAGTTTTAGCTTGTTGTTCTGTGTGGGCAGCTACTATTCATTCATTTCCAAAACCTAGAAACTCCATTTGCAGACCCAACTTCCCATGATTTGTAAACCATAAAGGCCTCCTTGGGATTACCAACAAATCACATCAACTAGTTGAACTATTGCAAGCATTGTCATGACCTGATGATGATGCTTTGAAACTTAGTTGTAAATTTTCACCTTTCAAGAGAGGCATTGCACTTGTGCATTGTCTGTGTTGAGAAGTGCAAAGACACCCATCAACAAAACTATCTCTAGAAGGAAGGCATGGCTGAGCACAAGGATACAAAGCTAGAAGTTGAATGCACTTTCAAGTAAAATCTGAGATAGAGAAGATCTCATCATATGATGGAATTTTAAAATCAGAAAATTTGAAGATAAGAACAAGATCTGAGCTGAGATGGAGTAGCAATTGCAAATCAACATTTCTCAACTTCAAGAAGATCTAAGTAGGAGATTGAAGAAGCCATTGCAACACTTTCCATTGGCAGACAAATGCATAATTCATGACACTCATAGACATAATGAAATAGAATGTTTAACATTCTTGGGTATGATTGAAATGGTTTTGCAAGGAGAAATCCCCTTCTAGGAGATATATTAACCCTTAGCTCTTGTAGATTCAAAAGAATAATTTGTTAACATGATAGCCAGAGCCTTCAAGGAGATGATCCAAGAAAAATTGATAAAAAAGGATGGACTAAGACTAGAAGTACTGATGTCTGGGTGGTGCAAGGTCCATAATGCACCTCATGAACAAAATTCACTTGACCTTCATGTGCAGGCATCATTGCCCAAGCTAGGAGCTACTTGAACAAGATAGAGTAGCAAAATCTCAATGAAGAGGAGTCATCCACTAAGGCAAGATAATACTCAACATTTGGAGATAACACATTGAAGTTGAATCAAGGAATTCTAGAGATGTAAGTGTTGGGACACCTAACGCAAGGGTTGAGAAACAAAAGGAAGGAGTTGAAATCCTTGGGATAGTAGGGAGCCTTCATGAAAGTTCATCTAGAAAGAGATTAGAAGTCATTTTCTCCATAGGTGAAGAGCAATCATCCACTCAAGAAGAAAAATAGGTAGCAGTTGAGGGGCCCTACACATAAGATGAATCAAAATAATTTTCAATAATGCATGCTGGGACAACCAACGCGACTACTGAAGACCAAAAATAAGAAGAGGCTAGAAACCTTGGGGCAATAGAAAATATTGATGAAAGCTTAAGTGGAATGGGATTTGAAGATCCATTCTCAATGGATGAAGGTAATCAGATCCTTGAAAAGGAAGATCTAGAGGAGTGGGAACAACTATAAGCTAAGGTAGTCAACTATCACACTTCCTTCCTAAGTGCAGATGAAGATCCAATGGTAGAAATATTTAACAAACTCGTCTCAAGACTCATGAGAGATTAGTTAGAGTTGAGATACCAAGTAGATTTGGATGTATTGCTACTTTCAAGATAATGTAGGCTCCATGATTTGGCACATTCAAACGTGTGAGCTATGTCAAAAGGCCATCATGCAAGTTAAAGAAAAAGTGGAGCAACCAAGTGCATCACCTCGTATTGTTGCTTTTAGAATTGAGCTAGAAGTCCAAGAACTAGAACCAAGCAACAACTTAGCTGAGTGTAGCTCACAAGGAGTTGGGGCAGCAACAAAAGGAGAAGAAAATAGTCACGAACCTCTAAATGATGAAGCAGATCAAATGGGAGAGTTGTCCATTGATGACCAAGAGCCCTTCCCTCTTGTAGAGAATTTATACACAATGGATGACAGACTTTATGGGGTATTCTCAGAGGTAAATCACTCACCATACTCCAATCCCCTTGATGAGCCAGTATCACTTGTTGATTTCTTCCCACTTGGAATTGTACCACAAAGGTATAGTGACACTGAGGAATAATATGTTTCAGAAGATGGTAGTGATGTGGATATATCACCTGAACCTTCAGATGGTGAAGCATTATAGATCCCATATTGGGAAAGGGACTCTACTTCCGTTTAGAGTGATAGTGAATAAGAGGAAACAATCAAATATCATGGTGAGCCACAAGAACTGGAAAGAGAATAAGACCAAGGCAAGGATGTCTTGGTGGTTGACCACAAAGGTGATATACCCTACCAACTATAGGCTACAATCAAGAATCTTGCCTCCTTGTCCACTGCTGATCCTCCTACACATTCTGAGAGTTGTAATAGGAAAGATTCATCCATATTATGTTTTTATGACATGAAGCACCAACAAATTGAATTTATCTTGAGGGAAATTAAATGGGGCAACATGCATCCTTTTGAAGATGACAATCAAGTAGACACTAGGATCGCAAATGACCAACATGATAGTGTCTATCTCATTGAATAATAGCCGATGAAGGTTGAGGATCCCATTAGGAGCTTGGAAGATGTGTTGGATGAATCATTTTGTTAGCCTTATACAACTCCAGAATTAGGTGAAAGGTTCCTTGAATTTGAAAATTCTAATTTTTCAGTGTCTAGTGTCTAATCAATTTGATTGTGATTTACATATTAGTAATGCAAGTGGGATGTTGCACCACCAGCTATGTCCTCTGGAGGTTGTTAATGCATGGTTTGATCATGCCAAGCATGCTCCAAATCTTCAAAGACTATTCCCATCATGTGACACCGTCTAGATTCTATCCTTCCTTACTCTTATGAAAACCCATAGTTGTGTTTATCATTTTTATTATGGGAACGAGGAAAAAACAACTTGTTTGTGGATTGACCACGGGTTTCATGAACTCCCTCAACTGCTATATTTTTTTAATGCATTATCAAATTTGAATGCTGCAATGTTGAAGTTATTTTCTATGAATATAAGGATGAATTTGCATGGCTTAGAATTGTTAATATCACCCGTCTACTTTTCCATGTACTGTGAAATCCTACAGGCATAAACGTTAGTCTGCCTTTCTTGAATATGGTGCTTTGTAAATACTTTTATATATAGTTTGGTTTGAGTAGTATAGGGTTCCCTGTATATAGTCCCACTTTCCTTCTTTCGTTAGGTCACCCGTCTACTTTTGCATGCATTGTTAAATCCTACAGGCATAAACTTTAGCTTGCCTTTCTTGAATATGGTGCTTTGTAAATACTTTTGTATATAGTTTGGTTTGAGTAGTATAGGGTTCCCTATATATAGTCCCACTTTCTTGATGTCGTTAGGTTAGTTTGTTTCCATAGTTTAGATTTATTTAGAGTAGTTCCCTTGTTTTCTTCTATCCATTTTCTTTTCATTTTCTTCGGCCTACTACTTTTCTTTCGCTTTGCTACTTTGCTCAAGGTCCTTTTGTTTCCTACTAGGTATGTTTGCAAGCACAATAGCCATTTTATTTCCTGGGGTTGTTCTATGTATTTCCTTGAGAAAATTTTATCAAGTTTTTAGAGTGGATGGTGAAGGTCTTCTATTGGTATCAAATGCTCTGAATATTTGATTCAAAGGGGATGAGTCATTGGCTTAATCTGATTATGATTTATTCTGAAATATTATATCTCTTACACATCTTAAGAATCCCAAGGTCACTATGGGTCCTTTTGTGAGGTCTAGTTAAGTGAGAAATCTAAAATTTTGCTTCAGCACCACTGTGATTCTCACCCCTGACTGCAAGCTTCACCACTTGTGGGTTGAAATAAAAGAGAAATGAATTATCAAAAGAAACAAAAAGAAAAAAGAAGAAAATAATAAAAATCAAAAGAAAATTCAACTTTAAGGAGGATATGAATAACTCTACTGGGGCTATGGATGCTTGGCTCATACTAGGGAAATTTTCAGGAGAATCACAATGACAACCTCATCGGGGTTGTGGATGTCAGACTAGTAGTGAGGCAATGTCCTAGATTCTTTTGGAGTTAGAATTAATATTCTAGCTTAACTAGGTGGAGCTTAGGTTCTTATAGGACTTAAGGATGGGAATGAACACATCTACACTCACTTGAATTTTCAACATATAGAAGGATGGATTGACTAGTGGTTTTGATCCTTTGGTCAAGTGTTCAGTTCATTTATCCTAGCATGAGGGTTAGAACCAAAAATTCTAGGTTCATGATTCTAGTTTGTCATCAAAATGCTCTGGACCATTTCCCCAGTTGAGTTGCCTTGTTTTGTGCATGTTTTTCACACACACCTCGTCAAAGGCAGGGACCCTCCCTTTTTTTCTACTTTTTCCTTTCTCCTGCTGGCTTGGTCCCTTCTCGCTTTCTTCACTTTTTCCTTCATTCTTTGAATTTGGGGACAAGTTTCCTATGGATTTGGGATTTTTTCATGATGCCTAAGTGAACTACCAAGGTTTTGCTAATTTTTGTGACATTATGGGAATTTCACTGTGGGTCATCATCTATGAATTTCCATGTGTGGGTTGCCATTTGTAGGATTCCATGTGTAGGTCATTTTCGATGGGTTTCTGTGTGTGGGTCATCATTTGTGTAATGCCATTTTTCTTTTATGGCACCAGATCCTTCAGCTTCTACATCCCAAATTTTTGCATTTTTCAAAATGAGTCAAGTCTTAAGGAAATATGTCTTGGCACTCTTTCCACCCCTTTTCCCACATGCTAAAATTGAAAATATAAAATTTACCAAGTTTTGTGACTTTGTGGTAATTTCACTATAGGTCATCGTCTGCATGATTTTGTGTGCAAGTCACCATCCATGGGATTCTATGTGCGGGTTTCCATCCACAGGTTTATGTGTGCAGGTCGTCGTTCGCAAGATTCCATGTGCAGGTCGCCATTTGTAGGATTTCATGTGTTGTTCATTGTTCGTAGGTTTTTGTGTGTGGGTCAATGTCCACGGTATTTCATGTGCGGGTCACCATCCATGAGATTCCATGTGCGGATTGCCATGTGTGGAATGTTGTTTTCTTACAACACTGGACCCTAGGACTAACACATTCCAAATTTCCATGTTTCTTGAAAGGGGTCAAGTAATTGAGGAATAGGTCTAGGCACTCTTCTAATGCATCTTTCATGTGCTTAATTTGAAGAAACTCAAAATTTCTAAGAGTTGTGGCTTTGCGCAGATTTTCATGTGGGAAGTTGCCTTGTGGGTGCTATGGTTCCCAATGCCGCTATTATGGTGAAAACTTGTTCAACTTCCCACCTCGTAGTATCCACATCTAGTGCTTTCATGAGTCAAACACTTGAGTCCCAAATACCAAAACCCTAGTCTAGGTACCCTTTGTGGATCTGTGTATGCAGACAATTCGCTACATTAGTTGTCACCTCTGGGTTGTTCTCCAACAACGCGACCAACACACCTTTTAGTCACACAAACTCTAAGATGTTGACACCATCGACATGAAAATGCACAAGCCATAATCCTTTGGCTAAGCCACTCTGGTAGGTCTACCCATGAGGGCCGCTGTGGCTGGGACTTCACCTGTCCAAAGCTATTCTCTAATGGTAAAACCCCAACATCTTTCCACCCCATGGTGTCTACACTCTTCACACCTGCATAAGTTGAAAAGACCAATATGAAAAAGAAAAAAAATTTGAAGATGCTTCCACCCAAAATTTTGGACATGCCAAATGACTTTGCATTGGGTTTACCTCATAATAGTCCCATGCAAAAATCTCCATGTGAGTGGTCATCTGCGGACTTCCCCTTTCCCTATGCCATTCCTTAACAACTTTCTTCATAATGACTTCTACAGAGGGGAAACCCACACTACCAAGCCCACATTCTTGCAAATCACATGAATGAGTGTTAAATGATAAAAATGGATATTATTATCTTTCGAAGGTATATGGATGCATCTAATACTGAGTTTGCAGGATTTAACTGACGTTTAGCTTGTTGATGCAAGTTTGTTGAATCTTTAGGTGCAAGATTTATGGAACCTGCCTAGGGGCCAATGAGGAAGCCCGCAAGAGCCCCTAGAGGAAAAGAGCAAAAGGATGTCTACATAAAAAATGGATAGTTTTCCAAAGAAGGACTAACCAACATATGAATGCATGCAAAGGAAATCAGTGACAAAACTGCAAAGGGTGACCTTGAAAGAAACACGAAGGAGTTGTCTAATTTTTCACCAAATAACAATGATGATGGTAAGGAGCTTTCCATAGGGATCATGAACAACATAGCTACTTCTCAGTGACATAAATCAGTAGCAAGGCCCGTTTGATTGGCTAAAAGGATGCTACAAACATATCAAATAGAGGGGAAACTTTAATAGTTTTTAGCTACAGTAGAGAAGGAAACTAGAGGACAAAATTGCTATAACAACTAAAAGACAAAATAGACTACATGACAAAATAGAGAAGAGGACAAAATAGTCTATTTTAAATTGTGAAATATTGGGGGTAGGTGAGACCCTAAGCTGTAAAAAATCTAGGCCATTCATTGCAAATTAATCCTGGCCATTCATTTCACCTTTGGAAAACTATAAATAGGGGCTTGCTCCTCATTTTTGAGTGGTGGTGAATTGTTGTAAGATGCATTTTTCAACAATATAAGGAAGCATGGTATGTGCAGGACCATGATGGGCCAAAAAGTGGCAATATGATGGGCATGTGGCTAACGACTTTTTTTTTACCCAAAATTGATGAAACGAAAAGGGTTTTTAAAGGAGATTCTCAACTTTCCACCAATATAAATTATGCTTTACTTTGAATTTAATAAGTAATTATTATTCATTCTCTATTCAAATTACAACTAAAGTCTTGATTGATAGGCTGATTAAAAAAAATCTATAGCTTTCAAACGGTATCACATTTTTAAATCCAAAACATGTGTCACATTCTATGCTTCACATACTATAGGATTAAAAAAATAAAAATTGAATTTCATGAAGTTTTGACCAAGTTAAGGTGGTGCATATGAGTTTTTATGTTTTTAAAAAGTAATAAAAATTCATAATTAATTATTTACTTGGAAAAAATTACAAAAAAATATGCATCACATCAGGGCATGAGTCCTCTACTTATATATAAAATCTTATAAAAAAATATTATCATTTTATTGTGGTTAGAGTGGTAAGACAGACACCTACTTTTTTATTTTTTCCCTGAAATTTAAGTACCACTGCATTGAAATTTCAAAATTTCACCAAATAATTTTTTTTTTCTTTAAACAAACCTAATAGTTTAGAAACTTCATTCAATTTTCTATAGATTTTATTCTTACATATTTTTGAAATAATATAGATAACTTATTCAAAACTTTATGTCAAGTTTCCTAACTCTAATTTTTCTAATTTTTTTGCGACTTAAGGGCTTGTTTTTTCCATGATGATACTGCACATACGCATTGCATCATTTTGGGTGTTTTCTTTGAGCTTGCTCATTTTGCATGCATGATTCAACTTCCATGTTAGTTTTAGCTTATTAGTTTTTTGAATGTCTTTAATGGTCATTGTTGTTATAGTATTAGATGCACTTCCAGCTCATGATTTTTGCGGTTTGTTGGTAATGAATCACTTTGCAAAGCTACTGTCAGCTGATTCATATGTTGCACTTGAGTTCAATTGTATGTTCATGAGGTGAATGCACAATCTAAAAATCTGTAGGCCTTAGAATATTGCATTGGCTTTGTGTAGTTGTAGGTTTCTCTTGGTCAAGAAAAGCCCTATTTTATGGGAGTCTGTCTACTATAGCATCCTCCATTGTTAATGTTCATTCATAGCTTAGATTTAGAATATCTCTCTTAACCTCTTCCTCTTTTGATATTTTCTTCAATCCTTTGTTAGAGTAGGATTCCAGGCACCATGGCAATGATAAACTTGGAGATTGAAGTGAGTTTCATCTTATTGTCCTAAGTGAGTAGCTACTTTTCATTCATTTCCAAAACTTAGAAACTCCATTTGCAGACCCAACTTCCCATGCTTTGTAAACCATAAATTCCTCCTTGTGATTACCAACAAATCACATCATCCAATTGAAGTATTCCAAGCACTTTCATGACCTAACACCAGAGAGACCTTGGGGTGATTTTCTAGAACTTAGTTGCATATTTTCACCTTTCATGAGAGGCATTGCACTTGTGCATTGTTTGTGCTGAGAAATGCAAAAAAACCCATAAACATTAATAACAATAGGAGGCTTTATGAATTTTTTTTTTGTATGTTCTCATTTCATTTCTTTTTTTGGTTCCATGTCTTTCTATGGTGAAATTTGTAATTCTTCATGATTTGTTTGTATAAATGTTCGATTATCATGGACTATTTTATTCTTTTCTTCTAATTGACATGCAATATCATGATGCCTATGCATACACTCTTTAGAATTTCCATTTTTTTTGGCATGATTTTCAATTTGTGGCATGGTAGGAGCGAGTTTCTCAATCAATGGTCTCTTTTATTCCCTTAATGGAGGAATTGAAGGAACCACCATGAGTTGGGAAACCATTGTCTATTTAGGTATATACACTTGTTTTTATCATTTGGAGGTACACAAGGAATCATTTGATTATCTCTTGTTCTTTTGTATGATATGGGTGAAGGAATTGTGACATACTTACCTTGGTTACTTGGAAGGGTCTTTTGTTGAGGCATGGGTTCATCCATAACTAGTGAAGGAGGAACAACCATGGCCTTATCATTTTCAAGAATATTGGTAAGAAATAATTCTATTATGCACTTTGTGTTCAAATTTTGGTATGAATTGAAAAAGAATTCCTAACAAGGTTTTATATTTTCCATAGGTTGAGGCCAAAATAAATCTAATGAAAATCTCCCACATGAGGATAAAGGATAAAGTATTAAAACTACTATGCTTCACTATGAATATCTCATTTTCAAATGTGAACATTATGCACTTGTGAATAATCAACTAGATAACATCCATGGAGTGTAGCCATGGGTAGCCTGGATTCCCAAAAAATTGGTTTGATTTCATGATTATGGAGAATGATGCATCTATTTTTTTGGGCCCAACTTCAAGAGGAAGAGTGATTGAACCTATCATAGGGTGAGAAAAACCATCATGAGTTTTCAACCATGGTTTCAATTGTACATAAAAATATTGATAAATCTCATGCACTAAGAAGAATCCCTTAGTGATCACATTCCTTCCACACATGAGATCAATGAGTATTCATTGTATATTTTTATCAAATTGATACATCCAAAAATGTAGAGAGTACCATTGAGTGCATGTATGGATGCATCACTATTGGTGAAAGCAATGTCAGGTAAAAAAGTGGTTTGGCCCTTATGACAGTGAACATATATTAAAGAAATCAAGTTATATACTTCCTTCTCATAATTATCATCATTAATATCATCACTTATATCATCACAAGCTTGTAAAAAGTTGGATGAGTGGTTTTTCATTGGATTGGTAAAAATTTGTAAGTTTTGATTAGGCAGGGCAACTAACTTGTTCACTTGATCATTAAAACTGCCCAACTAGATGTGAATAGAATCAATGAGGTATTGATCTTTATGTTTAAGATGCATGCATCATTTTGTATTATGTCTACTTGTGTGATGATATTGAAAAAATACATTTGGATTGTAACTTGGAGGTAGAGGCTTCATTGGGTCTACCGGTCTCACTATAGATAATCAGATTAAGTTCTTATTCAAAATTTGTAACATGATTGAATGAAGGGTTTTAGGTATCTAGGTAAATTGTCTAGCTCTTGTTCTAAATTGTTATGGAGTTGAACTTATGAAAAAAAAATTATGTTCAATGTGGTTGGTTTCTTGAAGTGTATATGTAACTTGATAAAGTTATTTTTTTGCTTCTTGAATGGTTGATAGTTGTTTTGTGGTACGGTTTTAGATTTCCCAATAGGAGTAGATGGATATGTCACCATATTGACTAATTGATTTCTAATAATCATAGAGGGTTGTACACAAAACTATAAAGGACAGATATTTCATCAAGAATATTTTATCACATATGTTAAGTTGTAAATTTTCAATGAACACTTGTCGAACATTTGAATTAGAAAGAGATTAATTTGTGAATAAACCAACTAATAGTTCCCTATAAATTTTTCCACCTTTCCAAGTTTTCCTTATTTGCATCATACTATATTAGTTATTATAATTTTAGTTCCAATGTTTACTTGGAAATGTTAGATGAATGCATCAACAAGCTCATTGAAGGAGTAGACTGAGTTATTTGGAAATGAATAAAACCATTCTAAGGTTGTGTCTTTAAATGACCTAGGAAAAATATTCTCTAGAATTTTATCCTAAAGAATGAAGTCACTACACAAGGTCGTATATGTTGATATATGATTTATAGGGTATCCTTTACCATTATACTTGTAAAATCGAGGTTCCTCTATGTTTTGTGACATTGTTGTTTTAAAAATTTCTAGTGACAATGAGATCCTCTTAACATATTGTAATGGTTTTCTATTTATTTTTGGTTCAAAGTTAAGACTTATTGTTGGAGTGAGGTTACATTTTGCAAAAGTTGGTTAATGATGCAATTATTAGTTGATATATTATGGTGAATATTGTGTGATTGTGTGGGTTCTTGGGGGACTACTATGCTATAGATTTATGAGAGGGGATGAAACTTGAGATGTTATATGTGAAGATCCAAAACCATAAGGATTTCTAGTAGAAAGGCCTAATGTTAGAGTTAGACCAATTCTTTGTTGTATCGTTGAAGCGATAATTGGATTTGTGTATGTAGGAATAAAGGCTATGATTGTAGGGAGGGATACTTGATTTCCTTCTTCACTTCAAACTCTATTCCTTGATCATCATTAATTAGTTTCCTCATGTTATCTCTTATAGGGATTGTTGTACTAGCTAGGTATTCAACACTGACATTATCTTGAAGTCTTTCTAAATCCTTGCACAATTGTGATGAGGGCACAACCTGAGACTTAGAAAATAACCCACAAACAAGAGAATAATTTTATTATTCAGAAAATGGAGCTTCTTACATGCAGAGGATCTCAAATCCCCAAGTTCTACAACACATGCAAGTTACAGAAAGCTACAAAATCACCCTTTCGCAATATGCGAGCTTGTCCCCAAAAAGTTATCCAAAAATTAGAAACCCACCCATAAATAGAGCTCCTCTTTAGTTTGGAGCCAAAAAAAAAATTCAAATTTTGAGTTTAGATGGTTTGGCGCTGAAAAATTACAACTTGAAGTTCAAATTTCAAAAGAACATTTGCAATTGTATCTTCTAGAAAGTGCGCCAACTTCCTGGGGCCATAACTTTTGATCTGGGACTCCGATTCACGAACCGTTTGAACTGTTGGAAAGGTCTCAAAGTCAAAAACGTGCTCAAAATTTGCTATGCCAATTTTGGCAAGTTTCAGGTCCAATCCATGAAATCTAAGTGCCTCAAATCTAACTCAGAAGATTTTTAAGTGCAAATCTAGGAAACTAAAACTGTAATATCTTTCAACCCAGGAATAGAAAATAAAAACCATAAATTGGGAATTTCATTATGCTGAAAAGGGTATCCAAAAATGTAAAAACATCTAAAAACTGAGAAAATTGAAATTTAACTATTTTTGGGTGATGCAAGATTGCCCTTACACCACTGGATGCTCCTGTATCAAATTGTTTCATTTTTTCTTTGAGAACATGGGAAACCATAGTCTTAAAATTTCTAAAAAATGGTTTATTGTAAGGTTTTCATTGGTATGGTAGTTTTAGGCATAGAGTCCAAAATGGATTGAGTACTGACAACACTATGCATGAATGAGTTGGAAGACTCAAGATTTACAATGGATGTAACAATAGCATGGGATACCATAAGTATAGAACTATATCTCACTGAAGTATTGACAACATGACACTAGGTTATGAAGCTCATGCAAGTTTCAAAACACTTAAGTGTACCCACTATGAATACTAAACTAATTAATAAACTCAATAAAATTGCCAGAAATAGGATTTAGATAGCAAAAGTCGACAAAGAGCACAATAAGAAAGATTTGTGAAAAAAATTATTCAATCAATAGTAGAAGGATAGAGGTTCCCAAGGGTGTTTGTTTCTTAGCCTAGTTTTCCAAAAAAATAAAATTTAATTGTGCGTAAATTTGTTCAAGGGTTTTGGGTCTAGTTGTAGATATTATTGATAGTGAATGTTTTTCTATATTTTTCCTAATCTATGTGAATGCAAGTGTGTAGCAATATGTGTGGCATTCCAAGTTGACACTAATGATGACACAAGATTTTTGACATCAATGAAAACACCAATACACTCACCAATCTACTCATACTTTCAACCACTCTGGAATAGAAGATTGGGACACATAAAATTTGATGATCTTGTGAATATCAACTCAAAAGGAATGGTAAGAGACATTCCAAAGATCAAGAAACATGAATCTACTAATTGCAAACCATGTCATGAGGGAACATAGACAAGGACCATATTTCCTACTAAGGAACATTCTACAACAAAGCCATTGGATTTGATTCATATTGATCTATGTAGACCAATGAGGATAAAGAGTATACAATGCACATGGCATGTAATTTATGATGCTTATTCATATTATTATAGGATGACTTGGATTACATTTCTAAAATAAAAATAAAAATCATTTGAGAAGTTTAAAGCATTTAAGGCTATGCCTGAGAGTGAAAATGGAAGAACAATCAAATTCCTAAGATCACGTAGAGGTGGAGAATTCACTTCTGACTAATATGATGAATTCTTTGATTTTCATGGGATCCAAAGACAATTTTTTCTTCAAGAACTCTATAGAAGAATGGATTAGTTGCTAGGAAGAACTAGACTATATAGGAGATGGATTGAAAAATGTTAACTCAAGAAAATTTGTTAGATATGTATTGGAGAGAGGAATTTGAGACTACAATGTATATCTTAAATAGATCTCAATTTAGGCCAAGGAATATTAAAACCCCATATAAACTATGAAAAAGGAAGATTGGATTTAGTTAAACATCTTAGGATATTTGGAAGCAAGTTATACATCCAAAGGGATGAAGAAAATTTTGGTAATCTTGGTTCTAGATCTAATGAAGGTATTTTTCTTGGTTATTCTATGATAGTCAAGGCATAGAGATGTTATAACAAAAGATTGAAAATAATTGTGGAAAGTGTCAATATAAATATTGAAACAAAAGATTGAAAAGGATTGTGGAAAGTGTCAATGTAAGTATTCAGGAAATAATATAGTCTATTGATTCTTTGGATGGAGAAGGTAATGAAGATCAAATCCACAATAGTGATGAAGAATCAAAAGTTAATTATGAGAATATAGTTTCAAATACACTAGATAGGTATGTTCAGAAGAATCATTTTAAAGATCAAATTATAGGAGATAAGGATCTTGGGGTTCAAGCATAGAGAAGAATTGAAAAATCAAATGAATAGGTACACTTTACATTATTATCAAAAATTGAACCAAGGTCCTATACAAAGGAAAGTAAAGAGAAATGTTGGCTAATTGCTATGGATGAAAAATTGGCTTAGATCAATAAAAATGAAACTTGGGAGTTAGTTTCAATACCAACAGACAAAACTATCATTGGTACCGAATGGGTCCCTAGAAATAAGTTGAATGAAGATGGGAAACTTATTCAAAACAAAGCTGTACTTATATGTAAAAGATATGCTCAAGTTGAAGGAATTGATTTTGAAGAGACATTTACTTCAATAACAAGGTTGGAAGAAATCAGATTTTTGTTGTCCTTATCATCATTCAAAAATTTAAGGTATACCATATGGATGTTAAGTCTATATTTCTCAATGAAAAATTAAAATAAGAAGTCTACATTAAAGAATAAGAAGGATTGCAATATTTATATAATCTAGATTTTTTGTGCAAACTAAAGAACTTTATGGACTCAAATAGGCTACTAGAGCATGGTACTCTAGATTAGATAGATATCTACAACAAGAAACTTTTGGGAGAGGTAGTGCAAATAGAAACTTATATATAAAAAATAGAAGGTGATTAGTTAGTTATTGTTATTGTTTATGTTGATAAAATTATCTTTGGAGGCAGTAGTGATGCTATGTGAAAAGAGTTTCATGATGCAATGTAGAGTGAGTTTGAAATTTCAATGCTTGGTGAATTATATTTATTTCTTGGTTTACAAATTTGTCAATCAGACATAGGTATATTCATTTCTCAAAACAAGTACATCAAAGAAATGTTGAGAATTTAAGATGGAAGAATTAAAACTTTTGAGCACACCTATGGTTATTGGGTGTATGTTTAGTAAGGATGATGAATCTACTCTAGTAAGAGAAAACTTTGTATAGTTAATTCATTGGTTGTCTATTGTATGTGATTGTGTCTAGACTAAATATTATACAAGTAGTTGGGATGGTAGCTATATTTTAGGTAGTGCTAAGAAAAATCATGTCAAGGAAAAAAAAATATATTAATATATCTAAAGGATACAATAGATTTTGGTTTTTAGTTTTCTAAGAGTGAAAAAATTTGCACTAAATACATACAAATGCAGACTAGGTAGGAATCATATTTGATGAAACAAGTACAAGTGGTGGAGCTTTCTTTCTTGGTTATAGTATTGTATCTTGTTTGAGCAAGAAGCACGATTCAATTTCTTTATATACAATAAAAGCATAATATATTGCAATAGCTTCATGTTACATTTAGATATTATAGATAAAGTATAACTTGAAGGAGATGAAAATAGAACTTGATGAACCCATTCTCATTCATTGTGACAATACTAGTGCTATAAATTTCTTTCAAGAATCTAGTGATGCATTCAAGGATAAATCATATTACAATAATGTATCATTTTATGAGAGAGAATGTTGAAAACAAAGAGTTGAAGTTGGAGTATGTTGAAACTAAGGAGGAAATAGAAAAATAAACATAGATTTTAGGGTGTAGGAATGCTATGACTCTCTTGCTCACTTGGGGTTTTTTAGCTAAAGGAAAGAGATAGATCCCAAACCAAAATCTAGGTGGCTCACTCAAAATAATGTAAGTACATGAAAATATTCCTAAATGAAATGATCTAAATGCAATGGAATGATAAAAGAGATTGATTATTAATGCAAAACTATTGAAATGCAATTTGTTGGAAAACACATTATGATATGCAAAAACACCTAGAAATGAATGCAAACTGTAACATAAATGAATGAAACTATATGTGTGCACCTGAGAACTTGATGGAGACTTGTAAGGAAATTTTAAATACTGTTGATGCTAGAAGTTTGGCCTGCTATGACTCATTCACCATTCTGGGTGAATTAGTCCTAGTTCTAAAAAACTGTCTCATAGCTCGTTTCGAACAAATGGGTACCCAAAAATACAAAAAATAATGTTTAGTATAGGAAATGGGACTCATTCACCACTAATGGAAAATGAGTCCACTCTTGAATTTCTGAAAATACAAAAGTTGAAACAGTAGCCCTCGGTCTACACTTTATCTCTTGCAAGGTGTTTGCCTCTGAAAGTTTGATTTCCAACACTATAGGTGACTTTTAATGGATATTTTGGCTTGTTCAATAAATGGATGACTTAAAAAATTTGCAACTTGATCCTTAATTATTTCCAACCCTTCAAGATACCTAAATTTGCAAACACACAAGAAGAGAAGGATAAATGTTGGATGTTAGGGCATGGGGGTTTGCCTTAGTCAAATCGCTTTATAGGTAATTAAACCAAAATATAGAAAGAATTTCAAGAAGCATGAAAACATGGATTTAGATGCTTTCCATGATGTTTCATCTTGAATTTCTGAAAAGTGCTAGCTTGGTGACTTGAAAGGATAAAACCCTAGCTTGCTTGACTTGAGGTGGAAGAAAAAAGATGAATGAACGATAAGCGATGTGAATTAAATTTAAGAGACTTTATTTTTGTAGGTGATTCTCCTAATTTTCCTATAAATTGGATCCCTAAGGCCGACATGAAGGAAAATAAAACTTAAATTCTAAAAGTTCCCACTCAAAACTCAAAAATGACAGAAATGGGCCTAATTCACCACCTTGGGAAAACTAGTCCTACCTGGTAGGGGCTCATTTGTTAGAAACCAAGATCAGATTTGCAAATCGAAAAGACCTTCCACAGAAAAGAAAATAAAAAAAAGCAGAGGTTGCAAAAGATGTGCAACATAATATTATTCAAGAATTCAATTATTACAAGATAACGATTTTCTTTATAAAAGAAAGATATGCATAACCCTAATCTTACCTTGAGCAACAAGATAGCTCAAAAGATAAAGATGAGAATTAATTAACCTAGGAAATAAATAATACCTAAGTGAAGTTATGCAAGTGTAGTTAAATATTAATTACACCAACACCCCCCTTAAGTGCAACTTAGGGAGAAGCATATTATTATGCAAATATGAGTCCCGACAACAAGGCCTGATCAGGTACTCATGTACAACTGCAAAGATGAGGTAGAGAAGGAATACCCAGTGGGACAAAACCACCCTACAATGAGATGACTGCTATAGAGAAGCAATGGAAAAACACTATGGAGTAACAATGGAACCGCAATCTGACAAGCAAGGAAAGATACCTATGTCTACAACTGAAACCAAAACCAGAATCATGATAATGTGATAGCAGACCCGATACCACAAAACACTGGAAAACTCACAAATTGGAACAACCTTGGAATTTGTGAAGCAACAATAGATGAGATGATGATAGAATCTAGAAACTTTGTATCTCGATGCCGATGCAAAACTATGACTGAAACTCTTCCATGGGAAGGAGTACCAAAAAGGACTCTAGAACATTAACCATAAAAACATGGCCCTCAAACTAAGAAGTATCTGAACCAATGCGGATCAAGAAACATAAAATCTCAATCTAAAGTGTGAACCGATGAATCTGATATGTGTCAAGTAATATCAAATATGTGGCCAAAAGAAACTAGGTAGCCAGATAACCCATACGAGTTGCGATCAAAACAAAATGGATATGGAGATCAAAGTGAAAACTACACTCTAATCATATTTATTATGCAAGAAACCCCCCTGATGGAACTTTATCATAGCTAATTTATTACAATAACCTAATGACTGTAAAAGGAGAGAATGCAAAACATGCATAAACAAAAAGTATGATGAAATGGTACTGAAATGAAGTGCAAATATTCAGCTTTCACTTTTCCAACTGCCAAAACATCCAAGTAATCTCCAAAAGACCCATCTGGACAAAACTGGAATAACAATAAACTTGAGATAGATACAGAAAAAAGTGCATGGACAACAAGATAGAGCTCCTCAATACCTTTCCAATGCCTCAAAGAAGACGAAAATCGGGGATCGTGGCAGAGCATTATTAGCTCGGAAGCCCAAAATGAACATCTTTTTTAGAACAGCAATAAATGAAGATAAATAGAAAATTTTTGAAAAAAAATAGTACCACTGGAAAATACTCAGAACCAGCTTTCTGGCGATATCTCGTTTTCCTGATTTTGATAATGTATGCCCAAGTTCTGACCAAAAGAAAAAAACTGCTCCTTTAGGAAAAATCAGGGCTAGGAGGGGGCAAAGAGGCCGTACAGCTGATGACATCATGCTGACATCAGCACTTCACTGTGTTAAATTTGACAGCCATCTGGCCGTTGGGGCAAAAAAACACCCACCCTAAAAAAAATTCAGCTGCTTGAAAATTCTAGAAACCTACCAGAATATTCTTTACTTGCTGGGAATATTCCCTTCGACTGCCAGTATATTCGAATGCCCAAAATATTCATTTGGAATCTATTAAAGCTGGCGGAGGATTCTTTGTCGATGGCGGTGGCGGAGTGGTGGCCACCTGGTGGCCGCCCGACAGAGCAGTGGCAGCGAAGTAAATTTACATTGGTTGTGCTGAAAAAAAATAAAAATCAAAGGTTTGTAATTTTTTTTTTTCAAAAAATGAGCCTCGGGAAGCGAGCTAGGGAGGCTGTACGACCCCCCTGGAAATTTTTTTTTGCCTTCCAGATCAACTGCACCAAAATCAACGAAACAATAGGCGTTCTTAGGGTTTTTAGCCGCTGCGAACGCGATGGTGACCTCCATTTGTGCTCAAATTGCTCCAAAATTTTGGCTACCCCCAGATCTTGCAAAAAATCTTTGAACTTGAAACCCTCACAGATCTGGCAAATGATGGCCAAAATCTGCAAAATAAAAGTCAATCCTGACTTTCTCCAGCACTCCGAATCTAATGGTGAGGCCTGATCTGATCCAAAATGCCTCATGAATGAACTCAAAGCATGATACCCTCGAGGAATCCTGAAAAAAGCCTGCAATGATTTTCTCAAAAATCTGAGAAGGGGTTGCAAATCAAGGCTCTGATACCATGTTAGAAATCAAGATCAGATTTGCAAACTAAAAAGACCTTCCATAGAAGGGAAAATCAGAAAAAGTAGAGGTTGCAAAAGATGTGCAACATAATATTATTCGAGAATTCAATAATTACAAGATAATGATTTGCTTTATAAAAGCAAGATATGCATAACCCTAATCTTATCTTGAGCAACAAGATAGCTCAAAAGATAAAGATGAGAATTAATTAACCTAGGAAATAAATAATACCTAAGTAAAGTTATGCAAGTGTAATTAAATATTAATTACACCAACATCATTCTGTGAGAGTTGCAAATTAGTTCTAGAGGTGTCCTTTTGATAGCTGAAATGTTGGAGAATGGGAAATTTTAGTTGTTATGTTGATTTCATCAGGTATTTGATCAGATTATGCCTCAAGATGCACAATATGGGGTCATAGGGGCCTATTAATGATGTTGTGAAGGTCAATTAGAGCTTTGAGCATATAATTCAAGGTGAAAGTGTGATTAAATACACTTTACAACACTAAAATGAGGTCCACATAGCCTAGGAAGGCACAACATCCAATGTGAATGTGTAAGAAACAATACAACATTAGATTATAGTTATGTTTAATATAAAATTCTTCTAGATTGATTTGATAATGCCATTAAATGCATTTTATAATGTTTAATTAATGGAAAATGGGTTCATTAAGTCTAGAGAGGCGTAAAAGTCTTTTACAACACTTTACAACACCTTTACAAGACATTGATAAATGCATTTTATTTAGTTTGCAAGGGTCCATGACCTAGTGTGGATGTGAAAAACACCTCACAACACCAAATCAAGGCCTAATTAAGTCCAATTTGTCATCAATTATTCCCATATCAAGCAAGTTTCCTTTTTTCTATGGTACATTTAGCCCCCACTTTAGTAAGAGGATGAACTTGCTTCAAAATCACACTAAAGTAGACATTCAATAGAGATCTGAGTGTATAGATGTAGATGAAAAAGGATGAAAAAGATCAAGAAGGAAATCAAGATACATAATCATGCAACATTTGGCAAGAACTAAAGGAAAAAATGGGGTGGAAAAGTCGCACTCACTTTGAGGACACAGAACATCAAGTCGTCCGCAGAATGAGATGTCCCAAAGAAGTGGTTTAGTGAGAAAGTCATGCTAGTGTGTCGGCTTCCCACCATATAATGAGAAATTCATGCAAGTGTGCTAGCTCCCCATTATACAAGCCATAGAAAAGTTATCCTCCTGATAACTTTGATAATGCATCACAATGAAAATGCTTTTGTAAATTTTTTTGAATGTCATGAAAAATTTTTGTTAAAGGGGATTTTTCTTTGTTCATGTAAGGTCTTCTTCTTAGGGAGCATTGTGCTTGATGTCTCCAAAAGAGGACAAGTCAGGGTGTCAGATTGTTATCCATGGAATGTCTTGTTCACATTAGGCCACTTCAGTTGATCGTACACTCTTGGAAGGCATCAAACCCAATGACACCGCCAAGAAGAGGACACATCACAAGAAAAAGAAAAATCACACAATGAAATGTGCACAAAGATGTTGTCTATGTATGCCCCCACTTTAAAGTGGTTGCTACAATATTATTGTGAGCTATTTCTTTAAAGTAGAAGAGGGTATGTGATTTTATTCGAAAGGCCCTATGCCAAGTCATATGTTTTCGATAAGCTACATCATGAAGGAAGGGAGTATTTCACATGTGAGTAAATCTTAAGACATGTCATCCACATCCCAGGCTTTGTCTTATATGTTCATGAAAGGTTAATGACTAGCCAAGAGAGACAATGACAGGTGACATATGGGGATAAGGCTTCCTAACCCCTTTCCCCCATTGAGTGCAACACAAGGGTGAGCCAAAAATAGATGATTATATGTTGCTCCTTGTGAAGAATGTAAAACATGCAACTATGGCAAGGAGCAACAAATAATACTATTTATTGTGATAAGTAAATAAATTTTCTACTTGATACATATTTAATGAGATGTATATCAGTTTAGGATGTACCAATGTTAGAGTTTTCATGGAAGAACTGTTTGTGATAGTGTTGAAATTGGAGGAAGGTTTTTTTTTTTTAGGGACAATAACCAGGATCATTAGGTTGTATAGGGACATGGATACCTTGTTCTATAGCATCACATTGTACACAAAGTTTGGTTGCTTGGTTTAGATTTGATGGTTGTTCAAGTGTCTCAAAGTTTGTCTTGGATGTTGTCTTTTCTTTTAGGGTGGTTGAAGGGGATGTTTTTGATATTACTACTTTTTCTCTTTCCTTTTGAGATTCTTTTTCATGATGATATATTCCCCCATGGATATATGTATGAAATCAAAGGTTTTCAAAGCCTCTTCCAATAAATTTGTGGCTTCTTCAATTTTATTTTGTCTTTCTATATCTGTTTGCTTTTCATGATTGTCAAAGCATTCCCATGATGGAGGTAAATCTATATCAAGCAATTCAGGATGCTTCAGAGTGAGGTTTATTTTTGATTTTCATGTGATATTGTTGGTGTTTTCTTGTACCATAATACCTTCCCTATTAGGAGATTTTTTAGGAGAAAAGAAAACAAGATTTTGATCACATTCCATTAATAGGTTTTGTATAGTAACTTCATCACAAGCAGATGAGGCATCAAGAGAAGAAAAAGTGTCACATTTATGTTTTTCATTGATTGGATCCTTTTTCTCAAGTATGCATTCTTATATGAGGGAAACATTAGGAAAGGGAGCTAGACAATTATCATGACATTCAATGAATAGTTTATCTAATCCCAAAATATCTTCTTCACTAGTAGAAGAGACATTAGGAGAAGAAAAAGTATGATTATCATGATTATCTTTGATTACATCCCTTTGTATAATAATGTTTTCCAAAATATGGGAAGAAAAATAAAGAGAATTGTCATGGGTCTTACAGGTTTGATCATCTAATGCCAACATAGCCTCATCAAAAATAATATGATTACTCACAAAAAAATTCTCACAAATAGGGGAGGAGTTAGAAGATGAATGTATACTAGGTATAGGGATGTTAAGAGGTGTGTTTTGGATCTCATTCTCTTGTGCCATAATATCTTACAAAGTAGGAAAAGTTATAGAAGAGGAGCTTTCAACAATGTCATATTTCTCAATAGATGTATCTTCTATCAGCAAAATATCTTCTTCACATGTAGGAGAGATATTGTGAGAAGATGAACTATGATTATTATGATTGTCTATGCTTTCATATTCTTCTATCACTTCATTTAGACAAATAGAAGAGATATTATAGGGTGTGGAATTATGGAGTGTGTCAACATTGTTATTCTCTTGTGCTAAGAAACTCTCATAGCTAGGAAAGAGATTGGAAGGATGACTAGGAGTTTCATGGTTACCAATGATTGGAATTTTTTGTTCAAACAAGTCATTTGAAATGGTAGGGGTGTTAGGAAAGGGAGGAATAAGATTCTCATGAGTCTCAATGAGGATATCTTATAACATCAAACTATCTTCTTCATGTCCAGAGAAGATATTAGGAGAACAAAAGTTTTGATTGTTATGATTATCTACACTTACATATTCATGTCCTAGAATGTATTCTTGAGTGGGAGAGGTAGGATTTTCATAGCTCTCAATAATATCATCCACACAAATTTGTTTGTCATGATCATTTTTTTCTTTCCAAGGAGGGGGGAGGAGGAATACAATCAAGTCTTTCTGATGATCTTCAATGATTGTTTCTTCTTTCATCAAAATATCTTCATCACTAATGGGAGAGATATTGGGAGAAGAACAAGTATGATTATCATGAGTATCGATGCTTGCATCCTCTTATATCAGACCTTTAGTGGATGATCTAGGTAAGATGAAGTCATTAAGGGCTTCATCTAACATCTATAGGTCATCACTACTAAATGGATTGGATGTTATTCTTTTTCTAAATTGAATCATCTTTTGAATTGGGTCATTTGATGTTTTTAGTTTTTATTTTTTGTTTTCTAATGAATCTGATCTAAATGAACTAGGAACTAGTGCTGAAAATGAAAATTACAAAAATCTAATGCTATCCATGATTGCTATGAATGTAAACAAGATTTAAATGTAATAAAAGATAGGAAAAATTAAAATGTAATGTAAAGACATAAGATGAAATGCAACTTTTCATATTTCAAACAAGGTAATTTACTGATTACACTATGCAATGATCTAAAAATGAAATGTTGTGAATGAAAATTTGAAATTAAGAAATGCATGAAATGAGATATTTTAAGCTAAATCTGATGAAATGTATGTAACAAAAACTCAACTAACTAATACAGATAGCTAACGACACCAAGCATAAGCTTAAAAATAGGGTTTTTAGTTTTGTAAAAGGTAGTTTTAGGGGTGAAAAGATACTAATTCACCCAAGGTGGCGAATGAGTTTGTTGGAATATGAATTCTAGTGTTGTCATTGATGGCAACCTAAGTCATTATTCTGGATTGCAAATCAGGATTTTTTCATACCAATAGGCAGAGTGAAGAAAAAGAGTATTACTGGAAGTGAGAATGAAGAACAGGGTATCCAATTAGTATGTCAATTTGTACGCTTCACCAAATTATCATTTTGAGTTGTGGATCTCAGGGAAGGTTATTAAGTATCTATTTTATCTTATTGCTAAGTTTTGTGATGTCACATCAATTGGTGTGTAAGTTAGGAGATCTGACTGGATGATTTTTCTATTTATTTGTTCATGAAGGCTGACTCAATCAATATGGCATGTCGCAGATGTATAAGGAGTAATTGTTTAAATATTTATGTTTTTGAGTAATTTATTTTGTGTCTCAGCATAGAATTAGCTGACTTTGATGGGTGCGCATCGAATATCAA
This sequence comes from Sequoia sempervirens, assembly GCA_007258455.2. Classification (NCBI taxonomy): domain Eukaryota; kingdom Viridiplantae; phylum Streptophyta; class Pinopsida; order Cupressales; family Cupressaceae; genus Sequoia; species Sequoia sempervirens. The sequence continues at coordinate 20,316,737 of VDFB02137365.1, forward strand.
ATATGGGTTGAGCCAAATATTGGAAAATATTTTTATTTTGTTGAAGCCGACATAAAGAGACTAAATTGTTGATAACAGATATATATATGAGTTCGGGTAATTCATTTTGATGTATGTATGGGTGTGAAGAGTAGAGAATATGTGTGTAATAATATCAAAAGATCAGTTGAGTGAATTTTTCTTGTGCAGAAGAGGATTTTTGTGAAGCGAATTAAGGCAGAGCAGAGCGAAGTGCAGAATCAGATAGAAGGTCTTGAATTTGATCTATGAGCCTCACCAAAATTGATACTAGGAATTTATAGATCCTACTTTCTCAGTTCAACTTTTTTTGTAATCCAAATATATTGTAAGGAAGTGAGCCTTCCTTTTTTTGAGAAGTGAGCTCTAGGCAATGTACCTGAATGCATGTGCATTCAATTTTTATTCATACTTTTAACAGAGTATAAATTGTGGATTGACCTCCACCGTGGTTTTTCCCCTAACAGGGTTTCCACGTAAAAATCTTGGTGTTATAGTGTTTTTATTGTTTCCTTCTTGTTCTTGCATCTTTACTTCTATTGAAATGTTGTAAATGGTGTAAGATCTAAATTGAAATTTAAATATTGTTGAACACTAATTCACCCCCCCCCCAAGTGTTCCTTGAGTCCAACAATTGGTATCAGAGTAGGTTCCTTTACAAAAGTTTAACAACTTGAGGTGGATCTTGGAATACAATGGACTTGGTGGTCTTCAATAGTAGATTTTGGTGGCACTTGATGATCTTGATCAGTCTAAAGAAAAAGTCCTAGAATTAAAAGAAAATCTTGAGGATGTTGAAAAATTCATTCAATCATTGAAGGTAAAATCAATGATTCAAGAAAAAAGATGAAGGAACTATGTGATCAACTAAAGCAGAAAGAAAGTAAATTCTTGGAAGATGTTCACCTGAATCAGACCTTAAAATAAATAACTAAAGAATGTGAAAATATTGCTAGAGACAATGTTTCTCTAAAATCTATGGTGATGAGGCAAACTAAGGAGATTGAAGAAAGAAGGAAGAATGAGGAGTATCTAGCCTAGTCCTTAAAAGAAAGATCTAAATAATGCAACAAAATTAATAGTGGATTCATTCAGGTAGAGATTGAACTACAACAATCCATAAACAATGAACAAGAGCTTGAAAGATATATAGTTGTTCTCAGAGATGAACTCACTACTACAAATGAATACAATGAGAAGTTTAAGATCAGTTCTACTAAGCTTGATGAGTTGACTAAAGGACAAAAGGATGAAAATGACAAGTGAGGTCTTGGATATAAGAAGGAAGAAAGTTTTGGATCTGAACATAAGGATTGCAGACAAAGAAATCAAATGAACAAAGGTAGAAGGTATTTAGTAAGACAACCCAATGATCAAAAGTTTAATGGTCACTACTTTTCTTGTAATAAATTTGGTCATATAGCTTCTCAGTGTAGAATTAAAATGAATTCAAGAAGTCCATCATTTCCTGGTCAGTGTTTTAGTTGCAATAAGTTTGGTCATAAGTCAATTGAATGCAAAAGTATGTGTGTCAATGTAAGGAATGTTAAATGCTACAGCTGTGGAAGATTTGGGCATGTTGCTAATAAATGTAGATCAAGAGGAAATCAATGGAATGTGTGTTCTACACAAATAAATCATGTATGTTACAACTACAACAAATTTGGTCACATTGCAAGATTCTGTAGGAACAAAAACATGGATAGAAGAGGTTTGGTATACAAAGGTAGAATTTCACATAAATATGATAAAGGAAAAGGGAAAGTGACTATGGAAGAGATAAGAGCACAAATGAAGAAAACATGGGCAAGGAAGAGTGAATCTGATGAAGGAAACAAGCTCACACCAGAAGTAGTTTCTGATAATTCGTCCAGAAAATGATCTTAAACCATTGGCCTAGGGGGAGTTTTTCAAGAAAATCCTTTGTCCCCCTATCCGTAGTTGGCACCAGAATGCAAGAAACTAATAGTAGTTGTGCAAATAGTTTTCACATGTATCGATGATCATTTGTGTAGAAATTTGAGAAGTAGAAGGTCCACAAATGAATTCTACTTTTGTTGTCTAAGAAAATAGAGTATCCAGAAGACCTAAGGAAATTTTTTTAATGAGATAAAAAGGTTAGGTGTGTGAGATATAAAAGGGTATTTGGAACCCTCATTTGTCATCTAGCATTGAAAAATAATAGAGGGAGAGCCTCTACAACAAAATTTTGAAGGATTAAAGTCAATTCGGTGGCAAATTCATTAGGTATTTTAGTTGCTTGTAGAATTCTCACTTAATTTGGTGTTTCGTAGAAACTTGTTCGGTAGGGAAAGGAAAATGAAGAAAGTCAAAGAAATGATGAATTTAGATGAATACAATAGTGAGAAGATTAGGGATGTGAGAAATTTGTTTTCAGCCAATGAATTGAAATGGCTTGATGGTGTGAAACACAAAATTTTGGACATTTGGAATGAATTTCCCTACTTTGGTAATGCATAGGTCGTTAGGTTTATCCCGAACAAATTGAATGATGAAATTCTAACTCTGGATAAACCCTATCTCATTTTGAAAGAAGTGATTAGGAATCTAACTAGATTATGTGATGTTGGGGATATACCAAAAAAGAATTCAAAACGTTAACTAGAGTAACTGGAGATCAGAGGGCTTTGATAATTTCAACAATCAAAGATCTGATAACAAGGTACATTATGCATGGAATCTCATACAAAATCTTCTTCAAAAATAGTGAAGGCGTAACTTTGTTAGGTGTAGTTTACATCTCTCATAAAATGATAATGGAGGATCATGATTTTGATCTGTGTGGATTGCTAAAAGATCAATTGATGGAAAATGTGAACTAACAAAGGAGGCAGATTACCCCTTCAGGTTTTGTACCTTGGCCATATGTCTTGTGATGTATTTTCTTAATTGCTTGCCATAGATCAATAATGTTGTATGTAAAGAGAATGAAATAGTTTGTAAATAGATTTTTGAACATTCTAATTTACTTTGGCAGATTGTGAGCAAGAGTATGCAAATTTATTTAAAGAATTGCTTGGGAAATTTGGAGCAATTAGCATTGCCATTCTGGTAAGAGCACTTGAAGTTGGATCCTCTTCTAGTGAGATGGAGAGAAAGAAGAAAAGAGCTCAAGAGATTGTTGATTACACTCCTCCAGCACACAAAACTCCAAAAATTGAAGGAAAAGGTAAAGATCTAGTGATTGTGGACATACCAGATGAAGAATCTGATGAGTACACTCCAAGGGAAGAACCATAATTAGTTAAACCAGATTTAGTTATAGCAAAAGGAAGCAAAGAATAAGGTGTCTTATCCAAAGTAAAGATACTATACCTTGTTCAGGAGAAAGATGGGATGTAGAAAATTGTTGACATATGGTCTGATAGACCCTCATATGAGCAGGACCTGATCGAGAGAACAATAAGTACTTGTTTTTTGCACAATAACATTGGTTTGGAGAGTTTATATAATGTGTTTCTTGAAGAGATGATTGAATGCATTAAGAAAGCCATGGTAACTAAGTCCGAGGATAGAAAAGAGGAGGAAATAATTCTACATTTGAAGGAACAATTTAGGCTGTCTCTTACCAAGTAAAAAAGGAAAATGAATGTGTTCAGGCAATGCATAAATAAAACCAATAACATCTACAACTATTTTCTAATTCGTTGGCCTCATGCAGTTTGGAGATACAAAGATAACCTAGAGTAGATTGAATCTAAGCTAAACAAGATTGGTCAGGATTATAACATGTTTCAGGATTAGGATGGTGCATTCAAGAAAAGGATTCAAGATTTGTAGTCTAAGTATACAAAAGTTCATTTCACCAGAAACAACCTTGTGGATACCTTTTGGAAAGTGAAGGATTTAACCAAATGTAGGTTGGAGCAGTTAATTGAGGTTTTGAGGAAAGGAGAGAAATTAGAAGAGGCAATCACATTTCTATATTCTCTCATCTAGATTATCAACTAGACATCAGAGAACAACAACGTGATCTTAATCATTGGGATTGCAGTATAAGCTTGGAGAATTTTCTTTCGGAAATGAAAGATAAGTACAAGATAATTTTCTGATTCGAGTAGCAGTTGTATTTCTTTAAATTTTGATCAAATTTTTGAAAGTGAGAGAGAGTGTAGTGAAAAATATGTTTTTCATCGATGTCAAAGGGGGGGAGAGAGTAGTGAAAAATTCCTCATCACTCTATGGGGGAGTTGCATTTTGAAATTTTCAAATCTTCCAACGTAATCATATTGGATATGACACTTAGTCATTTTTCACCAAGTGTTGCCAACAATGCCAAAGGGGGAGATTGTTGGTATATGGCTTCCAGTTTTGTCATTAATGGCAACCAAAGTCATTATTTTGGTCTGCAGATTAGGATTTGTTCATACCAGTAGGAAAAGTGAAGAACAAGAGTATTGCTAGAAGTGAGAATGAAAAATAGGGTATCTGGTTAGTATGTCGATCTGTATGCTTCACCAGATTATCATTTTGAGTTGTGTGTCTCAGGGAAGGTTGTTAAGTATCTCTTTCATCTTATTGCTAAGTTTTGTGATGTTGCATCAATTGGTGTGTAAGTTAGGAGATCCTGTAGGATGTTTTTTCTATTTATTTGTTCATGAAGGTCGACTCCATGAATATGGCATGTCGCAGTTGTATAAGGAGTAATTGTTTAAATATTTATATGTTCAAGCATTTTTTTTGGGTCCTAGCATAGAATTAGCCAACTTTGATGGGTGCACATCAAATATCAAATATGGATTGAGCCGACTATTGGAAAATATTTTTATTTTCCTGAAGTTGACATAAAGCAACTAAATCCTTGATAGCCAATATATATGAGTTCAGATAATTCATTTAGATGTATGTATGGGTGTGAAGAGTAGATAAAATGTGTGTGTGAATATCAGAAGATCAGTTGAGAAAATTTTTCTTGTGCATAAGAGGATTTTTATGAATAAAATTAAGGCAAAGTAGAGCGAAGTGAAAAATCAAACAGAAGGTCCTGAATCTGATCTATGAGCCTCACCAGAACTAATACTAGGAATTTGTAGATGCTACTTTCTTAGTTCAACTTTTGTTCTAGTCCAAATATCTTGTAAGGCAATGAGTCTTCCTTCTTTTGAATAGTGAGCTCTAGGAAGTGTGCATGAATGCATGTGCATTCCCTTTTTCTTCATACTTTTAACATACTATAAATTTTGGATTGACCTCCACCGTGGTTTTTCCCTAGGTAATAGGGTTTCCACATAAAAATCTTGGTGTTATAGTGTTTTTATTGTTTCCTTCTTGTGCTTGCATCTTTACTTCTATTAAAATGTTGTAAATGGTTTAAGATCTGAATTGAAATTTAAATATTGTTGAACACTGATTCACCCCCCCCTTCTCAGTGTTCCTTGAGTCCAACAAAGTCCTAGTGGGGATTTTTTTTAGAATTTTAAAAAAATTGATTGATTATTTATTTATTTTTAGTTCTATGATGCAGACCTAAGTTAAAAATGTAGAATTTTAGAAATTTTCAATGATTTAAGATGCAAAAATGCAACATATATGCACTTTCACTAATGCAAAATTTTAGAAATCCTAGAATGCAACTTTAGCAAATGCAAAATGCAATGCAATCTAATTCTAGGAGAATCATGGACTCCAAATATGAAAAGAAAGTATTCAAAAAGTAGGTTCACCAAAATGAACAGTAGATTGTAGGGTGTAGGCATGCTATGACTCTTGCTCATTTAGGGTTTTTCACCTAAAGGAAAGAGATAGATCCCACACCAAAATATAGGTGGTTCACTCAAAATAATGTAAGTACAATGAAAATATGCCTAAATGAAATTATATAAATGTAATGGACAGATAAAAGAGATTGATTATTAATTCAAAACTATTGAAATGCAATTTGTAAGAAAACACATTGTGATATGCAAAAACACCTATAAATGAATGAAACTAAAGGTGTACACCTGAGAACTTTATAGAGACTCAAAATGACTTTTGAAATGTTGTTGATGCTGGAAATTTGGCCTACTGGGACTCATTCACCATTCTAGATGAATTAGTCCTAGTTTTGAGAAACTGTTTTGGAACCCATTTAAGACAAATGGGTACCCAAAACTACAAAAGACACTTTTTAGGCTAGGAAATGGGACTCATTCTCCACTAATTTTGAATGAGTTCACTTTTGAATTACTTAAAATACAAAAGTAGAAACGGTAGCCCTCGATCTGTAATTTTTCTCCTAAAAGGTGTCTACCTCTGAAAGTCTGATTTCCAACACTGTAGGTGACTTTTAATGGATATTTTGGCTTGGTCAACAAAGGGATGACTTAAAAAAATTTGCAACTTGATCCTTAATGATTTCCCAACTTTCAATATGCCTAAATCTACAAACATACAAGAAGAGAAGGAGAAATGTTGGATGCTAGGGCATGGGGGTTTGCCTTGGTCAAACCCCTTTGTAGGTAATTAAACCAAAATAGAGAAATAATGTCAAGAAGCATGAAACAATGGAGTTTAATACTTTCCATAATGTTTGATCTTGAATTTCTGCAGCAAAAGATGAAGATTTTTCCCTTGAATGTTTGAAAAGTGCTATCTTGGTGACTTGTAATGATAAAACCCTAGCTTGCTTGACTTGAGGTGGATGAAAAAAGATGAATGAATGATAAGAGATGTGAATTAGGGTTTAGAGACTTGATTTTTATAGGTCATTCTCCTAATTTTCCTATAAATTGGATCCCTAAGGATGACATGAAAGAAAATAAAACTTAAATTCTTAAATTTCCTGCTCAAAACTCAAAAATGATCCAAATGGGACTAATTCACCACCTTGGGTGAATCAGTCCCACTTGGTAGGAAATCATTCACCCAAAGTGGTGAATTGGTCTTAGAGGTGTCCTTTTGACAACTAGAATGCTGGAGAATGAGAAGTTTTAGTTCTTATATTGATTTCATTGGGTATTCGATCAAATTATGCCTCGAAATGCACAATATGGGGTCATAGGGGCCTATTAATGATGATATGAAGGTCAATCAGGGCTTCAGACACAAAATTCAATGTGAAAGTGTGATTAAATACACTTTACAACACTAAAATGAGGTCCACATAGCCTAGGAAGGTACAACATCCAATGTGAATGTGTAAGACACATTATAATATTAGATTAGAATTATGTTTAATTTACAAGCCTTCTAGATTGATGTGATAATGCCATTGAATACATTTTATAATGTTGAATTAAGGGAAAATGGGTTCATTAATCCTAGAGAGGCATTAAAGTCTTTTACAACACCTTTAAAAGACATCAATAAATACATTTTATTTAGTTTGCAAGGGTCCAAGACCTAGTTTGGATGTGAAAAAAACCTCACAACACCAAATCAAGGCCTCATTAAGTCTAATTTGTCATCAATTATTCCCATATCAAGCAAGTTTCCTTTTTTCTATTGTACACAGACATTTTCACAAAACCACTTCTGAAGGAGACATTTGAGTATCTACAACAGAAGTTGGGAGTTGTTACTTCCACCTATTGAATCAAGAGAAATCATAGGTTGATGGAGATTTACAACTCTATACTACAAGAAGACTTGGTTGTCTTGCAAAGTGTTTCTAAACCTAGTTGTGCAGATGCAATGTGTTCAAAAAGTTTCATTGAAGCATGCACTCAGGGGGAGTCTATCTGAGAAACAATATTTTAGATTATGCAGTAAGCAATTGAGGTTTTCCTTTCATTTCAAAAGGGGGGAAATGGAACTCAAAATTCTAAATCATATATCGGGAGAAAGTGGAAATCAATGTGAAGTGGCTTCATGATCCTAACATAATTTTTTGTCTTCTTGTGCTAGTAGCATTTGGTTGTTTTCTGTCATTGAAAAGATGCAAATTATTGCACATATGTTGTCATTGATGTTAAAGGAGTGATGTTAGTAGATTAATGAGAATTAAATGTAATTATACTACAATATTACATTATTTTAGAATAATGAGGAATACTACATGTAGAATTCTTGGAATATAATTCTTGTATCTATTCATGTCATTGGAAGTGATCCAAAAGTTTGATACAGAATGTTTGAGGTATGTTACATGATCAATGAGACTATTTTGGTAACATTTTTTTATTTGAATTTTTGCATAGATGTGAGTTATGTCTTATGGTTTGAAAGGAGTTTATGTATACACATGATTTCCCTTATTCCAAAGTTTCTCAAATTCATGTTCATCAAGCAAAAAGTTTGAAGTGACAAAAGTGTCATTGTATTGGTTAATAAAGTAGGTTGATGTTGCAAATCTATACGACAATGGCTTGTAGCATGTACTCTCTAGAGGAAGTTATTGGATTACCATTGGGACTAGATAAGTCAACATTGGGAACCATTTCATCTGTTCTATGATCAAGAGTTTCATGTGGGCTATTGGACCTAGCCTAGTTAGACATGTTTGGTTAAGGAGTGTTTGTGTGGTTGACTTATGGATATTATTTTTATGTTTTGGTCTGATATATGAATGCAATTGTAAATATAATTCATATATATATGTATAAGATCCATCCAAAGAATATGTAGTAGATTGAATGGTAGGTAATTATGGATTTAATATGAATATTAGAGTGATACAATGTGTGATGCATTCTAATAATTGTGTGCCATTATCAGAAGATCATTTGCTATGTGGGAGAGTGCTTGAAGGTTGATTAGATCAAGTGCAAGCTATGTTATTAGTCTTGAATATTGACAAAAATATTTTTATGATCTAGTAGGACTAGTTTCTTACTTGTTGAGCTCATTCTTAGATATGTTAATATTGGGATTTATGTCTCTAGTAGGTTGGTGCCTATAAATACAATAGGGGATTGGTGTCTCTAATAGTTTGATCCCTACTTTATGATTATAATTTATTCATTATTTTTTGAGGCTATATTTGAACATTAGATCTAATTAGCTCTACCCATCATGATTTTTCCCATTCTTGGTTTCCACTATATCTAGTGTTTATTGTATGAATCTATCCATTAGTATTGCTTGATTACTAAAAGCTATTTTGATTCATGTTTAATTAGAGAGTTTTAAATAGATTGGATATATTGATTCACCCCCATCTAAGTATATTATGTACCCTTCATAACCATCAAAGCATCTATAAAAACCTAAATTTTGGGATATTAAATCACCTATCCTACCTCCTTATCTTTGTATTAATGGTGTTTCTCTTATATATGTTGTTTCCCTTTTTTCTCATTTTTCTTTGTCATTCTCACACTTCTTTATTTACCTTTGTAGTTTCTCATTCTCTATAATTTTGTTCTTGCTTCATCATGATTTCAAGCTTTGGTGTGATAATTGTAGCTACTGGGTATTTTCTTGGTTAATTTCTTGATTATGTGATTAAAATTTTATTTTTAGGAACCACCATCCATGTTTTCATCTTTTACCATGTATTATTCTTCCTTGGTTGTTTAATGGTGGTGTTATTTATTCTATTTTTTTTCATCTTTTTCTTGTTTTGTTTACTTTATTTGTTGTTAAAATATTATGCTTTTGTGCTTTTTATTTTTTTCCCTTTCCCTTTTTTTGACTTTTTCTAGTTTGGGAAGCATAGAATGTGTTGTATCTTTCAAATTCAAAAAATGTGAAATCTTTTAATAATTATAGATGTTTTTCAATTAACCTATCAATTAGGACTTAAGTCAATATGCATGTAGAAAATCAATAATAAATATCTATTTAATTCCAAATAAGGCATATCTTATATTGGTAGAAGGATGATAATTTTCTCAATAAACCCTTTTCATTTCATCAATTTCGGATAAAAAAAAGTTGTCAACCACTTTTGTGTCATATCACCACTTTTTGGACCCCCATGATCCTGCACTCACCCAATAGTGATCATGATTTATACCCTAAGAAATAAAACTAGTTACTATAAACTATTAATTAAAATCAACTAATCGATTTTTCATCTTGTGCTCTCAATGTTCAAGAATTGTGACTTTTACCTATTTCTTTATTTTTCTAGAATTAATATACAAATTTTTAGGATAGAAAAAGCTACCTATATAAAATGCTCTCCTTCAATATAAGATGAATAAAAAATATTTGAATACCCTTCTTCACATTAGATCAAATAAGATCTTATACAAAGTTGAGGAAATTATATTAAACTTAACACAAGAATGCATGCCTAGTTAAACATATATTTTAAATATTTTAGTATAAAAATAAAAAATATATATTAGAACCACTCTTTTTGTATTCATAGATAAATTTATAATATAATAAGAAATTGATATTTCAAGTTATTTATTGGATCCATTTTAAAAGTAGGTACATATCTTTCTTGTTCTATACTATACAAGGAAGAATGAAATGTTTTCCATCAATACACCCAAGTGGTAGTTTTGATGGTGGGTGGGAAAGTTTAACTCTAAAACAAGGATTCATTGCAACTTCAAGGGAAAATCCAAAATTTTCTCCCTATCCAATCACTTAAATTGACTTGTATTAATATTAGAGATATTATACACATCGTATATGATCTTCAAAATTTTAAATTTGTTTCTAATATTACATACAAAAATCATGTTACTTCAAGTTAAACTAAAAATTCACAATATTAAATATTTTATTCAAAGTATACAACAACTTGTTGGATATTTGTTGGAATTGTCATTAGTTTTGTCATTGATGTCAACCTCTAGTATGATCAAGAAGATTGTTGTTCTATGTTGGAATTAGTGTTAACCTCTAGTGTGGTCATGTTGAGTAGGTGTTTGTGGTGTTGTTTATGCAACTGGTTCACTTGATTTCTAAATGATTTTGAAAAAAATTGAACATAAGAGTGTGAATATGTTCTTGTGTAGTTTGGTTGTGTTGATCAAAGGTGTTCAAAGGTACAATATCTAGAGTTTTAGGTTCTAGATTGTGTGACAATGAAAGATGTGTTTTTTGGTATGTTTACCTATGAAGAAAGTGGTCTAGGAGAAATGGAATTGCTCCAAATGTCTCTGCATTGAGGTTTCTTATCTTGTAGATTTGGGAATGTGCTAATATTTTCTATTTCTACCTTTCCCTAAAGTTCGAGCTTGGATTCATAAGTTATGTTCTATGACAGTATGTTTCGTTGCACAAAATAAATGAGTTCTCTAATAGTTTCAAGTGGTTGCATCAATGGTGTTGGATATTATCATGAAGTTGAATATTCTTGGATGTTGAAAAATGTTGTTATATGGTCTACATGGTGCTTTTAGACCTTGAGAGGTGTGTATACATGGTTGTTTGTTTAGTGTTAGTATAGGTTTGGCCAACCTCTCATGCTAGCACTAATTGTGGAGGTTGTTTGTTGTTTGTGAGAGCGTGGAAAAGTTTGTCAATGTAGATTTAGGTCCTAGTTAACCGTTAGTGTGGTCTTCTTGCACTTCTTTCCAACAAAACAGTGTTTAGTACTGACCTATTTAGTGGTTGCATGTTTGAGGTGTATACATTTCATTGTGGATGACATTGATCTGTATAGGATCTAGACTATATTGCAGAATTGAATGCTTATTTATTTACAATGTTTATTCCAAGTTAATTAAATCAAAATTAACTTTAGGAAATAACAAAATGAAGGAATTAACAAACTAAGAGAAGGTGAGAGAGAAGAGAAGTGCAAACAGCGTTTGATTACGGAGTTCATCACAAATGTGACTATGTCTCTGGGTCCGCTCCAATAGAGAGACCGATCCGATTAACTCCAAAAATCAATTACAAGTGCACCACAACCATTTTTCAAGCACTTCGGTAGCACAACAACGCTGTGACATGCAAGAATGGCTCAAAAATAATCTCCACAAGACCTCTCTTTCATGTCGCCTCAGCCTCAAGACTTCATCACCTGAAAAAACTTAATCTCCACTCTCACCTCACATTCCTTTAAATACAAAGAATTTGCTCAAATTGGCCTTTAACCAATTGATTTGTAAAATATTCCTTATCTCTCCAAATTACATAATAATCTTTAACAATCTCCCTAAAATAATTTAATCTCCCATAAAAATCTTACAATATCCTTAATAATCTCTTAACAAAAATATTTAAGCTCTTCAATAATATTTTCCCATCGGGCTTTTGATTTTTAGGAGATTACACTTTTATAAAAAGTTATTTGTTTTATAATTATAGGGAGTTTGTTTTAAATTAAAAGGTAATCGGTTTTGAAACAGTAAACAAAACATACCGATGCCAACCCATTATAAAGCTTGTCTAATGGCGTAGTGGTGTATAAAGGTTTTGGTGGGCCGGCGGTCATGGGTTCCAACCCGGCCGATGGATTTTAAATAGCCATTTGCCAATAATTAAATAACAAAAACAACCGCCACACATATATAGCAAAGCGGACTCTGTTTGGTGCAACGACCGAGCGGTTATCTCGGATGTGGGAGGTCATTGGTTCGAGTCTCCCCAACAACAGTTGCATTTTTGTTAAAACAAACAACCAACATCCACCGTGGAGAGGGAGGAAATTTAGTTGCCACGTGTTGCACCAAGAGGGTGCCACGTGGCAAGCTCAATACGTCGACCGCTGACATGTATGCCAACCCTGATGATGACGTGTATGCTGACTGGCTTGCCAACAGTACCGCCACGTAGACGCTGACTATACTGCCACGTGAAGGACTCATTTGCCAGCGAGGACATGTCACTGCTGACTGGACCGATGACTAGGCTGCCATGTGGATGCTTATTGTATGTACGGATGACACGTGTCATCATCTGATTTGCTGACCTTGCTGATGTCACCTGCCACATCATCGTGCCACGTTGACATGTACGGACTATACAGACTACCACATGTCAACTTCTAATTGGTCCACTTTGGATTTCATACCATGTGCTGATGTCAGTTGTATGGATGATGATGTCATCACTGTACCTTCAAGTCCACCAAGTCAACCTGAAACTTTGACCAGCTGTATCTTGAGCCTCCGATGTCAGATTTTGATGAAATGAACGCTGACGGAATCATCTTGACGAGCTCTTCGCGATGATTCCAACTTTGACAACTTTTGATGACATCATTTTTTTGCTTCCTGGACACCCCCTGATCCTAGATTGACCCAAGGTTTGACTGGCCATAACTTGCACAAATGGACTCCTTTTTGCTCCATTCAAGTTGCGTTGGAATCAGGACGTCAAGCTCTTTCTGATGGTGCAAATTCTAGAGAGAAATGAGAAACTTCAATTTCCACTAAAAATATCCACCGGATCAGACATGGAGAAGGTTTTTGAGGTTGTGGAAGATATATAAGCAAGGTTAATTGTTGAATAAGTGAGTGGTGCATAGTGTGGTGTGAAATGATGTAAATGCGATCCAGTGTGGTGATCTAAGTGTGAACCTAAATGCCTAAGTCTACCAAACGTAGTGAGAAGAATGGGTCTACATTTTTAGTGTGCCTAAAGTTGCTAGAGGCAGTGAGCCAAAGGTTGTAGATGGTGTATAGTTGTAGTGGTATAATTTTTTTTCTTTGATATAGTGAATCTCTCTATAGCTTTCTTCTTTTATTCTTCTTTCTTCTAGATAGTGAGTCCTTTGGGAAATGACCCCTTGGCAGTGAGCCATTCTTCTCTTTTGGGAAGTGAATCCTTTCAAAAATTATCCTATTGTATATGATGTTTCTTTTTCTATATGTGTGAGCTAATCCTAACCATTATTTTTCCTTGAATATGTTTTTCCACATAAATTTGGTGTTCTCTTTTCTATGGTATTATTGTGTTGATGTTTCATATGTGTAATTTTTGTTGATGCTTAATAATGATCTTAAAGTTAATAAGGGTTTAAATATTTATGAGGGTTTGATTATTTTTACTGTACAACTGATCCATCCCCCTATTAGTTGTCTTGTGTCTCTAACAATTGGTATTAGAGTTGTGGTTCCTTAGAAGAAGCTTAACCTCTTGAGATAGATCTAGATGGAACACAAGAAGGCTACCAAAGATCCTATACTTGATGGAACAAATTATGCTTATTAGAAATCTAGGATGGAAGCCTTTCTTATCTCTCTAGGGTTTGGAATCTAGAAGTCAATTGAAATTGGATAAAATATGACTACTAATGGTTCAACAAGTGATGATGAGGTCAAGGATTATGGGAAGAATTGAACATAAAGAAATGGTATAGTGAGAGGTGTTGGTTATTTTTTATGAATACAACTTAATCTTATCCCTCACCTATGCATTTTCTAGAATTCAATTACTAGCAAGGGTAAGGATTCACCAGCACACAAGTAAGGTTCTAAGGCCCTTACTTCTACTCTTTGAGCTTTGTGAAACCCAAGAGGGTAATCCCATCTATGCTCATAAGATACTAATTTGGTCAAGAGAATTTCCATACATAGATGAATTCCTCTAAAGTGCAAATAGGAAACATCCATCAACATTTTGGTTGACCTTTTAACAATTTATTATCTATTGCAAGGAATAAGGTAATACTTCAGATCGGTATAATATAATTGAATTTTTTTTATGATTTCATTCTCATTTCAAGACTCAGGTCAGGTGCATCACTAATCAATTAAATCTAAGGTAAGATAATGAAAATATCAGATCCTTTTCCATGGGGATAATGGATCCACATTTGCAATTAATTAGTAATACATTAACAATTTAACTTAGTAATTGGTGGACTATTGCTATACTAATTTATAGCATTCAACTAATTGTGTTTAAAATATAGCTACTTATCAAATCCTATATCCTTTCCTCACAAACCCATGACTTTATTTTAGCATTAAATTAATTCATTGAATTGAAGTAGAAATAAACTCATTCATTCAGTTTAAACCACAAAAGACAAATGAAAATATTATTAACAATTTCATTCATAATCTATAAGGAAATTTTTGAAAGGAGCAAGACAACTGAGAGGTGGGAGAGTGAGTCATTTGTCACCAAAGACAATCAAAAATCTTAAACACTTATCAACCTCACATCCACTTTATTCTATTATTAATTATGAACATGAAATGCAAATAACATAAAGCAATATCAACACAAGAGACACCATCTTTAAGTAGAAAACTCAATAAGGTAAAAACCACGATGAGGATTAACTCACAATATAAAGTAATTCTAAAACAAATTACAAGAGGCTCACTACCCAAAAAGGACTCACTATCCGGATACAAGGCTCACTACCTACAGATAGGACTCACTGTCCAAAAAGGAGGCTCACTACATATAGATACAAAAGACAATAGGAAAATCCACCACATCAAATTACACACATCCACAACCTTAATCAGAAGATTACATACACCATCAGCTCACTACATTTAGGATTCTAACACATTAAAGTACTACTACCTTAATTCACTTTTGCACACTCTTGCTTCTCAAACTTGTGGCATTATTGATACATCAATTCATAACATCTCAACTTCTATTTATACCATATTCAACCTTAGAATCTTTCTCCAAGGTTGTCTACACCTGCTTCATTTTACAAATTCAAATTAGGTTGGCAACTCAACATTTCCATGGTGGAATAGAATGAGAGAAGATGAAACAAACACTTAACCAAGACCCAAACAAATGTTTCAGATCAATCACATGCTTGCTCAATTGATGTTTATCCTTCACATGATGTATAGACACCAAGTCAGCCAAACCTAATGAAAACACAAATGAATTTTGAAGTACATGCTTCTGCAATGAGAAGATAACATGTAGACCACATAAAATGCTTCATGAAACATTGGAACACATCTCATGTGCCTTCAAATTCATTCGCATTAAATGCAAGAACTTCCATACATAGAAGACCTTCCATCAATCCATCTAGACTATACAGACACACATAGTAATAATGAAACTTGTCTTCCAGAGCACTAAACCACAAACACCATTTTTAGAACAAAAATAACATCATTAAAAGCCTTCATCTAGATTTACAAGACCAGAAACAAACTAGTGGAGGACTGTGGAGCGGAAAAATTTCTCCCAGTCCACAAACAAACAACTCTACCAAACTAGTTCACACACCGGTGAACTCAACTTTCACTCTACATCAAACTGGAAGTTAAAATATAGGATGTATCCCCAATAGAAGCCTATAAAAAACACTTCAGATCCACACAAGTAGAGGATCAATACAAAAGAAATGTGGAGCACAAGCAAGAGCATATTCTGAACACATACACAATTTTGACTTCACTATTCCCCCAAAAAACTTGGAAACACATCATATGAACATAGCTGCAACACCATAAAGATAGCTCCATGTACTCACAACATCTCATAAGTATCTCAACTATACATGCACAACCTACAATGACTTATTTCATTTCTTTGTAGCAACCTGCACTGTGTTGACATTAATGACAACACCACCATACTCATTCATACTTTCAATAATCTCCCCCTTTTTCATTGATGGAAACACATGATGTGAAAAACCATCAAAGACAACATCCATTCCATTCCTGCACTCTTTTTAATTTTTTAGATTAGACATCCTACATAACATTTCCTGCACTCTCTTTTCCCTACAATATTCTCTTTCTCATAGGACTTTCTCTCCTTTTTCTTTCACTAATTTTCACATGACTTTGTCTCCCCCTTTGACATCAATGGAAAAGAACAAAATGTTTGCATAATTCTTCAACCATATGTACCTCTTATCACTCCCCCTTAGGATTGCATCCATTTCATATTGCAACAATGATACTTCCTACTCCCCCTACAGAGTAGACCCATTCATCAGTCCAAACAAGTGAAGAATCTACACATACACTAGATTGATGCACCTCCATGTGAACCTAGTTCAAAGAAGGAGGGGCAGTAAGCCCCAAATTCTCCTTGAGATACTCAAAATTATTCTTTGGAAGATCCTTAGTAAATATATCAGAAATTTGATCCTTTGTAGGCATATATTCCAATCTAACTTCATTCCTTAATACATTTTCTCTTAAGAAATGATATCTGATAGATATATACTTTTTTCTTGAATGAATTATTGGATTCTTTGAGATGTTTATAGCACTTTTATTATCATAGAACATAGGGATAGTCTCATCACACATTACTTCTATGTCCTTAAATGTTTTCTTCATCCACAAAAACTGTGTAGCAAGATGTTGCAACAATGTACTTAGCTTCTATAGTGGATAAAGAAACTAAATCATGTTTCTTGCTTAGCCATGAGACCAATCTTCCTCCAAGAAATAATGCACCACCACTTGTACTCTTTCGGTCATCCACACAACCAGCCCAATCTGCATTAGTGTAAGCACTCAAAGTGAAATCAGTATCGATAGGATACTACAAGCCATAATCAAAAGCTCATTTTAGATATCTGAATATCCTCTTCATAGTTGTAACATGTGCTTCTTTAGGTTCTACTTGGAATATGGAAACCAAACATACTAGATGCATGATATCTGCTCTAGTAGAAATAAGATATAATAGTCCACCAATCATAGATCTGTACATGCTTTGATCAACTTTAGGAGATTCATCATTTTTACGTAGTTTGCATCCAGTCACCATAGGGGTACATACCAATTTGGAGTCATCCATTCCAAACTTCTTCAACAAATTTTTGACATACTTTGATTGTGAAATGAATATTCCCTTATCATTTTGATTCACTTGAAGTCCAAGGAAGAAATTTAACTCACCAATCATAGACATTTCAAACTATTTTTGCATCTCCTCTCCAAATCTCTTACACATACCTTCATTTTCTAAAAAGATGATATCATCAACATACACAACCACTATCAACATTTTGTTTCCTTCCACCTTGAAATAGAGATTAATATCTATGGATCCTTTGCTGAATCTTTGTTGTGTCAAGAATTTGTCCAACCTTGCATACCATGTTCTAGGAGCCTATTTGAGTCCATATAGTTCCTTTTTCAACTTACATCTACAATGCTTGGTTTATTTGATAAATGAAATCCCTCTGGTTGTTCCATGTACACTTCCTCTTCCAATTCTCCATTTAGGAATGTAGACTTAACATCCATTTTATATACCTTGAAATCTTTGTGAGTAGAAAAATGTCATTTAATGCCATGCTCTTCACAAAATCTATGAAACTCACTAGAAGTGAATTCTCCACCTCTTTCTGACCTTCAAAATTCAATTCATAGGTTCACTTCATTCTCTACCCTTTCCTTGAATACTTTGAATCTATCCAGAGCTTGAGCTTTCTCCATAATAAATGTAACCCATGGAATTCTAGAATAATCATCAATCAAAAGAATGAAATACCTATCACCATTAAGACTTCTTGTTCTTGTGGGACCACATAGGTCTATATGAACCAATTCCAACATTCTAGTAGTTGATTGATCTTTTCCTTTAACATTGCATCTTGTTTATTTTACCAACTAACAAATTCTGCAAATAGTATTGGTAGGCTTTATGATTTTAGGTAGATCCCAAACAACTTCTCTTGAACTAATCTTAATCAGATTATCAAAATTTACATGTTCCATCCTCTGGTACCATAGCCAGCTTTCATTAACTTGAGATACAAGGTACTAACCATCAACACCCTTAAGTTGATAAATGTTTTCATGTGTTCTTTTTCCTACAACTACCACAATTCCAAACCATTTTCTGATCTCACAAGTGTTATCCTGAAAGACAAGCTTAAATCCTTTGCTACACATTTTTCCAACACTCAAAAGATTATTCCTTAATCCCTCAACATAATAGACATCATCAGTACTGTGTTTCCCATCAAAGCTAATTTTTCCTTTTGCAACAATCTTAGCACCATAATCATCTCCAAACATGACTAATCCATCATCATACTTTTCAAGTTTAGTAAACTTACTCTTGTCTCTGGTCATGTGATTTGAACAACCACTGTCAACCACCCAATAGTCTTCATCTTGTCTAGAATGAAAGGAAGTAATCAGAGTACCTTCCATCTCTTTCTTCTTGCTCTCCAAACCAATTTCCCTTGCACATATTCCATAGTTAGTAGACACTAACTTATTCTCTAAGGCTAGAAACAAGCATTCATCATTATCACCCTCAAAATTAGATTCCATCATCAAATTCTAGCATCTTATCTAACATAATATAGTTTCTTGAACTTCTTATCCTTTTTGTCTTTATTGCCTCTGTTCTTCTTGTGTACAACTCTATTCAGAAATCTTGAAGCATATTGGCCAATATTTCCACAAAAGAAACATTTAAAAGGTAACATACCTTTGTACTTAGGAGTACCTTTCTTCAACTTCCTTGTAAAGTTTGCTTCCAACTCCTCTGAACTTTCACTATCTGGATCATCTTCTATCTTAGTGGCTTTAAAGGCAGATTTTGTCTTCTCCTTTTCCTTTCAAAATTTTCTCATCTCAAATGTAGTCAAGGTGCCAAATAGTTGTTCTGTAGTGAACTTCTTAGGATCATACACTTCCTCAATAGCAGAGAACTTATCACTGTAACTCTCTGGTAGAGTCATCAAAATCTTCTCCATTACGTCTTCATCTATCAATGTACCACCTTGATTTTGAACTTCTTTCATTGCAATATCAACCCTCTAAAAATAACTTGCAATATCTCAATATTCTTCCATTTTCAAGTTATCATATTTGTGCTTAGCTATTAGCTTATTTGACAATTTAACTCTATCATTTCCTTCATATATATCTTCCAACTTTTTCAAAACCTCATAAGTAGTTCCCAAAGAAATAACCTTTGGTTTCTTAGTCTTAGATAAAGCACTATAAATTGCTTACCTTTCTTTTTCATTTTCCTCATAGGAAGAAATCTCATCTGCAGAAGAAGGACCACTTGTCAGTGCAACATACTTTGTCTCAACAACTCTCCAAGTCTTGTAACCAAGAGATATCAAGTAACCTATCATCTACACTTTCTAGTCACCATAGTTAGATCCGTCAAACACAAGGATTGACAATTTTTGTGCCATCAAATCTACCTCAAGAAATTAAGCTCTTCTTCGAGGAACCAAAGCTCTAATACTAATTATTGAAAGGTGCAAGAAAAATAAGAGGAGGGGTTATTCGGTTGTCACCAAACATAATCACAAATATTAAACACTTATCAACTTCACATCCACTTTATTTTGTTATTAAGTATGAACATGAAATGTAAATAACATAAAGCAATATCAACACAAGAGACACTAGATTTATGTGTAAAACCCAATAAGGGAAAAACCACAGTGATGATTAACTCACAATATAAAGTAATTCAAAAAATTATTACAAGAGGCTCACTACCAAAGGGCTCACTACCCAAGAAGGACTCACTGTCTAGATACAAGGCTCACTGCCTATAGATAAGACTCACTATCCAACAAGGAGGCTCACTACCTACAGATAGAAAAGATAACAAAAAAATCCACCACAACAAATTACAGACATCTGCATCCTTAATTAGAAGATTGCAGACACCATCAGCTCACTACATTTAGGATTCTAACACATTAAAGTATTGCTACCTCAGTTTACTTTGACAGACTCTTGCTTCTAAAACTTGTGGCATTCTTGATACGTCAATTTGTAACATCTCAACTTGTATTTATACCATGTTCAACCTTAGAAACTTTGTCCAAGGTTAGCTACACATGCTTCATTTTAGAAATTAAAAATAGGTCGACAACTCAACATTCTTGTGATGGAAGAGAATAAGATTAGACCAAACCAACACTTAACCAAGACCAAAAACAACATCTCAGATCAATCACATGATTCCTCAATTGATGCTTATCCTTCACATGTTGTGTAGACACTAGGTCAACCAAACCTAATGAAAACACAAATGAACTTTGAATTACCCACTTCCACAACAAGAAGATAACATGCAGACCACATAACACACTTCACCAAATATTGGAACACATCTCAGATGCCTTCATATTCATCCACAACAAATGCAACAAATTTTATACATATAACATCTTCCATCAATCCATCCAGACTGTAAAGACATATACAATAATACTAAAACTCATCTTTTGGAGCACCGAACCATGAACACCTTTTTTAGAAAATAGATAACATCATTACAAGCCTTCATCCAAATTTGAAAGACCAAAAAAAAACCAGGGGAGGGTTATAGAGTAGAAACATTTCTCCCAGTCCACAGACAAACAACTCTGCCAAACGAGTTCACACACCGATGAACACAACTTTCACTCTACATCAAACCAAAAACTAAAAAATAGGATATATCAACAACATATTCCAATAAACAACAATTCAAACCACACAAGCATAGGATCAATACAAAAGAAATGTGGAGTACAAACTGGAGCACATTATAAACACATACACAATTGTAACTTCACTATTCCCTAGAAGCACTTGGCAACACATTATATCAGTACACCTACCACATCATAAAGATAGCTACGTGTACTCAAAAAATCTCAATAGTATCTCAACTATACATGGACAACCTACAATCACTTAATTCATTTCTCTGTAGCATCCTATATTGTGTTGACATAAATGAAAACACTAATGACAACACCACCATACTCATTCATACTTGCAACAAAAATGACAAAGGAGAACATATGCTTTAGAACTAACAATTTCTTATATTACTGATGTTACTATAAAACCATTTTAAGATCATTACATTATGACTCATACCCTAAAATTGTTCCTGATATAATCACCAGTCTATCTATTTACATTTCACTCCTTTCTGAACTTAGCTTTTAATCTAGACCCTTCTAAGACTCAAAATTTTCTACCTCTGTAATCAACCTTGAAATCCCTTTTACAGAACAAGGGAGCGACATGCATTAGGCTGAAAAACAATTACATTTCATTTTCATTTCAAACCTAATTCCATCTAAATTTGAGATATTCCCTTAAACGGTTACAGGTAATCATTTACAGGTAGGGGGAAAAAAACTCCATGTAATTTGGTTATGATAGACCAGGAAGCCCTCCAAAAGGCATCCTTCATTGTTCTAGAAGTGCCAAAACACCTTGTCCTTGTTGACCAAAGAAGATTCTCCATTAATAGCCAGAGAAAAAACCTATATATTACCTTGAAAAGGCATACTTGCCATCGAAACTAAGGAGTACAACACCTCTCCATCAGACAACTTGAAAATATTTCCACCTCAAAATCAGAGACAAAAAATGATACACATGCTAAGTAGGATGATCTTGTTGTAGTGGAAAAGGTGTCATAAAAAAAAAAATCAGGTCGGGAAGCTACTCTGATTCGTCAGCATCGGAGTATGCTCACCAATTACTTGTTTGAGATGAAATTGGAGGAACCATCATTGCTTCCTTGTCAGATTCCTCAAAAGACATCAAGGAAAGGAGATAATGGACATACTCTAGATCAACGTCACCTCCACCAACATAAGGGCTATTAGTAACCTTAATGGGAGAACTATGTCTCCACAAGTAAACCTTATGGTACTTGTTCATTTTCTTTGCTTTCTTTGTAGGCACAAACAATTATTTCCCTTTGAACTTGACCAATTCTTCTGAAATGGTCCTCCCTCTTAAATTATATGTGCTCCTGATTGAAGTCTTCTTAGAATTCTTGTGTTCTTTATTATCCTTTGGTGTTTTAGGAGCTCCGAGTTTCTCTGCTTCATTTTTAGAAGCATTTTCTTTGGAATCAAACAGACTTAGTCTCCCAAACCTTCAAACTATTTTGACAGACTCATTTGGCTTACTCATTTTTATAATGGCGAGGATGAGAATAAGGATACTCATAATTTTTAGAAAAACCCTCACTACCATAGGATTCTAAAACCCATAAACTATTATAATCGTAATTGAAGAGAGTAGGTATGAATACCTACTTACCTAGGGAAAGGTTTATTTCAACACCTCTACAACCTTTTATCAAAGAAATTCTTTGCCAACCTATTCACGGATTTAAGCTCAATTTTCAGCAAAGTGTGAGAAAAATATGGCTATCGGTCCTCATTATATTGAGCCATGCAAGCCTGCAAAGCATTAATACTTAAGAAAAGCTTGTGCAAGTGAGCTGACAATCTACTATTTGATTTTTAACCTTAGTCGTCAATAAAAAAATGAACTAAATCAATGGATAATCAATCAGAGTGATTAATTATGACAAAGTTAATTGCATGCACTTGATTCCTTTTCCTAATTATTAGAAAATCCCAAGTGGATAGACACCCACGCTATCAGCATACTTAATTACCCACTTAGTAATTCGGAAATCCTGTCATGTCGTATTTTCCCACTCTCTTGTGGGAAATAACCCACTTGTACCTTTGATCAATATGATGACAAAGAAAAACTAAGATTCAATCTCAACCATCATCCTATACCTTGCCATGATTTGGTATTATCTACCTGCATGTATCCTCATCTGACATAATTGATGGCTGTAAAACAACCCTTAAATATGGAACACATGCAAAATTAGATCATCTCAAATGTAGCACAATTTTAGTCCTAATGTAGTCTCAGCTAACTCTATCAACATTCCATCTTGACCTCTATTAATGTACCTTCAAGCCTCCAAATCTTTCCACCTGGCAATCGCCTGCTTCCTTGTTGAGAAATGAAGGGTACTAATGGGTTCCTCGTAGGATGGTGGGAAATGGTCAAGATTTACCCACATCACCCACCATCAATCGTCAATCTTTGTTCCATAAGACATTCATCATCATCAAAGCTAAGCGGGTTCCTTCAAAAGGAAATAGGTTTCAATTTTCCCACTAGCCCATGAGCTTTCTTTAATATAAAATAAAATCAAACGGGATGGCAAGGAGTGGCTAAGATGAAGCCACGTCACCCTTGTCCACAATCGATGTCATTTTAAAACCATTCATATATTAGTATGAGGTACTTGGGCCCGCCAATGAAGAAGACACATGGCCCGCACCCGCTAGCCTGTGTGATTATTTTATTTAGGCATAAAGTGAGATTGGGGGGCAGGGAACTGTCTAGATAAAGACATATTGCATGGTATCTATCGTTGATTCTCTTCAAAGCTCTACTTGCAGCTTCTTTAGAAATATTGGGCCCATTGTTGATCATGACACATGGCTTACACCCACCAACCTATGTGAATAAAATAATGGTAAATGAAATAGGGTAGGCATGTAGGGAATGACAATGATTCTCTTGTGAAGATCGAACAGTCATCATAGAACTTAAAATTTGCACATGCTAAAAAATTTAGTCATAAAAAGGGGGCCACTACTAGAAAAATGGGACTCAAACCCTTAGGGATTAATGACTTAAAACTTATGTCATTTTATCCTAAAATATTTCGCCCAACTTAGGGAATTTTTATAATGATGGAAAAGGTATTTGGTAACTGACATACCTATACCAAGGGGCTAGTGAAAATATGTTTTTGATGGCTCAAGTGATAATTGAAGTGACCGGTAACTAGGTAAAACAAGTCAAGGAAGGATTAAAATACTTGTAATGACTCAAACATAGGGGTTTCTTAGGAAGGGGTTTATCAACACAAACCCTAAGCCCAATGAAATGAAACTGACTGAAAATTGTAGAGTTTAGGAATGAAACTAAAATTTTTTAGGGGTTCCATCAGTGGCTCTAGTTGGGGACGTCTATTCCTCTAGAATGGAGTGATATCTCCAAAATCTTAAGTGAAGAAGACCAAGAATAGAAAGGAAAAACCATGACCCAAAACAACCAACATATATAGAGAATTTACAACATTATATAGAGTGATCAACTTCAAACTTTCATAGAAGCCTTTTCTGATGTGCAAACCTCAAGCCTTCCTTTTGTAATTTAATTGGATTCACATCAAATTGGGGGCCTCAGGCAACCCAAAACCTAAACCTATTATTTTCCTTTGTCAAAAACCTTATTTTTTGTTGTCTGTACTAGACCAAGCTTGATAGTCTTACTAAAAATCTCCCAATAATTAATACTATTATAATCATTGTGACTGATTATTATGGTCATGAGCTTGAATTTATCAGTACTATTGTGTAGTTTTTGTACACATGCCCCGCTAAAAGTAGGGACCCCCTTTTGCTTTTTTCCCTGGTGTTTTGGCCCTTTGATTTTTTGATTTGCATTGCCTTGGCATGAGCTTAAGTGTTTATTTGGCTTGCCTAAGTGATTCCCCTAAGTTGCATATTGAAAATCTTAAGTTTTGAACAAAGTTCGGGTTTTTACTGTATTTCAGGATTTTCCACCCCGTTCGGATTTTCTTGGATTTCATTCAAAGTCTAGTGAGGCAAATAAACACTACAGTTTAGGAAATCTGGGACTTCATGGAATTCTACCTGGACCAAATTTTTTCAAAATTCCATTTTTCTGTTAGGTTTCTGAATTTCTTCAGCTTGCCTTGTCGACTGCATTTATGCTCCTTGTATGAATTGTGAGGGATGTATTTAGTCAATCTTTGGGGATTCTTATGCCATTATGCTTTGTCACCTATGTTCAATTGAGTTGGGGAGTTTATTCTTTGAATTTTGGACTTGATTTGGAGTGATGGGTTTGCAAATTGTTAGATTTGGTGGTGATTTCCTGGGCATTATCATTGTTGTTCTTTTCCGAGCACCAATAAACTTACATTTGTTATTTCTGAGATCAATTTTCACTTCACCAAAAGGTATGTACATGTTGCCTTGCTTTTGATTGATGTATGTAAGTAGTTCTTTGGCGTTAAATATTTTCTTGGAGTTTGAGTTCCTGTATGTTTGGGCATTTCATGGCTTGGGTTACATGATATTGTCTGATTTATGGTTTCCCAAGTAAGTTTCAAGTTTATTCTTTCATTCACATCTAGAGATAGCTTGCTTGTGGGCCGTAAATAACCTTTGTGGGAGCCCAATAGTCGAGTTATCAGATTCCAAGCTTGTTCTATGCATTAATGGTCAAAATTTAGGGTTTCATGCCTAGGGCATCGCCATTTCATCTTAATTTTCTTTCGAGTGAGCCTAGAATTCAAGGAAGATTTGTAGGAGGTTCAAATTAAGTTGGTTTCATACCCAGGGTCCTCAAATTTGTGATCATTTAATTAATTTGACTGAATGAGGTTGTGAGAAAATGATGGTATTTGGCATTTCAAGATCTTCATGGAATTCCTTTTTGGCTAGAATTCCCCGACTTTCTGTTTTCTCTTGATTTTCCTGAAATGCATAGTTTTTTAGAGTTTCATCTTCCCCGCGGATTTTCATTTCATCTAGATTTACCCGAAAGTCCTTTGTTCCTTTGTTTTTCCAAAATCTACAGACTATCACTTCATTTGTAGAAATACGTCTCGTGCAGATTTCCCCAGAACTTGGTGGAAAATGAAGGATTATGAGATGGCATGACTTGTTAACAAATGACTATGCATTTAATGATTAATTTGAGCTATTTTGAGATCTCTCATGTTGTTTCTTGGTTGATAATGATCAGATTAAGTTACTAATAGGTGTTTTCATGTTTATTCCACTGGAATCCGTCTGGCTAGGAATGTTTTGAAATTCCTCCCTGGCTTGGATTTCGTAGGTGGACCTAAAACTCGAACTCTGATATGATCATTTTCTATGAGATTTAATGGCACCTCACTTATCTTGGGACTCATTTTGAGGATGAATATGTTGTTTATGACTAATTTTTTTGTGTGATCTTTACTATGGTTTCCTTTGTTTAGTGTAGCCTAAGTCAAGCAGTGTGATGACTAGTGGAACCAAGGGGTAAGGTGCTGAATCCAACTGTTGAGGGGTCTTTCGTTTCTGAAGTAGAAAGAATCAAGATAAATATCAGGCCCTTGAGACTGATTGGGAAAAGGTCGTTGAGCATTAAGGAGATGAAATTAAATCTATGGAAAGGAAATTGAAAGTATTGGTTACTCCACCATTGGCCAACTTGGAGAAGGAATTCTTGATAGTACAGGATAAGGAGAGGCATGGTAAGGATAAAGAGGGAAGTAGTTAATACAATGTTGGATCAGAATTTGTGCTTCCCTATTATTCTCCTTCTCCTTCACATGCATTGGTTCGAGTTATATTGGAGATCCCAGGCTGACCTGGATGGAGTTCATGCATTTAATGCAATTTTATCTCATTTTGATTTCTCCTTGAGCTTACTTGTTTGTGGCTATTTTATTATTGTAAACCCTAATTCGGCCGACATGCTTTGGGTTTTTTCTATAAATTTGGAATTTTTCCTCATTTGTAAAGGGACAGATAGATAAAAAAAGATAGATAGTTTTGATACAAGAGCGAATTAGGCTGTAGAACAGAGTTAGAAGCTAGTTCATTTTGAGCAAGTGTTGTAACATATAACATTAGAATTGTTGCTGAAATTCAATGATTCAATACAATTGAAGGCATTGTGATTTTTTGGTGATCTCTTTTGTGTTGAATTATCTTGCATGTTTCTTATGATTCAATATTTTGAAATTTCTCAAGGTTATTAGATGTATGTTAGATTTAGAATTATAAATGATTCAATGGTGTTTATGGTTTGATGCTTGAAGTGTTGCAGCAATTCCTGGTCCATACTTTTTGTAGCTAGCTGATTGTTAGTTGCTTTACAAAGTTAGCTTGGACCTTATATTTATTGTGCTTAGTTCAATTTTGAAGTTTATCCATTTCCATTGCAATTGGGTTGTATTGGATGAATGTTCATGATCTAAAAATCTTAATACCTTAGAAGATTGCACTGTTTTTGTGAGATTGCAGGTTCATCTAGGTTAAGCAAGAATTAGTTTATGAGGGATTGGTCCATTTCAAGTATTTCATCATTTGCATTGTTAATCTTAGGAGTAGTTTTAATCTTAGATATCTCTTTGAAACCCTTATCTTTTGTTATTTCTTTATCATTTGGGTTAGATTTAGGATTGAAGTATCATATGGCTAGATCTGATAAGTTAAAGATTCAGTATTTGCTTGTAGTAAGGTCCCATTGTGATTACCAGCATTTTCACATTTATCATTGAGTTGTTTATGCATTTCCAATACTTGACATTAGAGACCTTGGGGTTATCTCTTAAGGCTTGCTAATAGAGATTTACCTTTCAAGAGAGATAGGATATTATATTCTGTCTGAGTTGTTGTTGTGTAGAAAACATCATCAACAAGTACCATTATTATCCATTTCCATTTGAAAATTATAACCAAGCACTAATTGGAAACCATGACCAGTGTAGCATCCAATCTGACTCCATTCACAACCATATCCCATTAGATGTTGCTTTAATTGGGTGGGAAAAATGAAAGATTCATAATTTACCTGATAACTATCATAAGGGTTAATACCAAACTTAGTTTGATCATCAAACTGAAAACCCTCATACATACTCCTTTTAGGACTTTCATCTAGGGACATACATTCTTATTGTGTTTTGAATGAGAAATGCTCATATACATGTATCCTTTTTAAGTTGGTGTTTACACTTATCAAAACAATGTAAGCCATTCATACTACAATATGTTCCCCTCCCTTGTAAAATTAATTCATCAGAACTAGTAGTACTTTTTCTTTTACTCATATCCAAGTCCTCCCTACAAAGGTAATTATCCATTCCATCCCAAGCATCAAAGAATACCTCTATTTTAGGTTCATTAACAAAATTTAGTTCGTTCTCCCAATCATTTCTTGGTTCAAAACCAAATGCTTCATAAGATGTGTCAATTAACTCAAGAATGATGTGATCAACATTAGAGGATTCAAGTATACCATTAACCAATAAGTCTACTGACTCACATGTGAAAAAATTGTTATACCCTGAACATTTAGCAATGAAACAAGTTTCTTAATCCCTTTCTTCAACAATCTCCCTATTAAAAATAATAATGTCCATTGATTTTATAAACTTTTCACAATCAATTTCTTTTTCATACAATCTATTAAGGACATGACACTATTGGCTAACATTTTCAATTCCATCACTCCTAATATTTAGCTCATAAATAGGCTGTTGAATACAAGCATTCTTGTCTTGAAATTCATCATTAATCATACTGATGGAGCATGCTAATTATAATGCTATTGAACTACATTCTA
Organism: Sequoia sempervirens; assembly: GCA_007258455.2. Taxonomy (NCBI): domain Eukaryota; kingdom Viridiplantae; phylum Streptophyta; class Pinopsida; order Cupressales; family Cupressaceae; genus Sequoia; species Sequoia sempervirens. The sequence goes on from VDFB02137365.1 coordinate 20,345,716, forward strand.
AGATTCCTTCAAATGGGTATATGTAGGATCATCATGGAAAAACCAGGTGCTTAAGTGGTGATGAAAATTCAAAAAATTAGAGTTAGGCAACTTGATGTAAAAATTTGAATAATTTATCTATATTATTTTAAAAATATGTAAGAATAGAATATGTAGCAAATTGAATGTAGTTTCTAAACTACTAGGTTTTTTTTTCTTAAAATCTATTTGGTGAAAAATTGAAATTTCAATGTAGTAGTACTTAAATTTTAGGGAAAAAATAAGAAGTACGTGTCTATTTGACTACCCTAACCATAATAAAATGATAATATTTTTTATGATTTTAGATATAAGTAGAGGAATCATGTCCTGATGTGATGCATATTTTTTGTATTTTTTTTCGAAGTAAATAATTAATTATGATTTTTTTATTACAACTTTTAAAAAATATTAAAACTTGTATGTTTGACCACATTAACTTGGTCAAAACTTCAAGAAATTATTATTTTTTTAATCCTATAGTATGCGAAGCATAGAATGTGACACATGTTTTGGATTCAAAAACGTGATACCATTTGAAAGCTATAGATGTTTTTCAATCACCTATCAATCGGACTTTAGTCATAATTCAAATAGAAAATGAATAATAATTATTTATTAAATTCAAATTAAAGCATAATTTATATTTGTGGAAATATGAGAATCTCCTTTAAAAACCCTTTTTGTTTCATCAATTTTGGGTAAAAAGTCATTAGCCACATGGGCCATCATATCACTTACATATCGCTACTTTTTGGCCCATCATGATCTTGCACATACCCACATGAATTTTTTTCATTTACTAGTGAGGGAAACAACTCATGAGTATTAATAGTGTTTCTTTCTTTAGGCAAAGGAAAAGCTCTTAGGTCATCTTTGTAAAAAGAATCATATTCATGAGAAAGAGAATCATGAATTTCACTTTCCTTCTAATCATCATCAGAAGGGAATCCATTTCCGCATACACTTTTCTCCAAATGTTCATTATGAATATTCACACTCTCATTCTTATCATTTTGACTACCACTTTGTAAAGACACATCAATATTACTAACAATTGGACCACTACCATCTCTAGACAAATACTCACTCTTAGGAATACCCTTTTCCATTACTTGGATTGATGTTTGTTCCTTGTCAATAGGGAGACCACCACTGTTACTTTGGGACGTCAATATTTGTATGTAATCATATTTATCCTCCTCAACAACTCTAATCCAACCAATTATCTGATCAAAATTTTAAGGCTTCAATTCTCTAGGCAAGGTATTAAGCCCTAGCTCATAAATCTCATAGAACAAGTCAATGCATATTGAGTCTTTAGGTCTTAACTTTTAGGGATTTCTGACAAGGCATCCAACAACCTTGTTAACAATTCATATGGTGATTCTCACATGTTTCTTTTCATACTAGATATCCCTTGAGCATAAGACATTGGATCAATATTATTCAAACTATGTTGAAGTTCATCTTGGATTTGTCTATGACTGATATACTGTGAATCTGAACAAGGAAAGGCATCACAAGCATCTTAAATTTGATCCTTTCTTATATCCTTAGGAACTTCATTTACATGCACTATGTGCTAAGACAACAAACACTTGTAGCCATATATCCCTTCATCATTGAATATTTTACAATATTTTCAATATCCATATCAATGTGATATGCCTGATGTAATGTTTTGGGTTCCTTATCCCTTATCAAATAACTCATCTCATTATCAAATGCACCTAGATACACAATTAAACACTTTGCATCACTAGTTGTTAGGTATTCAGGAATATCTCTTATTGTTTATACAAATCTGAGGTTGAAAGTAGGAACCAACTCATCTTCTTCCTTTTGGATTTCCCTAAATTATTTCCTTATCAAACTCGCATTAACTCTTTCACAAAATTGTTGTATTAAAGTTATCATGAATTCGTCCCATGTAGCTATAGAAGATTCTGGGAAATATGAGAACCAGTCTCTCACATCTTCCTTCAAGGTTTGAACAAAAAGCTTCATAAAAACATCCTCATTCTCTATTTCATAGTCTCCCATTAAACCCATGAATGCATACAAATGTATAGAAGCTAACTTTGAACATTACCCTGTCAATTTTTCCAAATGTTTCCTAATATCATTTGGAATTAGGTTTGGCAAACTTTGAATACCACTGAAGTTACATGGCCTATATCTCTCTATAGATAATTTCATTTGATGGCATGATAAAAGTTGCATGCCCTGCATATCTTTACTTGAATTTTCATAGTTGAATGTAGGGGAACGATACATTTCTCTTGTATCCATATTCAATATTTACAAATCAAATTTCATAGTTGATTTCCTATTGCCTCATATATGATTTTATAATGTATATCTCAAATACATTCATGCTTTAAATCTTTCTAAAAGGTAGGTTTCAAAGATAAGCAGACTTCTTCAACCGAACTTAGATATTACAAATTTCACCTCAGAAGTATGTAAAATAACTACTACTCCCTCTATTTGTGCTAAATTCACATAATAGGGAAACAAAATTTTCACAAAATAATTTCAAAATGGTTTTCATATAGATTTACTGCTTTATGATTCAAACTAAAATAGGGGAAAATACCTAGATATACTAGAGTTATTATGAATTGTACTTTTGATTTGAAGGTTTTGTAGATCTGCAGACCCTTTTATGTCTTCATTAGGTTCTTTGCATGGATTCACCACCTCCTTTATAGAGGAATAAACTTCAACAATATGAAGCTTCTTTCACAAGTGAATTGTAGATTTTTCGGTAGGGCTTATAGGCTACTCTTGTACTCTTAGGATGTTTCACCTAAAAGGAGAGAGATAAACCCTACTCAAAAGGTCTAGCTAGGTCCAATCAAATTATGCAATGTTTGATGTAATTTAAACTAAATTGAATGATTTAAGTGCAATTAGATGATATATTTGACTAATTATGAATGCAAAACCTAAGATTTATGTAATGTTTGAAAACATAGTGATGTTCGCAAAAATCCTAAATTGATGAAAGAAAATGTAGATTAAACTAAATAGAAAGTAGAATCCTAGAATGTGTGCACCTGGAAAGCTAAAGAGGATTGGAGAGAAATATGGAAATATAACAAAATATGATTTTGAGCTGACTGGGACTCATTCGCCACCCTAGGCGAATCATTCCCAGGTCATGGTTTTTCGGCACATAAGCTATTTTCTATCAATTGGGTGTCTGGATCTGCATCTAACTCAAAACTGCACCTCAGGAGGGACTCATTTTCCATGCATGTCGAATCAATCCACTTTCAATTTTTTGTAATTTCCAATCTCTGTTCTACACTTTGACACCCGCACAACACTTCCTGATAGAAACCCGAGTCAGGATCTCAAAAAAATTCCTACAAAATAGCTTAATTTTTTTTTTCTAATGGGGAGTTTTCCTTGGTCAAACCCCTAATTGGGTAATTAAACCTTTAATGGAGAAAAATGTACATAAAATGCTAGCCTTGGATGTGTTAAAGACTAGGAAAATCTTAAGTATGTCAAAAACCCTATTCTATTGTGCAATAATAAGAAATGCAAATGTGATTTGAATGATGCAATATATCAACCCTATAAATCTTACAACACATCAAAAATGGAGATAAAATGACATGCAAATGAAATGTAGATGAAATGCAAACCTTAATCTAAAGATAGAGTGAAAATGGAAGATGGAATAACTTCGAAACTAAGTCTATGTTAAGTATGATTTGATGGCTAGTTGCATCTCCTCAACCTAGATTTCTCCATGATTCACTATAGGCATCCATCATAAACCCTTTACAATGTTGAATCTTGACATAAAGAGTGAGCTTCAAGACTTGCAAAAACCCTAGTTTGTTTCCCTAAAACTTCAGCTTTGCTAAAGAAACTTGTTGTAGAAGACTTCAATTTAGTAATTGCTTTTGTGAAATGACTAAAAGATGTGTAAAATGACTTAAAATGAGCATTTATAAGAAACAACACCTAATTTTCCCATTATTTAGACCTATGAGGCTGACATTCATTAGAAATTTAAGTTGAATTAATTAAATTCCTGCTCAAAATTGAATTTTCCCTCAAAAGCGACTCATTCGCCACCCTTGGTGAATGGGTCCCACCAGAGGGGACGCATTTTCCCAAGGTGGAAAATGGGTCCCATTATTGATTTTTGAAGGTGGTATTTTAGGATATGAAAGAATTAAGTGTTGTTTGTTGGGTTTTATGTGATTTCTCAAGTGAAATGAGCCTCTAGATAAAAAATAAAGGGTCTTAGGGGCCTATAAATGCGGGTTTGAAGGATAAACAATGCAAGGGGACTCAAAAGTGGGTCTAATTATGCATGAAATTGTTTCTTTTCTTAGAGGGTACAATTTTCTATGGTGAAAAAAGTTGATTTCATGTTAAGCCTCCTTAACATCCTCTATACCTTCTTATTTTGTCTCCAACAACTTTTCATTCCATTTTACTAGAGTCTCTCAAATTATTCACACTAGCACAAAGATCTTCAGAGTCACCACCCACTTCTAGTGAGATATTCAAAGATTATTCATAATTTTTCAAAGGAGATACATCAAACTCCCTCAACATATTAGATGACTGACTCATTGACACAATGATAGGTTTGGAAATACAAGTCTTTAACAAATACTTGACTCTTCAAGGAAAGATGATATTCTATCAGAATTTTGCTAGGTTGAATCCCTAGTAGATTCACCATCTCTATTGGTGACTTTGATGGGAAAATAATATTCTAGAGTTCTCATCCTCTAGTTACAAATAATATTTTAATGACTCTTTGATAAGACAATCTACAACCAAATTTCAATGTTGGTCCCCAACAGAGTCACTATTTATGTTGGTTATTTTTTTATGAACCAAACTTAATCTTATCCCTCACCTATGAATCTACCAGAATTCAATTATTAGAAAGGATAAGAATTTTCCAATACACAAGTAGGGTTCTTGAAATATAGATTTTTGGCACCCACTTGCTTTCCAACTCTCCTAGCGTTTTTCACCTAGAAGGAGAAAGATGGGCCAAAAATGCTTATGTTACATTCAAAGTGAATGTAATATGGATAGAATAAGGATGAAATATGCCTAGATATAATTCTTGAATGTGATAAATGAATGATATTGATTGACTAATGAGTAGAAACTAAAAGAAAACAACTTGGTTGAAAACACATTGTGTAATACAAAATCACCTAAAAACGAATGGAAAACTGCAACAAAAATGAATCAGATTGAAAATGTGCACTAGAGATATGGATGAGGACTAGAAATGACTTTTGGAATGTTTTTGATGCTAAAATATAGGTTTGGAGGGACTCATTTTCAATTCTGGGCAAATTGATCCCAGTTCTGCCAAACTGTAACAGAACATGTTTCTAACAAAAGGGTAGTGAAAAATGCAGAAAATTGACCGTTAACCCTAGAGTGGGACTCATTCACCACTCATGATGAATAAATCCACTTTTGAATTTCTATATTTTCAAAGATGGATTCCAAAGCTTTTGATCTGCACTTTGATTCCCTACAGATGTTTGCTTCTGAAACTCTGATTTATGGGTCTGAAAATGAGATTTTGTTGATATTTTGACTTGTTGAATGATATGAATACTTAAGCAACCTTGCAACTTGATCTTCAATAATTTTGAAGATTCCAAGAGTCCTAAATCAACAACCTCTTTAACCAACATAGTCACATAAGTCCTTAATAAATAGAGTCAATGATTTTTAAGATTCAATGATTTCATTTTAAGCCTCCTTAATCAACAGAGTCACATAATTCCTCTATACCTTCTTATTTTGTCTCCAACAAATTTTTATTCCATTTTACTAGTCTCTCAAATTATTCACCCTGGCACAAAGATCTTTAGAGTCACCACCCACTTCGAGTGAGAGATTCAAAGATTATTCATAATTTTTCAAAGGAGATACATCAAACTCCCTCAAAATATCAGAGGATTGACTGATTGACACAAAGCTAGGTTTGGAAATATACGTCTTTAACAAATACTTGACTCTTCAAGGCAAGATGATCTTCTATCAGAATTTTCTTAGGTTGAGTCCCTAGTAGATTCACCATCTCTATTGGAAATTATGATGGGAAAATAAGATTCTAGAATTCTCATCCTCTAGTTACAAATAATATCTCAATATTTTAATGACTCTTTGATAGGACAATCTACAACCAAATTTCAATGTTGATCCCCAACATAGTCACCATTTATGTTGGTTATTTTATTATGAACCAAACTTAATCTTATCCCTCACCTATGAATCTACCAAAATTTAATTATTAGCAAGGATAATAATTTTCCAACACACAATTAAGGTTCCTGAAATATAGATTTTTGGCAACCAATTGCTTTCTAGCTCTGCTAGCGTTTTTCACCTACCAGGAGAAAGATGGGCTAAAAATGCTTATGTTACATTCAAAGTCAATGCAATTTGGATATAATAAGGATGAAATATGCCTAGATATAATTCTTGAATGCAAGAAATGAATGAGATTGATTGAATAATGAGTAGAAACTAAAGGAAAACAAATTGTTTGAAAACACATTGTGTAATAAAAAATCACCTAAAAATGAATGGAAAACTACAACAGAAATGAATCAGATTGAAAGTGTGCCCTGGAGATATGCATGAGGACTAGAAATGACTTCTAGAATGTTGTTGATACTAAAATCTAGGCTCGGAGGGACTCATTTTCCATTCTGGGCAAATTAATCCTAGCTCTACCAAACTGTAACAGAACTTGTTTCTAACAAAAGGGTACTCAAAAATGAGGAAAACTAAAAATTGACCCTAGAGTGGGACTCATTTTCCACTCATGATGAATGAGTCAACTTTTTAATTTCTATATTTTCAAAGGTGGATTCCAAAGCTTCTGATCTGCACTTTGATGCCCTACAAGTGTTTGCTTTCGAAACTCTGATTTCTGGGTCTAAAAATGAGATTTTGTTGATCTTTTGACTTATTGAATGAGATGAAGACTTAAGCAACCTTGCACTTGATCATCAACAATTTTTAAGAGTCCAAGAGTCCTAAATCAACAACCTCCTTAATCAATGGAGTCACATAAATACTTAATCAATAGAGTCAATGATTTTTAAGATTCAATGATTTCATTTTAAGCCTCATTAATCAATAGAGTCACATAAGTCCTCTATACCTTCTTATTCTGTCTCCAACAACTTTTCATTCCATTTTACTAGAGTCTCTCAAATTATTCACACTGGCACAGAGATCTTCAGAGTCACCACCCACTTCTAGTGAGATATTATAAGATTATTCTTAATTTTTCAAAGGAGATACATAAAAATCCATCAACATATCAGAGGATTGACTCATTGACACAAAGCTAGGTTTGGAAATACAAGTATTTAAAAAATATTTGACTCTTCAAGGCAAGATGATCTTCTATCATAATTTTCTTAGGTTGAGTCCCTAGTAGATTCACCATATCTATTGGTGACTCTGATGGGAAAATAAAATTCTAGAATTCTCATCCTCTAAGTACAAATAATAGCTCAATATTTTAATGAATCTTTTATAGGACAATCTGCAACCAAATTTCAATGTTAGTCCCCAACAGAGTCACCATTTATGTTGGTTATTTTTTTATGAATCAAACTTAATCTTATCCCTCACCTATGAATCTACCAGAATTCAATTATTAGCAAGGATAAGAATTTTCCAACACACAAGTAAGGTTCTTGAAATATAGATTTTTGGCACCCACTTGCTTTCTAGCTCTCCTAGCATTTTTCACCTAGAAGGAGAAAGATGGGCCAAAAATGCTTATGTTACTTTCAAAGTCAATGCTATATGAATAGAATAAGGATGAAATGTGCCTAGATATAATTTTGGAATGCAAGAAATGAATGAGATTGATTGACTAATGAGTAGAAACTAAAGTTAAACAACTTGTTTGAAAACACATTGTGTAATAAAAAAATCACCTAAAAATGAATGGAAAATTGCAATAGAAATGAATCAGATTGAAAGCGTGCATTGGAAATATGGATAAGGCATAGAAATGACTTCTAGAATGTTGTTGATGGTAAAATCTAGGCTTGGAGGGACTTATTTTCCATTCTGGGAAAATTAATCACAGTTTTACCAAGTTGTACCATAACTTGTTTCTAACAAAAGGGTACTCAAAAATGTCAAAAACTGAAAATTGACCCTAGAGTGTGACTCATTCGCCACTCATGATGAATGAGTCCACTTTTTAATTTCTAGATTTTCAAAGGAGGATTCCAAAACTTCCGATTTGCACTTTGATGCCCTACAGGTGTTTGCTTTTGAAACTCTTATTTATGGGTCTGAAAATGAGATTTTGTTGATATTTTGACTTGTTGAATGAGATCAAGACTTAAGAAATTTGAAAATTAATCTTAATTGATTTTTAAGAGTCCAAGAGTCCTAAATCAACATTCTCCTTAATCAACAGAGTCACATAAGTCCTTAATCAACAAAGTCAATGATTTTTAAGATTCAATGATTTCATTTTAAGCCTCCTTAATCAAGAGAGTCACATAAGTCCTCTATAGCTTCTTATTTTGTCTCCAACAACTTTTCATTCCATTTTACTAGAGTCCCTCAAATTATTCACACCAGCACAAAGATCTTAAGAGTCACCACCCACTTCTAGTGAGAGATTCACCATCTCTATTGGTGACTCTGATGGGAAAATAAGATTCTAGAATTCTCATCCTCTGGTTACAAATAATATCTCAATATTTTAATGACTCTTTGATAGGACAATTTGCAACAAATTTCAATGTTGGTCCCCAAGAGAGTCACCATTTATGTTGGTTAGTTTTTTATGAACCAAATTGAATCTTATCCCTCACCTATGAATCTACCATAATTCAATTATTAGCAAGGATAAGAATTTTCCAATACACAAGTAAGGTTCTTGAAATATAGATTTTTGGCACCCACTTGCTTTCTAGCTCTCCTAGTGTTTTTCACCTAGAAGGAGAAAGATGGGCCAAAAATGCTTATGTGACATTCAAATTCAATGCAATATGGATAGAATAAGGATGAAATATCCCTATATATAATGCTTGAATGCAAGAAATGAATGAGATTGATTGACTAATGAGTAGAAACTAGAGTAAAACAACTTGTTTGAAAACACATTGTGTAATGTAAAATCACCTAAAAATGAATGGAAAACTGCAACATAAATGAATCAGATTAAAAGTGTGCACTAGAGATATGGATAAGGAATAGAAATGACTATTGGAATGTTTTTGATGCTAAAATCTAGGCTTGGAGGAACTCATTGTCCATTCTGGGTAAATTAATCATAGTTCTTCCAAACTGTACCAGAACTAGAAGTTGTTTCTAACAAAAGGGTACTCAAAAATGCTGAAAACTAAAAATTGACCCTAGAGCAAGACTCATTCACCACTCATGATGAATGAGTCCACTGTTTAGTTTCTATATTTTCAAAGGTGGATTCCAAAGCTTTCGATCTGCACTTTGATTCCCTACAAGTGTTTGCTTCCAAAACTCTAATTTATGTTTCTAAAAATGAGATGAAGACTTAAGCAACCTTGCAACTTCATCTTTAATGATTTTTAAGAGTCCAAGAGTCCTAAATCAATAGAGTCAATGATTTTTAAGATTCAATGATTTCATTTTAAGCCTCCTTAATCAACAGAGTCACATAAGTTCTCTATACCTTCTTATTTTGTCTCCAACAACTTTTCATTCCATTTTACTAGAGTCTCTCAAATTATTCACATTGGCACAAAGATCTTTAGAGTCACCACCCACTTCTAGTGAGAGATTGAAAGATTATTCACAATTTATCAAAGGAGATACATCAAACTCCCTCAACATATCAGAGGATTGACTCATTGACACAAAGCTAGGTTTGGAAATACAAGTCTTTAACAAATACTTGACTCTTCAAGGCAAGATGATCTTCTATCAAAATTTTCTTAGGTTGAGTCCCTAGTAGATTCACCATCTGATGGTAAAATAAGATTCTAGAATTCTCATCCTCTGGTTACAAATAATATCTCAATATTTTAATGTTTCTTTGATAGGACAATCTGCAACCAAATTTCAATGTTGGTCCCTAGCAGAGTCACCATTTCTGTTGGTTATATTTTTATGAACCAAACTTAATCTTATCCCTCACCTATGAATCTACCAGAATTCAATTATTATCAAGGATAAGAATTTTCCAACACACAAGTAAAGTTCTTGAAATATAGATTTTTGGCACCCACTTGCTTTCTAATTGGCCAAAATTGCTTATGTTACATTCAAAGTCAATGTAATATGGATAGAATAAGGATGAAATATTCCTAGATGTAATGCTTGAATGGAAAAAATTCATGATATTTATTGACTAATGAGTAGAAACTAAATGAAAACAACTTGTTTGAAAACACGTAGTGTAATACAAAATCACCTAAAAACGAATGGAAAACTACAATAGAAATGAATCAAATTGAAAGTGTGAATTGGAGATATGATGAGGACTAGAAATGACTTCTGGAATGTTGTTGATGCTAAAATCTAGGGTTGGAGGGACTCATTTGCCATTCTAGGCAAATTAATCCCAGTTCTGCCAAACTGTACCAGAACTTGTTTGTAACAAAAGGGTACTAAAAAATGCGAAAAACTAAAAATTGACCCTAGAGCGGGAATCATTCACCACTAATGATGAATGAGTCCACTTTTTAAGTTCTAAATTTTCAAAGGTGGATTCAAAGTTTCTGATCTGCACTTTGATGGCCTATAGGTGTTTGCTTCCAAAACTCTAATTTATGGGTTTGAAAATTAGATTTTGTTGATATTTTGAATTGTTAAATGAGATGAATACTTAAGAAACCTTTCAACTTGATCTTCAATGATTTTTAAGATTCCAAGAGTCCTAAATCTACAAACACATAATGCAAGAGAGAGAGAGAGATGTTGAATGTTAGGGCATGGGGGTTTTCCTTGGTTAAACCCCATTTAGATAATTAAACCAAAATGATGAAAGAATAGAATGAAACATGAAATAATGGAATATATTACCTTTCCATAATGTTGATCTTGAAAGTATGCAGCAAAAATTGAAGAATCAACCCTTAAATGTCTTAGGAAGCTAACTTGATAACTTGTAATGTGAAAGCCCTAGCTTGCTTGACTTGAGATGAAAGATTGGTGGATGGATAATGAAAAATGGATGTGAATTAAGTTGGTGGATGTAAAAATGAGTTAAGAGGGGTTCTTTATAGGAAATTCACCTTATTTACTCATTAATTGGATCCCTAAGGCTGACATGGAGAAAAATTAAACTTAAAACCTAATTTTCCCTGCTAAAAACCCCATAAATGGCTCAAATGGGACTCATTCGCCACTAATGGTGAATGGGTCCCACCTAGATGGGACTAATTCACCAATAATGGAAAATGGGTTCCACAGGGGCCATTTTTGCTTGCTAGAATGTCGAGAGGCGAGAAAATCAGACTTATATGATGACTATGTCAGCTATTTCATCAAATTATGTCTTGTGATGCACAATATGGGGTAATAGAGGACTATTAATGATTATGTAAAGAGTAATTAGTGCTTGGGATACAAAATTCAATGTGAAATCGTAATTAAATACACTTTCCAACACTAAAATGGGGTCCACATAGGCTAAGAAGACACAAGAACCAATGTGAATGTGCAAGACACATTACAACAATAGTTTAACATTAAGTTTACTTTACAATCCTTCTAAATTCATGTAATAATGTTATTAAACATGTTTTATATTGTTGAATTAGGGAGAAATAGGTTTATTAAGTCTAGAAAAGTGTGAAAGTCTATTACAAGACTTTACAACACCTTTACAAGACATCATTACATGCATGTTATTCAATTTGCAAGGGTCCAAGACCTAGTGTGGATGCATAAAATGCCTCACAACACCTAAATCAAGGCCTTAATAAGCCATTTTATCACAATTTATTCCCATGCCAAGCAAAGGGTTCTTTTTTCTATGACACAGTTATAAGGCCCTTACTTCTACTCTTCGGGCTCTGTGAAACCCAGGAGGGTAATCCTATGTATGCTCATAAGATACACATTTGGCCAAGAGAATTTCCATACATAGATGAATTCCTCTAAAGTACAAATAGGAAACATCCATCAAAGGTTTGGCTGACCTTTTAACAAGTTATTATCTATATCAAGGAATAAGGTAATACTTCAGATTGGTTTAATATAATTGAAAGTTTTTATGGTTTCATTCTCATTTAAAACCTTAGGTTAGGTGCATTAATAACTCAATTAAATCTAAGGAAAGATAATGAAAATACCAGTGACTTGTCCATGGGGATAATGGATTCACATTTGCAATTAATCAATAATCAATTAACAACTTAACTCATTGATTGGTGGACTATTGCTACACTACTTTATAGCATTCAACTCACTGTGTTTAAAACATAGATACTTACCAAATCATATATCCTTTCCTCCGAAACCCATAGCATTATTTTAGTGTTAAATCAATTCATTGAATTGAATAAAAAATAAACTCATTCATTCAGTTTAAACAACATAAGACAAGTGAAAATATTATTAACAATTTTGTTCATAATCTATAAGGAAATGACATAGGAGAGCATATAATTTAGAACTAATACTTTCTTATATTATTGATGACACTGTTAAACCATTTTAAGATCATTACATTATGACTTATACCCTAAACTTGTTCCTAATATATTCATCAATCTATCTATTTACATTCTACTACTTTCTAAGCTTAGCTTTTAATCTAGACCCTTCTGAGACTCAAAATTTTCTACCTCTATAATCAGCCTTGAAATCCATTTTTTAGAACAAGGGAGCAACAAGCATCAGGTTGAAATGGAATTACATTTCATTTTCATTTCAAACCTAATTCCATCCGAATTTAAGATATTCCCTTAAATGATTATAAAAAAACATTTAACGATAGGGGGAAACAAAACTCCACGTAATTCGGTTATAATAGATCAGCCAGCCTTCCAAAAGGCATCCTTCATTATTGCAAAAGAAACAAAACACCTTTTCCTTGTTGACCAAAGAAGATTCTCCATTAATAGCCAGAGTAAAAACCTATAATTACCCTAAAAAGGCATACCTATGTCGAAACTAAGGAGTCCAACACCTATCCATCACACCACTAAAAAATATTTCTACCTTTGCATCATAGGAAAAAAATGATAGACATGCTAAGTAGGATGATATTGCTACAATGCAATAGGGATCATCAGAAAAAAATTGGGCCACGAAGCTACTTTGATTCATTTGCATTAGAGTATGCTTTCCAAATCCTTGTTCATGATGAAATTTGAGGAACAATCACTTCTTATTCATGAGAGTCCTCAGAAGACACCAAGGAAAGGAGATAATGGATGTAATTTTGATCAGTGTCACCTCCACCATTAGAAGGGCTATCAGGAACCTCAATGGGAGAACAATGTCTCCCCAAGTAAGCCTTACGGTACTTGTTCCTTTTCATTGCTTTCTTTGTAGGCACGACCGACTCCTTCCATTTAAACTTGACCAATTCTTCTGCAATGTTCCTCCCTCTTAAATTATATGTGCTCCTAATAGCAATCTTCTTAGACTTCTTGTGTTCCTTCTTCTCCTTTGCTATTTTGGGAGGTCCAGGTGCCTTAGCTTCATTTTCAGGAGCATTGTCTTTGGAATCAAACATACTCTGTCACCCAGACCTTTAGATTGTTTGATAGAATCATTTGGCTTACTCATTTTCACAATGGTCAAGATGAGAACAAGGAGACTCATAATTTACAGAAAAAACCCTTACTACCCTAGGACTATAAAACCCATAAAATATTATAATAATAATTAAATAGAGCAGGTACGAATACCTACTTACCCAGGGAAAGGTTTATTTTGACACCTCTACAACATTCTACCAAAGAAATTCTTTGCCAACCTATTTGTGGATTTAACCTCAATTTTTAGCAAACTATGAGAAAAATATGGCTATCGGTACTCATTATATTGAGCATGTAAGTGCGCCAACCATTAATACTTAAGAAAAGCTTGTGTGAGTGAGCTAAAAATCTACTATTTGATTTTTGAACCTCACTCATCGATCACAAATTGAAAGATATCAAAGGATAATTAATCAGAGTGATTAATTATGACAAATTTAATTGCATGCCCTTGATGCCTTTTCATAATTAGAAAAGCCCAAGTGGATAGACATCCACCCTATCAACATACTTAATTACCCACTTAGCAATTCAAAAATCCTATAGTGTCATGTTTTCCTGCTCTCCTGTGGGAAATAACCCAGTTATACATTTGATCAACATGACAACAAAGGACAACCAAGATTCAGTCTCAACTATCAGACCATACCTTGCCTCGACTTGGTATTATCTTCCCGCATGTATCCTCCTCTGATAGAACTGATGTACATAATAAAAAGTAACCCTTAAATATGGAACATGTGCCAAAGGAGAACATCTCAAATGTAGCACAATTTTAGTCATGATTTAGTCTTTGCTAACTTTATCAACATTCCATCTTGACCACTATTAATGTCCCTTCAACCCTCAAGATCTTTCCACGTGGAATTGCCAGCTTCCCCTCTAAGAAATGGAGGGTATTAATGGGCTCCTTGCTTGATGGCAAGGAATGGTCAGGATTTACCCACATCACCCACCACCAACCATAAATTTTTGTTCCATAAGACAATCACCATCATCAAAGCCAAGAATTCCCCTTCAAAAGGAAATAGGTTTCAATCCACCCGCTAGCCCATGAGCTTTCTTTAATATAAAATAAAATTAAACAGGGAGGAAGGGAGTGGCTAGATTGAAACCACATCACCCATCCTCCACTGTTGATGTCATTTTAATATCATTCGTATATTAGTTTGAGGTATGTGGGACCACCAATGAAGAAAATATGTGGCCCGTGCTTGCTAGCCTGTGTGATTATTTTATTTATGCATAAAGCAAGACAGGGAGGCAGAGAACAGTCTAGATAAAGATGTGTTGCATGGTATCTGTCATTGATTCTCTTCAAAGCTCCGCTTGCAACTTCTTTAGAAATAGTGGGTCTAGTTTTGATCATGACACATGTCTTATGCCCACCATCCCATGTGAATAAAATAATGGGAAATGAAATAGGATGGGCGTGCGGGGAATAATGGTGATTTTCTTGCAATGATTGAATAGTCATCATAGAAATTAAGATTTGCACATGCCAAAAATATTAGTCATAAAAAGGGGCCCACTACTAGGAAAACGAGACTCAGGCCCTTGGGGATTAATGACTTAAGACTTAATTCATTTTATCATTAAATATTTCATCTGACTTAGGGAATTTTTAAAATGATGGAAAATGTATTTGGTAACTAGCATACCTATACCAAGGGGCTAGTGAAAATATGTTTGTGATAACTCAGGTGACTGGTAACTGGGTAAAAAAAGTCAAGGAAGGATTATAACACTGGTAAGGAGTCAAACTTAGGGGTTGCTTAGGAAGGAATTTATCAACATGAACCCTAAAACATTGATGGTGAGCAAAAACCCTAATCCCAGAGAAATGAAATTGACTGAATATTGCAAAGTTGAGGAATGGAACTAAAAATTTTCAGGGTTTCCATCAAGAGGTCTTTCTAATTCTAAACTTGGAAAGGTGATAAATCTAAAAACTTCTAAAGAGGTTTCAATGAAGTTATAGAACATTTATGAAGGAGATGATAAGGTCAAGCAAGCAAAGATATATAATTTGAAAGCTAATTTTGAAACTCTAAGGATGATAGAAGATGAAGACATTACTACCTACATGCTTAGAGTGGATGAAGTTGTTAATAACATCAATGGTCTTTGTGGAAAGCTAGAAGAGAGTGAAGTTTTAAAAAAGGTATTGAGAACTAGATTCCTAAATCTTATAGTTCTAAAGTTTTTGCTATTGGGGAACCCTAGAATTTAGATTAGTATTCTAGAGATCAAATATTTGGTGCTTTAATTTCTTTTGAATTGAGAGAGTTTGGTCAAGATGCTACATAGAAAGAAACTACGTTTAAATTCAATGAGATAGAGAAGGATGATGAATCAGATCTTGATGATGTTGATGATGTGGAAGCAAATTTTGTTAGCAGATTGAAAAAGAGCATAGGAAAATATAGAGGTGAGTTACCCTTTATTTGATTCAATTTTGGAAATATAGGTCATTATGGTTCTAAATGTCTAATAAAAGTTGCAAATGATAAAAAATAGGATCATAAAGGTAAATATATAAGAAGAGTTATTATGTCTAAAAAGACAATGGTGTATCTGATGACGAGGAATCATACTATCTTGATGAGGATAGTGATGAATTCTTATTCATGGCTCTAAATGTGTGAACTAATTCTACTAATATTGAAATATGTGTGAAGGAAAGTGCTCTGGAAATAGGTCACAATATTGAAGGAACTATGTTGACTACATTTCATTCAAGAGAGGAGAGAAACTACTAGATAATTGATAGTGGATGCTCAAATCATATGATTGGTGACAAGAGTAAGTTTGTTAAACTTCAAAATTATGATGGTGGTCTTGTTAAGTTTAGTGATGATACCTCTACTAAAATCTATGGAAAAGGTTTAATTAGATTTGATGGAAAGCATAAATTAGATAGTTTTATTTATGTCAAGTGTCTCTTCCATAATATTCTCATTGTAGGATAAATATGCAGTAGTGGATACAATTTTTTTTTTCAAAATGACGGTTGTGAAATTAGAAAAGGAAGCTTTGAAACTTGGTTGTTGTAGGAACAAGGACATAAAGATATGTTTATCAATTGAAAGATATTGGTGTTAAGTGTTTTATGCAATAAATCAATGAAATTTGGCTATGACAAAATAATGGGTCATATTAACTTTAATATCATAGTGAAGATCAATTCTACTAATGTTGTGAGAGATTTTACAATGATTACAAAACCTATCAATGCAATCTACAAAGAGTGTCAGTTTGGAAAGAAAACAAAGAAGAGGTTTAGAAATAAAGAATATTCTACTACAATACCTCTGAATTTGGTTCATATAGATCCATGTGGACCCATTTGAATAAGAAGATCCTAAGGTGGTAGGTATTTCATGTTATTAATAGATGATTATTTGAGAATGACTTGGGTGACATTTCTTACATAAAAATTAGAAGCTCTGGATAAGTTTAAAGCCTTTAAATCTATGGTTGGGAATGAAATGGATTTGAAAATAAAGTGATTGAGGTTTCATAGAGGTGGTGAGTTCACCTCCAATAATTTTAACATTTTTTGTGAAGATCATGGAATAAAGAGATAATTATTAGCTCCTAGGACTCCTCAGTAGAATGCAGTTGTGAAGAGAATGAACATGATAGTTCAAGATGCAGCAAGAACCATTATGACAGAAGAAAATCTACCGAATGTCTATTGGAGAGAAGCAATTCATATTGCAATATAAATAATTAATAGAGGACAAGAAAGAGCTAACAATTCAAATACTTCTTATGGGCTATGGTATGGAAATCCCGTTGTGCCTTCACCACACACGTCCCATTCAGAATGGGGACCCTTTCTTCTTTTCACCTCACTAGGTCATTTTCCGCTGCCCCATTTTGCGTGTCCCCAATTTTCATGTCCTAATTGGTCAACATTCCACTGAAGTCTCATCTTAGGTTGACGATGTTTCATCCCCTCTGATTTTTCTAAGTCCTAGTCCTTTGTGGAGTTTCTCGGCTGTTTGCTACTGCCAGCAGCCTCAGGGCCTAGCGGGCCCATCCTGCCAGATTTCCATCTTGTGTTCACCATCCTAAATGGTTGAAGGCTTTCGCATTTCCATGCCCTGGGACCCGACTTCCTAATTTCCATCCCTTATGAATTGCATTGAAGGTGGACTTCCTTTGTCCCCTCTGGGCCCACTCTTCTGGACTTCTCTTCCTAGAGTTCCACATTGACTTCACCTTTTCCGACGGCCAACCTATGATGGTGTTCTGCCCCCAGGACCCTGGACTCCATTTTTCCATTAGTTGAAAATAACGAACTTTGAAGTGGCCGCCAGGTCACATCCTTCTAGCCATGGAGCCCTAGTCATCCTGCTGCCGCACAAGAATTTAAACTTACCAACCCTCTTGTCATCCATACAAGCATTAATGGGCATATTAAATGATAGTTAGGGGTATAAATATTTGGTTTGACCTGTCATTTTCATATGTTAGGTTGGCCAAAGGAGTTCAGAGCAGATTTTGAGGAGTCCAGTGACTTCGTCTCCTACCGCCCTTGCACCCATTGCCCTCGTCTGCTGATCCTTCATGGATTTGACAACCTCTTTCACTGGGTTTTTGAGGTAGGTTCACTATCCACCTTACCATAAGGTTTTTTTTGTGATTTCATAATTAAATGATGAAAAGAAATGGGCTACAAATACTTTAATCTAGTAAAACAAGATAACACCTAAAAAACCCATGTGTTGAAATTCTAAAATACCTCCAAAAACATCCTCGAGGACAAGTCCAAAACTCTCCCTTGTTACCACCGTTCTTCACACAAGGCATACGTGCCCTCTAGACCCATGCCCTCTTGTCACTATTGAAAACTTACAAAAAAATCAAAGTGTCCAAACAGTAGGATGCCCTCTCAAACCTGTGACCTTAGACCTCCTTCGGTGTAACACCATCAAACTTAAACTAAACTTGAAGTTCAGTCTCCATTTCTGCTTCCCAGGTCCACTCCCCCAGGATTGTTTCCTTGGGATGCAGTGTTGCTTTTTCCTTTTGAAATGGTGACTCTACCCTATCCACCTGAGCCTCGGGCCCCACCTCACCTTTTTTCGATCAGGGATAAACCAAAAAATCAATTGTTCCCTCATGTCCCCGGGCCCCTGTTCGAGGAGTTTCGTCCACATATTTCCTTTCGCCTCCCAAGCCCCGAGCCTTTATTTTTCATGAGGATGATTAACAATGAACTTAGGAATTCTTCCTCTTTCCATGATCCATCTTCTAGGATTCTTCCCCACCTCAACTGCCATGAAAGAGAAGAGTAGGCATGCTTTCCGACCTCCGAGGTCTGCCCTGCTAATCGCTTATAACTAAGCAAAAAAAAATTTGCTGGCCATGCTCGGTGCTGGGTCTAGTCCATTGGGCCATCCCCACCAGACTTCTATTCAATGACTGTCATTTCAAATGGAAAAAAACCAATGGCTTGCCACCCCTTTAGGCTCAAACACTTGAAAGTTAAGAGGAAACCTTAGCCACCCTTCAGCCTCCCAGGTCTTGAACCCCAGGATTCTGACCTTAGAATGTTGTTTCACTTTTGGCTCTTCCAAATGGATAAGCCCTGATAGCTTTCCAACATTGTACTTCTCGATGCTCCAAAAGCAGACCAAATAACCTTCAATTCAAAACTAATCTCGACCCACGTGCTTAAATTTAGGTTTCTCCTACATTGGCCTTTTAAACGATCAAAATCTAAAGTTAGGGGAAACCACTTGGGTTTCCCCACTCTATTCACCCTTTGAACAACATTCCTGCTAGGGAAGTTTGGCCTTCCGGGCCTGGGTTGTCCAAAATCCCTCCAATAAATTGTTAATGATGTCTTGAAGTAAAAGTGTGATTTTATGAATGATATACTGTCTAATTGGACTTCCTTTATGGCATTATAACTAACATTCATGTTTTTGTTATTAGTTATGCTCACTATGCCTTGTTTGCAAGATATATGGAATTAGGTGCAGGACCCTGAGGGGCAGCCGCAGAAAATGACAAAGGGAAGAAATGGGGCAAGATTCCTTGTGGAAAGGAGGACAAGGACCAAATGAAGTTCCAATTCCAGGGAGATCCGTTGTAGTCCAAAATCATCACAGACTAGAAAGAAATAACAGATACCAATATCGGCCATGTCGATATTGACGAATTCAAGCAAAGGGTCAGGATCCATCCTAAGATTGATAATGCAAGATTAATTAGACAAAGTGGGATTGCTAAGGCTGCGAGTTTTCCTCTATCCCTTATAGCCCCTGAATTGGTCATGGCCTACTAGTAGGCATATCATCTAGTGACACTAATAATAGTTGATAGAGATGGAAACATCCTTGTTGATATGTTAGCAGAAGCGATAACAAATAATTTCCACATGGCTACCTTCAAAACAATGGAAACACCAACCATTGTAGAATGTAAGGTGACATGGGATGAAGACCCCACTGGCTATAAGAAGCTTATAAACCAATATTGGCTTAAAGAGAAAAGGGGCAGCGTCGCAAAGGTTCCTCAGGAGCTCTTCCGCAATGACTTCCACGAGAACTACCATGACTTGCTGACAATATTGAGTAGGGTGATGGGCCTCCCAACTATCATATATTTTCAAGAATGGATAGTATATTTCATAGAGAAGATCCTTCATGGGAGGAAGATGTCACTACAAAGGCCTCATTCTATTTGGAAGGCATAAAACTGATTGCTTCCACAAGCAATTTATGAATGTAAAGAAGACCTCCAAATTCTACATGACCTCCAATATTGTTTACTCACTAGCCAAGTGGAGGCAGTATAGTGGATTGTTCATGGCACTTGATGAGGAACCGGGTCATGCGTTGAAGGTTTATGATAGATACCCCTAGCTACAATTCAGGAACTTCAAGAAGGAGTACTGTAGGGTAAATGATGCCTTCGTGGGTCACATTATCAGGTTTCTTGGAGGGGATTTTGAAAGAAGGATCTCTCACAGTGCTCAGGGGTTCTTGAAACAATATGCCTTCTTGTTCATCCAATACCCCAAGTTCACCTACATTCGTAGCCAAGGTTACACAGAGAGGTCGAATAAGATGCCCTAGTACCCCAACAACTGGATCATATTGTTAGAGCTCCCTCAGTAGCTGTAACATGTGCATTTAGTCCTCAATGATAGACATTTGGTTGGGATCCCTTATCCCTTAGCTTTTGGCCGAGGTATGTACAAATTGCAAACCTCCTAGTATGTTGGGAATTCTGAGAAGGAATTAGGAGAATATCATTTTCTCCTACACACTACTCACCCACGGATAGACCCATATGGGCATGTAAGGAAGGCACGAGGACTAAGATATGCCCATTTGCATCACATAGAAGATTTTTTGGCAAATTTCCAAGATGATAAGGAGGTACACGCAAGGCATTACCTGTGGATGACATCATATTTTGTAAAAAGGGTGAATATCTTTCACATACCTGATCAAGTTGAGGAAGATGAAAGCATTGTCATGGATCCCAAGCACAACGCAGTTGCTAACTTGTCGCTGCTAGCAATGGACTTGCATGAAGAAGAGGTCGATGACCTCGATATTATAACCAAGCCCGTCGAGTCTCACACTAAAGAATGGGTTGATGGACAGGTAGCCCAATTAAAACAACGATGGGTTATACTAACATATGAAGGGCTCAAGAGTGAGCCTAGTGCTACAAAAGATGTTGCTACAACCTCAACTAGAGAGACATCCAAATCTCCTCCCCTCACGAGATCTAAAAATAGAAAAGAGGTTGAGGTAGAGTAGCATCCAAACCCAAAGGTGTATTCAAGAAAAGACTCAAAGGGTTCACCCTCGAAGAGGCATAAAAGGACAAGAGGCATCACAGGAAAACTTGCAATTCAAGAGGATCCCCTTCACAAGGGTGGAAAATGAGAAACAAATCAACCAAAATATTTGCCTATTGTCCCTATTTCCACCACTATTCCATCCATTTCTCAAGCCATTATTTCCACATCCCCGCCTGCAGTGGACATCTCGGTCCATCTCGCCTCCTTTGCCAACTGGGCATATTATATTGGTTGAATCTTCCTCTACCACAACTTCTTCACTTTCCTTCGCCCCCATGTTACCCACTACATTGCTTCAACTGGCAGTAGTGACAATACCAATGCTCGCATTCACATTTCCAGAGGATTTCTTATGGCACATGTAGACTGCCCCCTCTGATATTTCTCAAATATTTTTCGATCCCACCATCCAAGCTATGTTGCCACAGGTCCTCACCAGTGCTCTACCCTTGAAACTTCCAATGGGACCATCGACAATGGAAGCCACAATGCTATTCTTCGAGGAATGAGAGAAGTGGGAGATGGAGACTACAAAAGCATTGGAGGAAGCGGACGAGTACCAAGAACACCTAGAATATGAACACCAGAAACTTGAGAAGGTGATTTATGAGGAGGAAGAAATAGGATCTTCCGAGAGCGGTGATGAAAGGGATCCTGGTACTAAAATCATAGAAAATTTTGATGATAATTTCAAGGAGGAAATGGCCTGGAAATTGAAATATGTCAGAGAATAAGTAGAAATGAATCCTCCTAGAGGAGGGAAAGAAGGTGACAGGACAGCAGAAATTGTGTAACTTCCTAAAAGGGAAGAATAGGAGGATGTGTCACCTCCTTACAAAGAAGAAAAAAATTCATAGGAAGAAAAACCTATGATGGTTAGACTATTAAAATCCTCAAAACTGAAAATCCCAAGGAGCCCGAACATGAGGACGAGCATGATGACAAAAGAGAAAAGGAGGCTAAAAGGGTAGACAGTCCCAATGAGCACCTACCCACCAAGTCCATGATCAGGCACATCACATTCACCCAGGATTCAAATGAGGATGAACAAGATAAAAAGGTAGAAGAAGAGGCCCCTAAGGAGAAGGAGATTGAAATAAAAAAGGGTGAAGAAGAAGGTGATCGTGAGTCACCTAGAGAAAAGGCTTAGATGCCCAAATGGTGGGAAAAACAACTTGAAAAGAGGGCTCCTGCCTTGAGCAATTTGAGAACAAGACTAAAGGCTATCCTAACCAAGGCACAGATCACTACCCAAAGGGAAAAGAAGCCCAAGGTCACATCGAAAGTAACAATGGATTTTTGGGGATATAGGACAGTCCAAGTGGCTATGCCCATAGTAGGGGAAGAAGGGGTAAGTTATAATATTTCTACTATTGACCTAGGAATAGCTATAAGGGAACATAAAGTGGAACACCTCCAGGAGTCTGTCGCTACTGTGGTGCACCTAATACAACAAGACAAAGTTTTGAAAGAGGAGCTAAAGGTACAAGTAGCTAAATTGATGACGTACATTCAACAATGGTCCTCAACAAAAGAAATGCCTACCACATCTGTGATTCCACCACAACTGTTGTCAAAAGAGAAAATTGATAAGCTAGAAAAGAGAAGGAACCTGGACAAGACTATGGAGAGCTTGTTTTGATAGGTCTTATATGCCAGAAACATGGGCATTAGCCATGCTATTAGAACTGCAAAAAAATTCTTGGATCTCCAGCAGTCTCTTGAGAGTATGAAGAAACTTTGCATTGACTTTCATGTAATGTATAGGTCCACCTACCCAAAAATCGAGGCTATCCTCTAACTTCCAAGCATCACATGCGAAAAAGGAACTTGCATTCAAGAAGGACGATCATTGGCTCATGGATGTATGGAAGCAAGACTTTGAGAATAGGAAAGAAAGGTTGGAGCAATTGCTTGACAAGGTGGATCTGGATATTGAGTGGGTCAAGGAAGTTAGAGTAGATTATGCCCAATATTTGAGGTTGATGACAAGGTATGACATGCTTGCGGTACAAATAGATCCAGAGAAAATAATGTCCCACTTTCAAAAAGGGATGGAGGACGGGATGTCAATGGAAATAACCACGGATTTCATGAGTTTTTCCACTCGCGCCTTCACCCTTTCAGAACTGTTCAGGGACCACAATTTCAAGTATGATGAAGACTTGGAAATGCTTGTAGAAAACTCCAAGGAATGGAGTTATCAATTGCTACGATCCAAGATTTTGGAGGTTGACAAGCTCTAGCCGGTAATTTTGAAATTCATGGATTATGCAGCTTTAAAGAAGCAGGAAGGCAACCCTGTTATTAATGAAGACTTCCTGACAAAGTAGCTACATCAAAAAGGGAAATCAACAAAAAGACAAAATGCTATAGTTTTGTCACTAGAAGACAAAATAGAGCTAATGAAAAGACTGTATTTTCAAATTGTAATATATTGGAGGGTAGGTAGAACCCTAAGTTGTAGTGAATCTTGGCCACACAATGAGATTAAATCCTCACCATTCATTCTACTTTTTGGACACTATAAATAGGGGGTATCCTCTCATTTTCAAAGAGAGTTGAGTTGCTGTAATGACATGCTGGAGAAATTTCTAATGAAAATACATTGACTTGGTGCATTTTCTGAGTTTCTCTACATGTTTCATGATTCAATCTCCAATTATTGGATGTTTTAGGTAGCTTTAAATTGCTTAGATATATTTTGGTAATACTGTTATGTGATTGTAGAAAATTTTTTCTCTATTGATGCCTTCCATTCCATAGTTTTTGCCATTTGCTACTTGTAAATGGTCTTTATTCATGCATATGTATGGTGGATGAATGGTGAAAAATTTGCAGACCTTAGAAGATAGCACAAAATTTCATGAGACTGTGGTCATTTCTAGTTAAGTGAAACTTCGTTTGAAGGGAGTTTTCTGTAGTAGAACCTTTATGATCACTATTCATAGTTAGTTGTAGATCCAGGAACCTTATATCTTCCCTACTCTCTTTCCTTTTTTTTAGAAACAACTTATGCTAAGGTTCATTGCACATTGTAAAGCCAAAACTTAAGAAAATACCAAAGTTTTAGATTGTTGTTCAAACCTACAACAAAGTGCACCTTAACTCCCATCTCAGAAACTTCAAGTTTTAAGATCCACTTTGCATCCAGCTACGTAAGTCTGCCCTATGATTACCAGAAAAATCACATGAAACATCAATTGAGGAATTCAATGCAAGTCATGACCTGACACCTGAGAGACCTTGGGGTGATTTTCAGCAACTTGCTATTGAAAGTATCCTTTCAAGAGAGCTAGTGTATCTACACACTGCATGTGTTGAGAAAGTGTGCAAAAAAACCCATCAACAGAACTGGCGCTAGAAGGAGAGGCCCTATGAAGCTAGATCAAATCGAATCATTCTCCTCTAAAATATTTTAGAGAATTCTATGGCCAACACCAAACAAAGGGGAACTTCAAGAGATGCAACCCCCCACTAGGGAAAAACGAACTAAGGGAGGAGATTGTACTTCTTCCTCTTCCTCCTTCCCATTCACTTCCCTTCCAACTTCACCTCCCTTCACCTCTTTTCCATCCTCCACCCAGCGATACCAAACAACTTTTCCACCTCTCATCTCTGATAGCCAGGGAGTTTTCTCTCTTTTGACCCTTCAAGTTCAAGGTACAGTCCCACGCTATTGTTTTGCAATAGGTGTAGCCCCAGATTGCTATTGCTCAATAGCAGATACCACCTCAGCCTCCTATCATGGCTTGTTTGGCACAAAATCCTTCGCCATTGCACTTCCATGCCTATGATGACCTACCCAAGAATCCAGAGGGCTTCTGTTGAAAATTCAATGCTCGTGACCCGCAAAGGATGGTAGAAGAACACATTAAGATATTTGAAATAGCAATTACCAACATGCAGTTCGGTCATGAAGACATTACATGCCACCTCTTTCCCTACTCATTGGGAGAGGAGGCTTTTTACTAGTATATCAATTTTCTGAGGGGTTTCATTACATCATGGGACCCCATGAAGAATGATTTCTTACAAAAGTATAAGATTCTGGTCAGGCCTTCAAAACTATACTGACAGATTATGTCCGTTCGGAGGGAAATTAATGAATCCATCTACTCTTTCAATGATCACTTCTAGCGTGCCTTCATGATGCTTCAGGATCCATCTATACACAATGATGCTGCAAATTTTCTCATCTACTATGCAACATTGGATAATCTCACATCCTCATTCGTGAAAAGAATGAATAAACCACTTGCAAAACTAGTGGATGCTTATGTTGAACCTGTTAAGGCTAGTACAGACTTGGGGTAGAATATCTTTGGTCTGCTACCCTCCTTGGGTCCAATCGCTCACCTGATGAAGTTTTATGGCCTCAATCAAGCATTTTCTCATCAGACACCTCTTATGAACCAAGCGCCTCAGCTACCCATTGTCCCACATCCTAGGTAGCCAAGGAATTATGCACCTTGCATGCCTTCTTACTTGTAGCCTCAGCAATAGCACCCCTATCCTCAAGCTCCCCAACAACAACAGATGTACTCTCAATAGCCACAAGCACCATTGTACTTTTCAAGACTAGAATTCCCTCCAACACATCAAAACCAGCTGGCAGTCGCACCTATCTTTCCCCAAAATCAAGTGGCGTAGCCGAGGAATACTGAGAAAGATAAATTGGAAGAGTGACAAAAATGATAAAAAAAATTTCCATGGAGATGACACACTTGAGAAATCAGAATAATCAGATGTAAGCTTCCCAATGCAACCTCCAGGCTAACCTCAATAGGGACAATAGAGACAATAGAGACAATAGGGATAACCATGAGGCCAACATCTCTTTTGGGAAAAATTATGATAGAGGACAAAATTCAAATTAGAGATTTGAGAGGAGATGTTCTCAAAGTTAGAATCACACATGGAATATGAGGCCCAATAACGAAAGTGTCCCTACCCCTCTTGATCAGCTTGCTAGCAATGAAAAGACAACCAATGGAGTGTATCTCACCGAGGCAGCATTGTCTGGATGGTGTCAAATTCACAAGACTAGCAGGCACTCTGAGTTGGATTGTCCTAAATTCTAGATAGCTGTCAAAACCTACCTCATGGTAAATCAAGCTCCCTTTATGTGAAGTGAATGTAATGAACCCAAGATCAAGGTCACCCATATTAAGAGTGAAGATTTGCAAGAGGTAAGTAATGAGCAAACCTTGGCTCAACTTTTCAATTCAGTAGATAATGGTCTAGTAGATGAACAACATGTAAACGACATTCATATGTTTCACCAAAGGGAAACTCCCTACTTCCTTTGGAATAGGAAGGTGGGTGGACCCTTTACAACTTCTACCCCACCAAATAATTTTAGTACCCCGCCTAATCCAAATTTTAGCAATAAGCCCTAACTTCCCCATGTGCCCATCCAATACTTCAACAAAGACAGACCGCAGAAACCACTACAAAATCAGGCACAAAGATAGCCTCAAAGTTAGCCCCAAGACCAACCAAGTCAAACATAGACCCAACCCTCTAGTTCGACCATAGGTCGGGCCATCAATTCCAAAATTGAGTAAATGGGTGAATATGTAGAAGAGGAGTTCAAGAAGGTGAAAATCATCCTATCTACCTTTGAACTACTCAAAGTCCCTGCTATAAAGCATAACTTCTTTAGGGTAATTAATGTAACCTCATCCTCTAAAGCAACACAAGAGGCATCAGCCAAAAGAGTCACCAAGAAAAGGAGGGATGTTCCCTCAAATCAATCCATAAACAAACAACCATCAAAAGAATCGCATCCAGATAATAGACAAGCCACCAAGGATCAACCCTTTGGGAAGACTAAAGATAGGATCAATGACAAGAAAAAATCCCAAGTCGCTCAAGTGGATGTGCCTATGGGCCTCTTTCAAGGAAAACTAGAAACACCACCTTTCCTCACCACCATCTATATTTTCAAAAGATTTTACATAGTTTCCTCATTGATTCTAGGGCATTAGCCAAGGTCATGCCCTTGGCTATATGTAAGGCCCTTGGGATTATCCACACACCTTCAAGAAAAAAGGTACTCAATTGGACAAAATTGAGATAAACATTGTGGGGGAAATGAATCGAATCCCCATGCAGATTTCTATGGACCCAAGGGTGCAACAAGTTATTTACATGTAGGTTGTGGATATCCCCGACGCATACAAAATCATTTTAGGTCAGGATTTCACTCATACATTGACCAAATATGCTGCAATAGACTTTTCTCATATGTGGAATCATGGAAGGGACTACCAAACCATATCTGCATCAATTGAGAGCTCCACATGAAATTCATAATCACTGAATACAACTTGGATGAGGTGTTATTTGCAAAAATAGAACTGGGAAACTATTGTCCCTATGCATATTAAGAAGAAGAAACTCAAGGAGAAGGCATGGTTGTAGAAGTACTCTTGGTACAATGTAGCTCTCCAATTTATCTAGCTCATTCACCTCAGAGCATGGAGATGTTAGTAGAGGTTGATGATGAGGAATCTTCAGAAGATGGTACTCTAGGACTATTGGATGGATTCTAGAATTTTATGGAGAAGTGCATACAAAACCAGCTCATCTTGGGTATAAGAATGAATTTCCAAGAGCTATTTCTCCCAAATTGGTGTAGGGTGCATGATGTATCTCATTCCAAATTCGGGTGCTACCTATGCCAAATGACGATAGAACATGTCAAGAAATTAGCCATTCCTAAGAAGGAGAAACCCTCGGGTTAACCCATCATTCATCATACCAAACTAACACCTGCTATGGATAGCAAGGATGTCAACCCATAGCTTAAAGGTAGTGACCATCCCAATGGCCCTAACATCAAAGAGTTGTCCAAATTCTAGACATTGTGTTTCGATGGATCTAAATAAAAGTAGGGAGCTAGCATCAAATTTGAGCTAGTCAGCCCTATGGGTAAGTCTTATTTCTTTGCCCATCGACTGCAATTTTATTGCACCAATAACATAGTAGAATATGAGGCTTTAGTCCATGTTCTTCTGATGGCCTTGAAGAAAAATATTAAAATGCTGCAAGTTTTTTGTGATTCCAAGCTAGTAGTCAAACAAGTTAGGAAGTTGTATTCTTTCCATGACATAAGACTAGAAAACTATAGACATAGGTTTTGGGATCTTTTAGAAGGAATATATGCATTCAATATACAACTGATCCCTCGTACTCAAAACTACATGGCTAATGCCTTGGTTCAAGCAGCCAACACACTGCAACCTCTATCCTTATCAAGCCTCAAGAAGTTTACCGTTGAGTTAACATCCACACTTTCAGTTCTAGATAATGTCAGTCATTTTCAAGTCTTCAATGATCATAAGCACATCCTTGAATTCCTCATTAGCTCTGATGTCTTTTCCACCCAAATCATTGATGAAGCTGATCTGGGGGAGGCTGAGTTAGATATACAAGGGGTAATTAACCTCAAAACCAACATGATTCCCTGAGGGATGGTTTAGCTTGAACACATATTTGATTTGGATCAGATCAAAGATAAGGATTGAAAAACAAAGAAGGAAGCCATAAGCAACTAGTGTGATGCTCACAACCTTGGGACTTCCGAAGAGATCAAAAATGTTTTTATTAGCAAAGTATGTACTACAGAAGAAAAGAAAGGGATTGGGGATGCTCTATGGAAATATCATGATGTGGTGGCATGGAGCTATGAAGATCTTAAGACTTACGACACCTCCATCATCACACACACCATCCCTCTCAAGTCAGAAGTGACGCCATTTCGCCAATGACAATAGCCTATTAATGCCTTGCTACAACCAATTATTTATAAAGAGCTGCAAAAATTGCTTTCAGCAAGAATTATCTTCCCAATCAAGCATTCTACTTTGGTGGCCAACTTGGTCCCGATCAGAAAAAGAACAAAGAAATTAGATTGTGTGTACATTTCTGCAATTTTGACAGAGCTTCAGAGAAGGAAAAATACCTGGTGCCTTTGTTGGATGAGGTACTACAAATTGTCAATGTCTCCCAAATGATGTCCTTCCTTGATGAGTACTCTAGATATAACCAAGTTATGGTGCAATATGAAAAATTCCATAAGACAACGTTCACCACCAAGTGGGGGACCTTTTCTTACAGAAGAATTCCCTTTGGGCTCATCAACATTGGCACAACCTTTCAGTGCGCCATGGACATTGCCTTCAAGGACCTAATTGGAAAGTGCATAATCATCTACATGGATGATTTGACTATGTTCTCTAAGAAATGGAGTGATCATGTCTCTGATTTATGAAAGGTGTTTCAAAGGTGTAGGGAGTTTGGAGTCTCCCTTAATCTGAAGAAGGTTGCTAGGGAATATCATTTCAGAGCAGGAGATCTCTATAGACCCTGATTGTATCCAGTATTTGTTAAAGATTCCACCACCAGGTAGCAAGAAACAATTAAAGTCCTTCTTTGGAAAGATCAACTTTGTAAGGAAATTCATCACGGGCTTTGCTAATATTTTCAAACCGCTCAACACCATACTAAAGCAAGATGCCAAGATTGAGTGGACCTTTGAAGCAAAGCAGGAATTTGATGAAATTAAGCAAGCAATTGTTGAGGTTCCTGTACTTGTTAGCCTTGACTATATGAAGTCATTCTACATTTACTCGTTCACTTCAGAGCATTCTTGCACTAGCATTCTTACTCAGAAAGATGAAGGGGGGAATGAGCACCCAACCACCTTCATGAGTGCTTTGCTAAAAGATGTTGAATTATGATACCACAACATAGAAAAACAAGCATACGCCCTTGTTAGGGGAGGGAAGAAATTTAGACATTACATCCTCCACAGTAAGGTGTTTGCCATTGTCCTCAATCCAGTAGTGAAAATGTTGCTCATGCAGAATGAATTAGGTGAAAGAAGAGCCAAATGGGTCACATTGCTCTAGGAGTATGATATGGAAATCCAACTGATGAGGTTGGTGAGAGGGTAGGCACTTACCTGAATCACTGAAGTAGTAGCAGAGGTAGGACCCGAACTCACAGTGCAACAATACGAGCTCGAAGATGTTTCTCCAGGAGAATGGTACGAGGACATCGTCTATTATTTGTTGAACCACAAGTGTCCATCTCACTTACATGGGTCCATAAATGTGCTTTTAGGCTAAAAAGTAGCAGTTACATGTTGCAAGGGTCTATTGTATACAAGAGAAATCATGAAGGCATCTACCTAAAATGCCTTGGCAAGGAAGAAGCAGATCGAGTCCTGAAGGAGTTTCATGACAAGTTTGACATTGGTCATGGGTCTAGGCCTTCCACTACACAACAAATATTAAGATTTGGGTATTATCGGTTGATGGTCTTCAAGGATGCTCATGGCCATGTCCTCTCTTGCAACACATGCCATATTATTTCCACCAAAGAGAGGAATGCTACTGTACTGTTGCAAGCCTATTATGGAGGTGAGGCCATTTGTGCAATGGGGTCTTGATTTCATTGGTCTAGTAAGCCCTCCATCATCTGTGGGACACAGGTACATTCTTACCACTACTGATTATTACACTAGATGGACATAAGCAATTGCATGTAGGCAATGCACCACTGAGGTAGTTATAAATTTTTTAGAAGGTTTCATTTTATATCTCTTCAGTTGTTCTTATGCATTGGTATGTGATAATGGACCTGCATTTGCTTCATTAAAATTTGTTTGTTGGGATTTTGATTATGGGATCGCCCATAAATTTTCATCCAAGTACTACCCCCAAGGAAATGGCCTTGTTGAATCCACAAAAAAGAACCTGATCACAGCGATCAAGAAACTGCTTGATAGGAATCCAAAGGACTAACATACCTAGCTCTGATTTTCCCTTTGGGTAGACCGCACCCACCATAAGGCTGACCTTGGTGATTCCCCCTTCCACCTCATCTACATGGCTTAGAGCCCATATTTCCTATCCATTTTAAAATACCTACCCTCTAGTTTATCAATGGATTTTATGAAGGGGTAGGCCGTAGAAAGGCTCAGTTAGTTGATCTCTTGCTTTTAGAAGAAGTACGGGACTGCGCAATAGAAAATTTCACCAAACATTAGTGTGTGATTAAAAGATAGTTCGATCACCGAGACAAAATCAAGGCCTTTAGAATTGCAGATTTAGTCCTGTAGTGGGACAAGGCCCATGAAAAGAAAGGGGGACATAACAAATTTGACAAGCTTTGGCTTGGCCCCTTTCAGATAGTTGAAATTCTAGGAGACAATGCTTTCCGCCTAAAGACCATAACTGGTGAAGAGGTCCCATTTCCAGTCAACGTGGAGCACATAAAGCATTACTTCCTAGCTTGAGGTCTGTTGGGCTCTCCTTTGTAAATATTTGTGCATACATTAGAGTAGGTTTCCTTTTGGTTTGCTTGCATTTTTCTATTTCATGTCACCTTTTTTTGCTTGCTTCCCAGCTGCTTTGTTTCGAAGAGGGTGTTCTTCATCCCGTTGTAGTGGTCATGCTCATTTGATGAACGGTTCACTTTGTTGTTTTTCCTTAGTGTTCTTTGGCTAAACAATCATTCTACAATATTGGTCCCTAAAAGCTGCCTAGGAATGATTTCCTCATTTGGACTCTACCTTAGAACTCGACCCTTGGTTGGATCTTTTTACGCACATCTCAAATCGTAAAAAAAATGCATGTTAATTATTTCCAAAGGACTGTACAATGGCTACTCTAATACCCTAGTAAGTAAAAAAAATCTTAAGTCTATTCTAGTGGCCACTATGGTTCCCAAACACATTGTATGCTTCAGTGCTTACACGGTTGAGCAAAAGATAAGTGAAAAAAAAATGTTGAAAGAAAGAAATGAAAGAAAATAATGAAATCAAGGGACTGTATGGGTGTGCGGCTAACTATACCGGAGCTATGGACACCTGGCTGGCAGTAGAGTAATATCTGTGGGAACACAACAACAACTCTGTCGAGGCTATGGACACCTAACTAGTAGTGGGGCAATGGCTAGGTTACTTTTGGTGTTGGATGGTTTATGTGGCTTGCTCAGTTAGCTTAGTAGCCATTGATCATAGTTTTGGTGAAAAGGAATGAATTCACTACACACACTTCTGGGATGTCTTCTACATTGACCCAACTAAGGACCCTATTCTCCTAGCTCACTTTTGGATATTGGCCCTAGTCTATGAAACTAGAGATTCTAGGTTCAGAATGAGTACTTATCCTTAGAATTCTCGGGAGCGTTTCCCCAACGAAGTCACCATTTGTTGTGCCTTTAGCACACACACCTCGTTTAGAATGGGGACCCTCTCTTCTTTTCACCTAGCCAGGTTGTTTGTCACTACCTAATTTTGCGTACCCCTATTTTTGTGTCCTAATTGGTCAACATACCTCCCAAGTCTAATTTTAGGTTGATTGTGTTTCATCCCCTCTAATTTTGCTAAGTCTTGGTCCTTTACGAATTTTCCTTGGTAGTTTTCTCCTGCTAACGGCTTTAGGGCCTGGCAGGTCTGTCCTT
Organism: Sequoia sempervirens; assembly: GCA_007258455.2. Classification (NCBI taxonomy): domain Eukaryota; kingdom Viridiplantae; phylum Streptophyta; class Pinopsida; order Cupressales; family Cupressaceae; genus Sequoia; species Sequoia sempervirens. Next base: position 20,378,806 of record VDFB02137365.1, read on the forward strand.
CTAGGTTTCCATTGGGTGTTGACTGTCCTAAACGGTTGAAGGCTTTCACCTTCCTGTGCCTTGGGACCCAGCTTCCTGATTTTTCGTCCCTTATAAATTGCGTTGAAGGTGGACTTCCTTTGTCCCCTCTAGGCCCAATCTTTAAGACTTCTTTGCCAAAATTTTTGCGTTGACTTCGTCGTTTCTGACAGCCAACCTACGACAATGTTCTGCCCCCTAGACCCTAGACTCCCTTTTTCTGTCAGTTGAAAATAATGAACTTTGAAGCGGCTGCTAGGTCACATCCTTCTTGCCCTTGGGCCCTGGTCCTCCTGTTGCCGCCTGAGAATTTAAACTTACCAACCCTCCTCTCATTCGTATGGGCATGAAGGGGCATATTAAATACTAATTAGGATATAAATATCTAGTTCAACCTATCATTTTCATATGTCAGGTTGGACAAAGGAGTTTAGAGAATATTTTGAGGAGTCTAGTGTCTTCGTTTCTCGCCGCCCTCACGCCCGTTGCCCTCGTCTGTCGATCCTTCATGGATTTGACAACCTCTTTCACCGCATTTTTGAGGAAGGTTCACCGTCCACCTTCTTGTAATTTATTTTGTGATTTCACACTTAAATGATGAACAAACATGGGATACAAATACTTTAATCTAGTTAAACAAGATAACACCTAAAAAACCCATGTGTTGAAATTCTAAAAAACCTCCAAAAACATCCTCTAGGACAAGTCCAGAACTCTCCCTTGTCATCATCCTTCACGTAGGGCATTCATGCCCTCTGGGCCTGCGCCCTCCCGTCGCTATTGAAAACATAGAAAAAAATCAAAGTTTCCAAATGGTGGGATGTCCTCTTGGACCCGTTACCTCAGACCTCCTTCAACGGATCACCGCCAAACTTAAACTAAACTTGAAGTTCAACCTCTATTTCTACTTCCCTGGCCCGCTCCCCTGGGATGTCGCATTGCTTTCACCTTTTGAAACAATGACTCTACCCTGTCCACCCGAGCCTCGGGGCTCACCTCGCCTTTTGCTAATCGGGGTTAAACCAACAAAATGAACTATTCCCTCATGTTCCCAAGCCCCTGTTCGTAGAGTTTCATCTGCGGATTTTGGTGGTGACTTTTCCATTTCAAACGACTGTCTGACTGCATCCTTCTACCTCCTGGGCCCCAAGCCTTTATTTTCCATGAGGATGATTAAGAATGAACTTAGGAATTCTTCCTCTTGTTGAGTTCCATTTGCTAAGATTCTTCCCCACCTCAACCGGCATGTAAGGGAAGAGTAGGTCCATCTTTCTGACCTCTAGGGTCTGACCTGCTAATTGCCTATAATTGAGCAGAAAAAAATCTGGTGGCCACGCTCAGTGTCGGGTCCAGTCCATTGGGCCACCCCCTTTGAACTTTTGTTCAATGACCACCATTTCAAATAGAAAAACAACAGATTCCCGCCCCTTTAGGCCCAAACACTTGAAAGTTAAGAGGAAATGTTGGCCACCCTTCAGCCTCCCATGTTCCAAATCCTAGGATTCTGGTCCATCAGAATGTCATTTCACTTTTCGCTATTCCATATGGCTAAGCCTTGACATATTTTTTCCCTTGTAATTCTAGATGCTCCCAAAGCAGCCCAAATAACCTTCAATTCAAAAACTAATCTTGACCCACATGCATAAATTAAACCTTCTCCTACATTGGCCTTTTAAACAATCAAAATCTAAAGTCAAGGGAAACCACCTAGGTTGCCCCACTCTGTTCTCCCTTTGAACAACATTCCTACCAAGGAAGTCCATCCCTCCAGGCCCAGGCTGTCCAAAATCCCTTGAGTAAATTACTTACGATGTCTTGAAGTAAAAGTGTGATTTTATGAATGATATATCATCTAATTGGACTTTGTTTATTGGATTATGACTAGCATTCATGTTTTCATGATTGGTTATACTCATTATGCCTTGTTTGTAGGATATATGGAATCAGGTGTGGGACCCTCGGGGGTAGCTGCAGAAAAGGAAAAAAGGGAAGAAAGGGGGAAAGGTTCCTCATGGAAAGGAGGACAAGGACCAAATGAAGTTTCAATTCTAGGGAGAGCCATTGTAGTCCAAAATCATCACAAACTAGAAAGAAATAACAGATACCAATATCGGCCATGTCGATATTGACGAATTCAAGTGGAGGGTCAGGATCCATCATAAGACCGATAATGCAAGATTAATCAGACAAAGTGGGATTGCTAAGGCTACAAGTTTTCCTCCATCCCTTATAGCCCCTGAATTGGTCATGGCCTACCAACAGGCATATCAACTAGCGATAGGGACAATAGTTGATAGAGATAGAAAGATCCTTGTTGATATGTCAGCAGAAGCAATAACAAATACTTTCCACATCCCTACATTCGAAACAATGGAAATTCAAACCATCGTAGAATGTAAGGTTGCATGGGATGAAGACCCCACTAGATGTAAGAAGCTTATAAACCAATATTGGCTTAAAGAGAAAAGGGGCAGCACCGTAAAGGTTCCTCAGGAGCTCTTCTGCAGTGACTTCCATGAGGACTACCATGACTTGGTGACTCTATTGAGCAGGGTGATGGGCTTCCCAACTGCCAGATATTTTCAAGAATGAATGGTATATTTCGTAGAGCAGATCCTTCGTGGGGAGGAAGATTTCACCACAAAGGCCTCATTCTATTGGGGAGGCATAATAAGATATTGATTCCATGAGCAATTTATGAATGTAAAGAAGACCTCCAAATTCTACATGACCTCCTATCTTGTTTACTTACTGGTTGAGCAAAGGAAGTACAATGCATTGTTCATGGCAATTGATGAAGAACTAGGTCATGCATTGAAGGTTTATGACAGATATCCCTAGCTACAGTTTAGGAACTTCAAGGAGTAAAATAGGGTAAATGACGCCTTCGTGAGTCACATTATTAGGTTTCTTCGAGGGGATTTTAAAAGAAGGATCTCTCACAATGCTCAGGAGTTCTTAAAAGAAGGATCTCTCACAGTGCTCAGGGTTTTTTTGTTCATCCAGTACCCCAAATTCACCTACATTCATGCCCAAGGTTACACAGAGAGGCCGAATAAGCTGCCCCTATACCCTGATGACTCGATCATACTATTAGAGCTCTTTCGACAACTGCAGCATGTGGATTCAGTCCTGAGCAGCAGACATTTGTTAGGGATCCCTTATCCCTTAGCTTTTGGCCAGGGTATGTACAAATTGCAAATCTCCTAGTGTGCTGGGAATTCTAAGAAGGAATTAGTGGAATATCCATTTCTCCTACACACTGCTCGCCCATGGATAGAGCCATATGTGCACGCAAGGAAGGCACTGGGACCAGGATATGCCCATTTGCATTGCATAGAAGATTTCTGGGAAAATTGCCAAGATTATAAGGAGGTACATGCAAGGCATTACATGCGGATGACTACATATTTTGTAAGAAGGGTGAATATATTTCCCATACCTGATTAGGTTGAGGAAGATAAAAACATGGTCATGGATCCTAGGTACAATGCAGTCACTAACTTGTCGCTGCTAGCAGTGGACTGGGATAAACAAGAGGTTGATGACCTCGATATTATAAACAAGCCCATCGAGGATCGCACTAAAGAATGGGTCGATGGAAAGGTAGCCCAATTAAAAAAATGAGGGGTTATATACTAACATATGAAGGGCTCAAGAGTGAGCCTAGTGCTACAAAAGATGTTACTGCTACAACCTCAACTGAAGAGACATCCAAATCTCCTTCGCTCATGAGATCTAAAAAGAGGAAAGAGGCCAAGGCGGAGCAACAGCCAGACCCAAAGGTGTATTCAAGAGAAGACTTAGAGGGTTCACCCTCGAAGAGGCATAAAAGGATGGAAGGCATCGCAGGAAAACCTACAATTCAAGAGGATCCCCTTCGCAAGGGTGGAGAAAGGGAAACAAATCAACCAAAATATCTACCTATTTTCCCTATTTCCACTGCTCTCCCATCCATTTCTCAAGCCATGATTACCACATCCCCACTTGTGGTGGACATCTCGATCCATCTCGCCTCCTCTTCGCCAACTGGGCCTATGATATTGGTTGACTCTTCCTCTTCCACAAATTCTTTGCTTTCCTCTGCCTTCATGTCACCCACTACATCACTTCCACTAGTAGCAATGACAATACCAATGCCCGCATTGACATTGCTAGAGGCTTTCTCACGGCATATACAAAGTGTCACCTCTGAGATTTCTTAAATATTTTTGGATCCCACCATCCAAGCTGCCTTGGCATAGGTCCTCATCACTGATCCACCCTTGAAACCTCCAACAGGACAACCGATAATAAAAGCCACAATGCTATTCTCCTAGGAATGGGAGAAGCATGAGATGGAGACTACAAAAGCATTGGATGAGGAGGCAGAAGAGTATCACGAACACTCAAAATATGAACATTGGAAAATTGACAAGGTTATTTATGAGGAGGAAGAAACAAGATCTTCTAAGAGCGGTGATGAAAGGGATCCTGGTATTGAAATCATACAAATATTTGATGATGAATGTGAGGAGGAAATGGCCCAAAAATTGAAAGATGTCAGGGAAGAAGTAGAAAGGACTCCTCCCAGAGAAGGAGGGCAAGAAGGTGACAGGACAATAGAAAATGTGGAACTTCCTACAAGGGAACAATAGGAGGATGTGTCACCTCCTCATAAAGAAGAAGAGAATGCAAAGGAAGGCAAACCTGAGGGTGATGGTTAGACTATCAAAAGCCTCGAAATAGAAAATACCAAGGATCACAGACATGAGGATGAGCATGATGAAAAAAGAGAAAAGGTGGCCGAAATGGAAGACAGTCCCAAGGAGCACCTACCCACGAAGTCCTTGATCAAGCACATAACATTCTCCTAGGATTCTGATGAGGATGAAGAAGATACAAAGGTAGAAGAAGAGGATCCTAAGGAGAAGGAGATTGAAATTAGAAAGGGTAAAGAAGAAGGTGATCATGAGTCACCTAGAGAAAAGGCTTAGATACCCGAATGGCTGGAAAAACAACTTGAAAAGAGGGCTCCCACCCCGAGCAGTCTGAGAATGAGACTAAAGGCTATCCTAGCAAGGGAAAAAATCACTACCAAAAGGGAAAAGAAGCCCAAGGTTAGATCCAAATTAACAATGGATTTTTTTGAATCTAGGACTATCCAAGTGGCTATGCCCATAGTAGGTGAAGAAGGGGTAAGTTATAATATCTCTACTATTGACCTGGGAACAACTACAAGGGAACAGAAAGTGGAACACCTCCAAGAGTCCGTCGCTACCGTGGTGCACCTGATATAGCAAGACAAAGTTTCAAAAGAGGAGCTAAAGGCACAAGTAGCTGACCTGGTGATGTACATTCAGCAATGGTCCTCAATAGAATAAATTCCTACCACATTCACGGCTCTGCCACAACTGTTGTCAAAAGAGAAAATTGATGAGCTGGAAAAGAGAAAGAACCTAGACAAGACTATGGAAAGATGCTTCTGACATGTCTTATATGTTGGAAACATAGGCAAATGTTAGCCATGCTTTTAGAACAACAAACAAATTCTCAGATCTCCAACAGTTTCTTGAGAGTATGAAGAAAATTTGCATTGACTTCCCTATAATGTATAGGTCAACCTACCCAAAGATTGAGGCTATCCTTTGACTACAAAGTGCCACATGGCAAAAGGAAATCACATTAAAGAAGGATGATCATTGGATCATGGATGTATGGAAGTGGGAATTTGAGAACATGAAAGAAAGGTTGGAGCAATTGCTTGACAAGGTGGATCTGGATATTGAGTGGGTCAAGAAAGTTAGAGCAGATTGCACCTGATATTTGAGGCTGATGACATGGTATGACATGCCTGCGGCACAAATAGATCTGGAGAAAATAATGCCCCACTTTCAAAAAGGGATGGAAGATGGGATGTCAACAGAAATAACCATGGATTTCATGAGTTTTTCCACCCGCACCTTCACCTAGTCAAAACTGTTTAGGGACCAAACTACCAAGTATGACAAAGATTGGGAAAGGCTTGCAGACAACTCCAAGATTTTAGAGGTTGAAAGGTCCAAGTTGGTAATTCTGAAGTTCATGGAGTATGCAACTTTAAAGAAGCAGGAAGGCAACCCTTTTATTAATGAATATTTCCTAACAGAGTAGCTACAACAAAAAGGGCAATCAACAAAAAGACAAAATACTACAATGTTGTCACTAGAAGACAACATAGGGATAAGGACAAGGCTGTATTTTAAAATTGTAATATATTGGAGGGTAGGTAGAACCCTAAGTTGTAGTGAATCTTGGACACACAACTAGATTAAATCCTAGCCATTCATTCTACTTTTTGGACACTAGAAATAGGGGGTCTCCTCTCATTTTTATTTAGAGAGTTGAGTTGTTGTAATGACATGCTACAGAAATGTCTAGTGAAAATACATTGACTTGGTGCATTTTCTAAGTTTCTCTACATGATTCATGATTCAATCTCCCATTATTGGATGTTTTAGTTACATTTCATTGTTGCTTTAGTTAGCTTTAAATTTCTTAGATAGATTTTGGTAATGTTGTTATGTGATTGTAGAAATTTCTGATGTGTTGATGCCTTCCAGTCCATACTTTTTGCCATTTGCTGCTAGTAAATGGTCTCGTAAAGTTAGTGTGGGATGCAAATTTAAAATTCTCTAAAGTGTTCATCTTTATTCATGCATATGTATGGTGAATGAATGGTGATAAACCTACAGATCTTAGAAGATAGCACAAAATTTCTTGAGATTGTGGTTGTTTCTGGTTAAGTGAAACTTCGTTTCAAGGGAGTTGTTCACAGTAGAACCTCCATGATCACTATTCATAGTTAGTTGCAGATCTAGGAACCTACTCTGTTCCTTGCTCTTTTTCATTTTTTCTAGAAACAACCTATGCATTCATTGCACAGCTTAAAGCTAAAACTTAAGAAAATACCAAAGTTTTATATTGATTTCGAACCACAGCAAAGTGCACCTTAACTCCCATTTTAGAAACTTCGGGTTTCAAGATCCACTTTGCATCCATCTACGTAAGTCTTCCCCGTGATTACCAGAAAAATCACATCAAAATTCAACTGAGAAATTCCATGCAAGTCATGACCTGACAGCCAAGAGACCTTGGGGTGATTTTCAACAACTTGCTATTGAAAGTCTCCTTTCAAGAGAGGTAGTGTATCTATGCACTTCTTGTGTTGAGAAAGTGTGCAAAAACACCCATCAACAGATCCTTTAGCTATGAAATATTTTAAAGCGTTTGGTAGTAAATGCTATATCAGGAGAGATGAAGAAAACTTGGAAAAGTTTGATCTGTAAGATTTGATAAAGGAATATTGCTTGGATACTCTACACAATTAAGGAATACAAACACTATAATAAAAAGTTGAAGGATATTGTTGAAATTATAAGTGTCAAAGTGGATGAAGAACCACATCAAAGTTCTACATTGATAAAAGGATATGAATATGATGAATCCCCTTGCAGTGAAGAAGAAAAAGATGAAGAGAAAGAAAAAGAGATGATATTTGAAAAGGAAGAAGCTCTAAAAAGGATCCCTAAGATTCTTAATTATGTTTTGAGGAATCATTTTAAAGATCAAATCATTGGAGATAAGAGAAAAGGTGAGTTGACAAGGAGAAAAGTTTCTATGATAGAAGAATAGGTAAACTTTTATTTTCTTTCAAAAGTATAACTTAAAAAAGTAACTAAAGAATGGAAGGATGAGAACTGGATCAAAGATATGGAAGAAGAGTTGAGCCAGATTGAAAAGAATTAGACTTTGGAATAGGTCCCAAGACCATCAAACAAGAATGTGATAGTAAATAAGTGGTTTTCAAGAACAAACTAAATCAGGATGGAAAGGTTGTTAGAAATAAGGCTAGACTTGTGTGTAAGGTCTAGTCACAAATGGAAGGAATAGATTTTGAAGATACTTTTGTTCTAGTGGAAAGAATGGAAGCCATTAGATTTTTTTTGGCTTTTCTAGCACATAAGGACTTCAAGGTGTATCATATGGATGTCAAGTCTACCTTCCTAATGGTGAGCTAGAAGAAGAGGATTACATTGAACAATCAAAAGGTTTCTCATTATCAGAGGATGCTAACATGGTTTGTACATTAAAAAAGGCATTGTATGGACTCAAACAAGATCCTAGACCTTGACATGCAAAATTGCATAGATACTTGTTTGAGAAAGGATTTAAAAAGGGTACTACAGATAGCAATCTTTACTTCAAGGTTGAGGGAGATAAAATCTTGATTATGGTTTTGTATGTCGATAATATAATCTATGGAGGAAATGAAGAAATGTATAATAATTTTATAGAGGAAATGTAGAATGAGTTTGATATGTCTATGTTTGGAGAGATGAATTTCTTTCTTGGGCTAAAAATAAATCAATTTGATAAAGGTATATTCATTTCATAATCAAAGAATGTCAAGGAAATGTTGAAGAAGTTTTGAATGGAGGAGTCTAAACCAATATGTACTTGCATGGTTATTGGTTGTAAGTTGAGAAAAAATGATGAATCTCCTAAGACATATCAGAGCAAGTATAGATCATTGATTGGTGGATTGCTATGTCTTACTGCTACTAGACCAAATATCATGCATGTAGTTTGTCTTGTCGTAAAATTTTAAGAAGATCCTAGCAAATCACATGTGATAGAAATTAAAAGGATATTTAGATACTTGAAGGGAACTATACATTTTGGTCTATGTTATCCTATGGATACTAATTTATCTGTGAATTCTTATACAGATGCAGATTGAGAAAGTTGTGTAGATGACAAAGGAAGTATAAGTGGAGGCGATTTCTTTCTTGAAAGCAGGATAGTTTCTTGGATGACTAAGAAGCAAGATTTTGTATCATTATCTACTGCAAAGGGGCATAATATATTGTAGTAGCATCATGTTGTACACATGAATTATGGATGAAGAAGACAATGAATGATATCAAAGTGTCATATGATGAACCTATTTCTATATTATGTACATGTACTATCAATATTTCAAAAATCTCAGTAGTGTGCATTCAAGGAAAAAGCATATCTCTATCTAGTATCACTTGCTAGTAGAGAAAGTTGTAGAGAATGAGGTGAAGATGGAGTATGTTCCTACAAAGGATCAAGTTACAAACATTTTGAAAAAGGAACTTCCAAAAGATACATTTGAGTATCTCTGACATAAGTTAGGGCTTATTACCCCTCCTTTCAATTAGATGTATAAGAGTGTGCATATATCCAAGAGAGAATTTCAAGATATACATTCTTGGTCTTGGACTTGATGAAGGCTACATCTTACCTAGGGGGAGTAGGTAGTGGTGTGTTTTAATTTGTGTGGTTAGGGGGAGCATATCTTGTACCCCTAAGGATGAGTAAGTAGAGAGAGAGAGAGCAGTAGACAAAAAGTAGTGTGTTGGTGTTGCCTAAAGTGAATCTTTCAAGTGATGTGAAAGGGAGATATTTTTGTCCTTTTCCATTGATATCAAAGGGGGAGAGAGATTGAAGTTTGAAAAAATCCTCATGTAAGGGGGAGACAATTGAAGGAGAAAGAAAGAGAGAGTGAAGTCTGAGAGAGTGGTAGAAGTGTAAGGAATGCCCTAGTTAGAGAAAGATAGAGAATAAAGTAAGGGGGAGAGTTGTTTGAGTGTTGGAGTTACAAAGTTTCTTCTGTTGGTTGATGGTTTTTAGAGCTGGTGTTTCCATCAATGATAAAGGAGGAGATTGTTGGAGATTTGTTGATGTTGTCATTAGTATTGTCATTGATGTCAACCTCCAGTATTGTAAGGAATATTGTTCATGATTGTTGTACTATGTTGGGATTAGTCTTAACCTCTAGTGTGGTCATGTTGAGTAGGTCTTTTTTGTGTTGCTGATGTAGCTGGTTCACTTGAAATAACCCTTATAGAAATATAAATGTAATCTTAATGTTAATCTTAAAACAATCACATTGCCCCAAATATTGTTAAAAATATTAATTTGTTAAAAGTATTGTATTTGTGAAATAATTTATTAGTAAGATAATACAAATATAATAATGTCTAAATAAGAATTAGCTTGTTACTCTTTGTGTGTATGCCTACATACATACACATGCATACACACACACACTTATGCATACATTCATACATATATAGACACAAATATACATATATAAATATATACCTAAATAAATAAATAAATATACTCACACATATGTAGATATTTGTGTGTATGTATTTATATATGTATAGATGTATATGTGTATGTGTGTGTGTGTAGAGAGAAATGTATATGTATGTATATATCTCTTTCTTAGATATTTTAATGGGGACATAAAAATTAAAAAAAGCTTATGTTTAGCAAGTACATTTCATCTATTAGTTATGTTAGAATTTATCTTTTAATAAGTGTTGATGAAAAAGCTTTGTGATGATATTCTCTTAAATGAGCAAATACGATAGTAAATATTTCATTGTTAGTAAATATGACTCAAAATATCCATTGATTCTTTTATTTTAATCTACGACTCAAATATCTGATTTGACATGCACATTTGTTTGATTGATGACTGAAATTTGATAGAAATTTTTTGATACTTTTGCCAATTTTAAAAGTTATTTTATTCTGATCACTATAAATCTGTAATCACTTTCTAGTTAAGTGAATCAAGAATATTTTATTTAATATTTATAATTCAAAAGTAATGATAAAATATTTTTAGTCCTACACATAGAATCCTAAAACGCAATCACTTTCAATTTTTCTTTTCCTTTAAATTGAAATTTTTAGAAATTCAAATATATATATGAGTGCCCTTAGTCATACTAAATGCATATTCTCTATCCAGTACGATGAATTGTTCATCCAGCTTGCTGGAAAGACGTTGCCTACTAAATGAGACTGAACTGGCATAAAGTGGGACAGTACGCAGAGGAGTCCGGAAGAACAGACACGCTGGTTACCATCGATAGAAATCAAGTCATGAAATGAAATCTCTACCAATGTTGTTTGAATTGTTACGTGCATTTCCAATCACTTCTCTACCAGTGTTTGATGTTCCAAATTTAAGCGCTCATAATGCAATGCCAGTCAAAAATTTGTCAATATCGGTATCATGAAAACATGTGGGTTGAACAATCAATCTTTTCAAAGCCACAGTAAATCGAACCAACCAGAGTTTTTTCATGCAAAATTCCATGCTAATTTCTGGAATGATGTGAACTCCATGGTTTGTCGTTTGGTATAAAGTAGTGTTTAGGATGTAAAACTGAGTATTCACAGTGCAAATTGGAGAGCGATGGATTTGGTATATGTTGCAATTACATCTAATGATCTGTTCGTTTGTACCTTGTTCCGTGAAGAATTTGCACAAGGAGTTCTACATCTCATTTCAAATAGCTGAACGACTTTTATTATTTTGTTTATATAATCAATAAGTCAATCATTTGAGGAACAGCTTAGAAGAAAATCATGCTATTGAAATAATTTAGTGATATATTAGAGTTACAATAAATTAATTATGAATATAAGGGTTGAAGGAAATTAAGAGTAAGTGTCTGTTTTGTATTCTTTCGTGAAGATTCTAGATTTATCCATAAATTTCATGGCCAGCTCATTAGATACACAACCGATAGTCAGCTTTTGAATGTGGCTGCTAGTGCTAAGGACTTCTTGAATAGGATTGGTGTTTCTCCTGTCCAGCGTAAAGCAAGTGGATGCTTCTGGTGTAGTTTTCTATAGTAGTTCCACTAAGATCAAACAATCTTTTTCAGATTTTCCTTGATGGCCTGCAACTCACTTTCTAAGTTATTTGATTCTTTCTTCTGACTAAAAGGTGTCCTAATTGATTTCCAAATGCCTTCTATGATGTCCCATTGTTGTAAAAATGTTCACACAGAACTCTATATAAAAATTTGAAGCAAAACTTAACAAATTATAATCTATTTTAAATATTTGTTATTCTATCAAGTCTAAAGAATCTCTTTAAAATAGAAATTAGAACAATTGTTTTAAGATTGAATTTGAAAGAGGGGAGAAGGCAATATTATCATTATAGATAAGACTTTTTTTATGTTGTTTTCTCATCTCTTGAAAACATTTAAGGCTAATAGATGACTATTAGACTTGACTATACTTACAAGCTAGGTCTATGAGAATAAATAAATGTGATGTACAAGTGAAAACTATTTAGTTAATGATAAGATTTGGATTGAAAGATGTTGCTTGACATTGTAATAATAATATATGGAGGATGTATCTTGATTAGCTTAATAAATTATATAAGTAGAGAATATTTTTAATGACATTTTATATTAATAATATATGAAAGAGATGGTATAAGATGAAGCCAACTAACCGTACAAATGAAATTGATCTCTAGGGAGTCTAGTTTCTAAAAGTTCTCATCTTTTTGCAAGAAAATGACACACTATTATTTATCAATACAATATATTTTTTTTCCAATAATATCCTTTAACTAAAGCTAGTATATTGCTTGAATTGTAAATTAGTTTTATACTAGCAAGAAATGACCTATGAATGTAGCTATCACATAGTTTAAGTAAATTATAAGTCACATCCTCAATGGTTATATGATGGTCTATCTCAATCTGAATAATAATAGAGAAGAACTTGACAAATCCACATAGTCAAAACCTAAAACTACATACTATAACCATTCCTTTGTTTATTCAAGGTTACATTTAGGGATCAAAGAAGATACAAATGTTTGCTTCCTATGAAGATCAAATATTTTTAATTTAGCTAGAAAGTGATGATTTTTAATATAAACAAAATGAAGATATACTTATAATAGGATTGAAATCTATTAAAGAAAATGTGACCATCCATTTAATAGTTTAGTGCATTGAAAGCTGCACATGAGATTATATTTTGTGGTGTTAAGAGAAGGGACGATTATCCATTCTTTATGTCAATTCTAATTAAGTGATGGATATTTATCTTTAGAATTATAATTTAAGGTTTAGTTATTCATTCTCTATATATATATGACTTATTGGTCAACAAATATATAAATATAAATTTAGTCAATATTTAATTGGTAATAATCAACTAGAACAATATATTTGAAATTATTATGATTATAAATAGAAATCCAATAGCATAGTCCAAACTCTAACATTCCACATTACCATATTAATTAATAAGCTTAAAATATCGTAATTATTCTAATCATGACACATCATATGCCACATAATTATATTGATATTATGTGTCACCAAAAATTACATAACATATTGCATATAAGCTTGATATGAAAACATATTTGATCTACAATATCCTTGAACTAGAGCTAGTACCATGCTTGAATTCCATATTATTTTTATATTAGAAATAAATGACCAATCAATTTAGCTATCACTCGGAGTTTATGTAAACTATAAGTCATATTGCCAATGGTTATATGATGTTCTATGTCAATCTCAATCTTGACGAAGAAGAAAGAACAATAATTCCTTCATTTTTTCATGGTTGTATTTAATGATCAAAGAAGATAAAATTGCTTGATTCCTATGAAGGTCAAATTATTTAATTTACCTATAAATTGTTGGTTTTAATATTAAGTATATAAAGATGTACTTATAATGGGCATAAAATTTAGGTGAGAAAGGTTCCCATCGATTTAAGACTTTAATGCATATTAAGCTGGACATAAAATTAAAGTTTGTGGTGTTAAGAAAAGGGATGATGATGAAGGGTCCTCCCCTTACCTATATAATCTCATCACAAACACACATAAAGAGCAACCAAATGTGAGAAGATAACAATTTTTTTTCTTTATTACTAAAAGAGATTACAGAGTACATGCCATCCTATGGGCTGCTTATTACATGCATTTGTCGGTTTGAAAATTTAAGTTCACCGCTCTATTTTACATTGTAAGATAATCTAACACTTCTCCCCCATGCCACTTGCCTTGTACTCCTTTAGTGCTTATATCTCTCTCAAATTTTCTAGGTCAGCCTTGATCTTTCCCTCTCTTCATGTCATATTTTCCATTATCATCCAATTAGCTTTCAAAATCACCAAGTCATTATATCATTATCAACAAATACACCAAGTTGGAAAAATAACATGTATTATACAACAACGATGTAGAATACATCCAAATTCACTCCACCAAGTGTTGTGATTGAACTTGCTATCCACTGTCATTGATCATCTCTGTTCATCTACCCCTTTCAAAATGTCACCAAGACTTTGGGAGATCTCTCTTTGAAATACCCATGTTACATCAATAAGCTCTTAGTTGGATATCATCAGAATGTCTAAGATACATCAAAGGATCTAACACTAACACCACCCTATCACACCAAAATTTCTACCACCACTCCATCGATGAGACACACCCTGTCGAAGAGACTCTGAAGTATCACTCACTGACACCATAAGATCACCTCGACGCAACAGACAACTAAGTCCATAGTCCTCGAAATGTTGAATAGACATGAAATGTCAAGGAGACATTCACGAATGTCATGCTGACAAGCATGACTCTTGCAAAAAAATCTCCACTGCACTCCAACCAGATGTCAAAGAGACATCCTCAGAACTCCCATTGACACCATTTTGTCTCTTCGATGAAAATAACAAAACTGAATCAAGTTTTCAAAGAGACAACTTATAATGCCCCGCCACGTAACCATAAAGAATGATGTGAAAACAAGGAAAGCATAGTAATTTTTTTTTTTAAAAATGTAATATTAACATGTGATATGAATAACACTAATGCATCCATTCTTTAAGATACACGACAAGGTATTACATTTGAATCCCACTTTTCCAAAGTAAACTAACCATAGCATTTAAGTATTATTCATAAATTTAATATGATACATTCAAAACATTTAATTCATCTAATAAGTAACAAAGTACATAAAGGAGCCATTTATAGATGGGTATGTGCAGGATCATCGTGGAAAAAATAGGCCCTTAAGTGGCAAAAAATTTAGAAAAATCAGTGCTAGGCAACTTGACGTAAAAATTTGAATAAGTTATCTATATTATTTCAAAAATATGTAAGAATAGAATCTGTAGAAAATTGAATGTATTTTCTAAACTACTAGGTTTATTTAAAAATAAATAAAATCTATTTGGTAAAATTTAGAAATTTCAATGCAGTAGTACTTAAATTTCAGAGAAAAAATAAGAAGTAGGTGTTTGTCTGACCACCCTAACCATAATAAAATGATAATATTTTTTTATAAGATTTTATATAAGCAGAGGACTCATGTCTGGATGTGATGCATATTTTTTTGTAATTTTTTTCCAAGTAAATAATTAATTATGAATTTTTTATTACAAATTTTTAAAAATATAAAAACTCGTATGTCTAACCACCTTAACTTGGTCAAAACTTTATGAAATTTATTTTTTCTTTTTTTAATCCTATAGTATGTGAAGCATATAATGTGATGCATGTTTCGTATTAAAAGAATGTGATACCATTTGAAAGTTATCGATGTTAAAATCAATCAGCCTATCGATAAGGACTTTAGTCATAATTATAATAAAAAATAAATAATAATTATTTATCAAATTTAAATTAAAGCATAATTTATATTGGTGGAAAGCTAAGAATCTCCTCTAAAAACCCTTTTCGTTTCATCAATTTTGGGTTAAAAAAAAGTCGTCAGCCACATACCCTAGAAATACCCATAATATTGCCATTTTTTGGCCCATCATGATCATGCACATGCCCAACTTGCATTCATTTCATAAAACAATTACAAAACTCATTTCCAAATGATGTAAATCATACAAAATTGTTACAATTACAGGTTACAAGAATTCTTCTCAAATATAATTGATGAGAGATACATAAACAAGGTATCCAACTAATACAAATGAGACATAAGAGAAAGTACATATCCACTGGTACACACGGGCTCTCCAATCAGGAAGTACCCACTATCACAAACAAGATCTGGTGACCCAACAGTGTAAGATGCATGTTCCACCCAACCAAGTGGTACCCGTAGTCCCACCCCTCATGCTAGAAGATAGGAAAAGGTTTCCTAGTCATAACCTACAATCTCTAGACATAGGAAAATTCAAGACCAGATTATACAAGTATAAAACATAACAAGATGGTTACATTGCTTCTAGAATTAAAGAATCAAGTACATCCACTATACAATACTACTGATTATTGTCATAGGAAGAGTGTCACACATAATTTTCTATGGGTTGTACCCTAGCGCAACCTTCCTAAGCTACCGGACCCCCATCCTAGGTTACCCTAGCTACCTCTACCGACCATTGGACCCCCATACAAACTACGCTTCTCATCTCACTTCAAGCCTAAACAAGCACTTGAACCATGAGAGAGACATTCATTATCTTTATTAATGTGAGAGTTTCCCATTAATTCTTTTAAGTTATCACTTGATTAAACCCTAAGTGAGTTACCCTGGCACCCCTTTATGTGTTAGACCCCTACAAAGAGCCACTCTCCTATTAACAACACTAGGATCTAATCCACAAACCATGGGTAGACAAGGTGCACAAAAAATGATAACAAATATCAACCCTTAAGCAAAATGCCACACATCCCATTCGTAGTAATCGGGTGTTCAAGCTGGACTACATCCACATACACTACCCAAGGAAAATCAAAAATTGAACCATCACATATAACAATTCCCTAAAAAAGTAAATATATCTGGTAGACTTACTAGCTCAGTTAACTCAAATTTCCAAACTAGAGTAACAGAAGAAATCACAACTTAAAAAGTAATTCAGGCAATCAAATAAACTACTATTAGGATTTCTTAAATCCAATTAAAACAATAACACACTACTTGAAATTAACTAACTTAGTATAATTCATTTACAAACAATAGAGAAGTTTAATCTAACAATTTATTTCAAGTCCTCAATCATAACAAAATAAAAGTCAAATTCCTCTTTAAATCATTTCATTTGAAAGCATCTAATTATGCATTTGCATGCACCTAATAAAACATAATATTCATTTAAATAAATATATAATTATATATATATTATTTAATTAACAAAACTAAAATTACAATTTCCAAATATTATCAAATATATATATAAATATATAAATTTATACATAATATATATAATATATAATACATATATTATAAATAACACATATATTATAGAAAATCTATATAATATATACATATATTTTATATATTAAAAAAAAATCTAAATCACACATTAAAACAGGTGGACGAGTTTTCCTTGGTAGTGAAGGTTTCTACAACTAACAAAGGTTGTGCGTTGGCTACATACGCAACCTTCCATAGGGGTTGGGCTACCTACGCAGCCTTCCCCATAGGGGGGATGTTGCTATGGAAGGCAGTGGCACTACCTTGACAGCTAGTGCCTCCTCTATGGGGGTGGTTGTGGGGTAGCCCCTAGCCTCCTCCAATTTAAATTATTTTTTCCCTTGTTCTTTTAAAAAAATTCGTACGACGTTGCTTCTACAATCTAGGTTTTTTTGTTTTAAAAAAAAATTCTATAGAGAAATTTTTACATTCATAGTTACATATTTAATATAAATATATATATGAAAATATTATCTAATATATATACATATATACAAAATATCTATATATATAAACATATAACTCAAAACGATTGCTCGATAAGAACAAATTTAAAACACAAGTTTTCTAGAGGAGAATATTTTCAATTCCACCAGAGGATTTTAATTTACACAATTTATGCAAAGGATTTCAATTTTCACAATTTAACCAGAGGATTTCAATTCAATCCTACAGGGGTTTTTCTAAATCCTCTATTGTTTTCCTTTTAAGTTTTCTATTGTTAAGAAAAAAAAATCAATAGAGGCTCTCTGATTTCACTATAAAATTTTCTACAAAAGCACTAAAAATTTACACAGCATATTCTCAAACACAGAAGCCTTAAAAATTTACTAAATAATTTAAAAGCTTCTACACAAATTTATAAATTCTTTTGTACAAACAATCTTTCAATTTTTTTGCAAACTACACAAAGCTTCTACCGAAAAACAAAATCTTCTTACATAGGCAATCTTCCCATATTAACAAAATAAATAAAACAATAAAAGAACCTGTTATCCAGAAGCTTGAAGAAATAAAATTTGAAGCAAAACCTCCCCTTCAGAATTCAATTTCCAAAGCCTTTTCCAAAATCACCACTTCCAAAAAGATGCAAATAATACAGTGCCAAAAACTTCCTGAGAACCCTTTTTTTCAAATTTTCAACAACCCATTTCTCAAAATATCCCTCTTTCCATTCCCTTCAAGTAACCTCTTCACTCAGTTATAGCAAATATTCTCTCCGAGAAATCATTCTCAACAAATCCCTTAATTAATTTCCTCAACACTTGTCAAAATTAAAATATCTTTCTCAACAACACATATATATTTCCTCTTAAGCATTTACAGTCATTTTGCATTTTAATAACTCAAGCCACATTTTAATCTCTAAATAAATTTAAACAATTAACCTATTCACTTAATAAAATAAATTTAATCAACTAATTTATTTACTTAATAAAATAAATTTAATCTCAAGGATTAAGTTACTTTACCAAAAAAATTAAATTTAATTAATTAATTTAAATAAAAGCTCTTAACAACATTAATCTAAAATAAATAAATAATCATTTAAAACATTTAATCATTAATTTTTCCACAAAGAAAACCTTGCAAGATAAATAAACATCAAGACAAACATGGACAACATGACCCCAAGACATACTGAACATGGACTAATGACACACTGTGACTAAAGTTGTGATTTGACAAGCAAACCCTGTTACTATCTCCCAATCAACAATACCGTTGGGCAATGGAATGCTCAAACCTATGAATCTAGGTGGAGCTGATGTCCTGTATGTACCTACAATCCTGCAATCGAACAAATGTCATACATCTATATACATCATAATAGTCACACTGTGAAGAGAAATCATGGAATCACAAAGCGCTCGCAAGCGAGTGATGCAATCCCATCATCTTCACCAATACAGTCACATTGAGATTGACGAAATAAAACATCAATAATCAACATATGAGCATATTCAATATTAACTCAAATAACAACTATGCTAATAAAAAACATAACATAAAACAATAAGAACCACATAATGTATCATCTCATCAAAATATAACACCATCATCGCTCTAATGTCAGTGATCATTAAACAATAACAAGGTATCAAGGTCTATCCAAGTAAAAATATTATCTAAAAGCATAAGCAAATCAAAAACACATAGTAGCAACTGGAGGGGTACTACATCTTCACCCCCTAGGATTAGGCTTACTCCTAGAAGCCTTCGAATAAATAGGGATAGAGCTCCCTCATCCTAGTCACATCCTCCCAAGTAGCTGAAGTATCATTTCTTAGATCATACTAGACCCTGGTGCTCAGCTTGGTAGCTATCCACCATGGTAAACACCCTATATGATTTGTCGGCATCACCTACTATCGGCTCAGAACCTGTTGGTCTCTTACTATAACCTGATGTGTCCTTATTGGGACACTATCACACTATGTGACCCTGTTGAGCACAAGCAAAA
Source organism: Sequoia sempervirens (assembly GCA_007258455.2). Classification (NCBI taxonomy): domain Eukaryota; kingdom Viridiplantae; phylum Streptophyta; class Pinopsida; order Cupressales; family Cupressaceae; genus Sequoia; species Sequoia sempervirens. Next base: position 20,398,360 of record VDFB02137365.1, read on the forward strand.
CATCCAGTACCTCTACTAAATCCTCTAACACCAAGAGGAGTACTAGATTGTTGAACACTACCCCAGTTAACCGTAGATTGTGAACTCTGGGCTAGTTGATCGATATGATTATGTTGAGGGGTATGTGCAGGATCATGATGGGCCAAAAAGTGGAAATATGATGGGTATGTGGCTGACGAATTTTTTCTTACCCAAAATTGATGAAACGAAAAGGGTTTTTAAAGGATATTATGAGCTTTCCACCAATATAAATTATTCCTTACTTTGAATTTAATAAGTAATTATTATTTATTTTTTATTCGAATTACGACTAATGTCCCGATTGATAGGATGATTGAAAAACATCTATATCTTTAAAATGATATCACATATTTTAAATCCAAAACATGCATCACATTCTATGCTTCACATATTATAGGATTTAAATTTAATAAAAAATTAATTTCATAAAGTTTTGACCAAGTTAAGATGGTCAGACATACAATTTTTTATATTTTTTAAAAGTTGTAATAAAAAAATCATAATTAATTATGTTGAGAGGTGTATTCAGTTGTAGAGGGAAGAGTGTTTCTCTGAAAACATTAACACTTTTTCAAAAAACTTGACGTCCTTGTTGACTGACATGATAGCGGTTATGAACAAGAAGAAGCTGAAAAGTTTCAGATCAGATGTTTGGCAGGCAGCGGCTAGCTGGCATCAGCTCATAACCAATAGAAGCTGAAGGGTCTCACGATGAGAGTGGAAGAGTAAGTGATTTTAGTGCTCTAAGGTTACATTATTTCGTTTGGCCACTACAAAGGAAAAAGAGTGAAGAGATGTTGCACAATCAGTATTTGTTTTATCTCCTTTCTCTGCCATCTTTTTGGCCATAACACAAAATATTTATGGAGAGGAAGCCATAACATTTGTTAAGCTCTTCTATGAATCGAGCCACATTCTTGCATCAGACCCAATAGTTCACCTTGGTCCATACAAGGTATCTCATCTTTTCTATTTTCATGCTTTTTAGAGTTTTATGGTTTTGAGGTTTCTGTTGAGGGTTCAATAATTACGTGTTTTAGGTGGAATGAGCTTTGGATATGGTGATGGAACTATTTGTGTCTCCTAAAGCGGATCGTGGAAAATTAGAGCTCACAAATTTGGAGGATCACAAGAAAATTGATGAAGAAGCTGAAAAGCAGACAAAGGCTAAAAAATGGTGACAATTGGAGTTTTTGACCATCAAGACGACTCTTCTAATGAGGCAAACCTTTTGGGAGTAGTTGTGGGATGCGATGGAGCCTATATGCTTCTTTCTCATTTTGGCTTACTTTATGCTAGGATATGCATTCTTCATTTAGGACTTGCACTAATCCTACATTTGATGGTGTCTTTAAAGCTTGCTTCCAGGTGAGGCAATTTTTTCTATGTTTGTGTTTTGGAGATGGCGGTGCAAGCAGATTATCTGTTTCATGCGTTCATATTTCTGGAAATTCATGCAACAGGTTCATTTTTTTGTATAGGTAATAAGTTTGTGTTTAATTAGTTTTTCTATGGAATTCGCCATGTTGTGCTGCAAAATTTGTGGATGATATAAAGAAATTAATGCCATGTTATTTTATAAGGAAGACATGGGAAAGATGAATGGCAAAGTTTTTTTTACAAGCATGATGAGATTGCTGCAAGCATATCTAAGGTGCCCTTGATCTAGAATTTTTTTCTTTTCATTAGATTTGGCATTTTGTTGATGTACCTATTCAAAGGTTCTGAAAACCCATCTAGGTCATGGAGTTAAATAACAAAACACCCAAATAATTCTCTTGATATCCAAATTAAAACCCTTGACATGAGCATATGTCTGTAACAGTCATTGGAAGCTTATAATATAGTGATAATGGTAGAGTTCTTAATCAGTTTGATAAGACATGGAGGTGCAAGTTAAGAGAAGGGTTTCACAGTGTTTGTCAAGGATTGTATTACAAGATTTATCTGAAAGAAAAATCTATCAAAGTGTGCCACTTGAATTTGTGTCCTCTTACACTTTATTGGTATGCTAGCACAATCTTCTTGTTTGTATTGCATGTTGAAATTATTACCATTCATTAGTATTTTTTAATATTTTTAAATTGAATTATATTCTATAAAATCAAAGGCCAAATCATATTAAGTCATCCAAAATATATTTGTAGGCTTTCCTATTTTTTCATACTTGGCTATGTGCATACATATGATTAGAGAGTTTTGTAGAGACCTACCAAGAAAGAATATAAGTTTTTAAAATGTTGAAGGCAATCTATAGAAATAAGAAATTTTTGAAGCTGTAAATATCTATACTCTCAACTACAAAGGAATATGTAAGCAACCAAATTTCAATTTACTAAGTTATAAAATCCTGGATGAAGATTGTGACAATTTGGGTCAATGCAAAGAGAGCCTATTTTTTTTTTTTTTTAATAATTTTTCTTACATTTTATTCTATTTTCTAATCATCCAAGAGTTTTGTAAGAACTGAAAAAAAAATCATTTCCAAAAACCATTACAGTGTTCATTTTTGGGTCCCAGCACAACAGGCAAACAAAAGTTAAGAAACAAAAGATAAAAAACAAATATGCAGCCACAATGCTTAAATTAACAACATGCTTTATTTTTTGTCAATGATGTCAAGGACGTCAATTAATTTATTCAAAAAAATTTACTACATTAAAGTTTTTGACCTCTTGGGAAGTGAAAAGCTAGATCATGCAAATCCATTGAGGTGGTTGTATTTTAGTAATTAATGCTTTGTTTTATACTTTATTATTTATAGCGTTCTATATTTCATAATGAAAATATTTAATAATAAATAAATAAAGTTTATTATGATTCATTTTATGAGTGAATGTAATTAAGTGCTTCAGTGAATATTTTATATATAATATATTTGTTTTCAATTTTAAATGTAAAGTTTCAAAATTTTTAGATAGAAAGATTAATTAAATGATGTAAATTAAAGAAAAATATACTTTTACAATCTATGGTAAAATTTGAAATGTATTTAATAAGAAAATATCTATAATTGTTTTTTGATGAATTAGAGAGTATCATTTAAAATGTTTTAATTCAATAACATAAATGATAAATTAAAATCTAGGTGAGATTGATCTAATTATGAGTCATTTTATATTATATTAAAACTTTAGTTCCCTATTCAATAATTATTTTAGATGTTTAAATTTGAAGATTATATATTAAGTTTAGGGTTATAATTAATAATTTTCATGGATGAAATTGAACTAATTAAAATTATAACTTCAATTTGATAATCAATAATTATATTTCAATTCTAACTATGTTCTTATTACAATAAAATTAGGATTAAGTTTCAATTATGATTAGGGTTAGCATTTTGGTTCGATTAGGGTTATATTATATTATAATTATAATTATTATTATAATATTTAATCATGTAAGAGATTAATATAATATAATATAATATAATATTAATTTATAATAATTAATATTATTATATTAATTTCTTACATGTTGATTAAATATTAATATATATAAAATACGCACCTCGATAATGATAACTCTCGATGTATTTTATATATATTAATATTTAATATATGTATTCTAGTTATTTACATGGAAAATAATTTAAAAAATATATGCATCACATCGGGACATGAGTCTTCTACTTATATATAAAATATTATAAAAAAATATTATCAATTTATTGTGGTTAAGGTGGTTAGACAGACACCTACTTCTTATTTTTTCCTAAAATTTAAGTACTACTACATTGAAATTTCAAATTTTTGCCAAATAGATTTTCTTATTTTTAAACAAACCTAGTAGTTTAGAAACTACACTCAATTTTCTATAGATTATATTCTTACATATTTTTGAAATAATATAGATAACTTATTCAAATTTTTACATCAATTTTCCTAACTTTGATGTTTTTTAATTTTTTGCCACTTAAGGGCCTATTTTTGCCATGATGATCCTGCACATACCCTGAGATCGTTGCCAACTCCTATTTATTTTCTTCTAAATCCAACTACCACCTTGTTGAGACTGAGAGTGTTGTTGTTGCTGAGCACTCTATACAGGCACCTGCTATGTCCTAGGTGGTCCAGCTCCCTGAGCCTGGCCACTACATGAACTAGGTCCTACAACTAAAACACTTCCTATCTACACTCCAGTATGGCCACCCAATGCCATCACCAAATTCTCCTCCACTTGTCTAGCCTTCTCCATTGTTGTCTCTATAGTCTTAGGTTTAAAAAATCGAACACCACCACTGATCTTGGCATTTAAGCCTATAATAAAATGTTGAACCAGCATGCCCTCATCATCTCCAATGCCAACAAACTACTTGAGCTCATAAAAATGACGCTCATGTATTGTTCCACCAACTTGGCCATCTATTGCAAAGCATGAAACTCATCTCCACGATGTTGTCGCCAATGGTCAGAAAGAAATCTAACTCTAAACCTCTCTAAGAACAAATCCCAAATCACAGTATTAATATCAATATGGAGCTTTTGCTCCTCCAATCTCCACCAAGTAAACACAAAATCTCACATCTTGCCTTGGTGTTGCTACCATAAGGGTGCATAGAAAAACACTAGTCCAGATCTATCAACCATGTCTCAGCCTCTAATCCACTGCCTAAACCATCAAATGTAGGTGGACAAGCTCTAAGTAAATCTCTCATATGAGCAGCTATGTCTACCTCTAGCTATACTAGTACCACTCTCTCACCAATATTAACTTGATCTCTATCCTACCTTGGCCCAAGTCAAGCAAGAGTCTCCTCTAACAACAAACACAACTTAGCACCCTCAATCCATGGTGGATCTCGATTCTATTCACCACCTCCCGGAGCATTCTGGGAAGCCTATTGTTCCTCATGATTTGATTCATGGGTAACATGGGGGGTAAATCATGCTGACTACCTCTACGACTGCCTCCATGGCCATGACCATGACCTCTACCACGACCTCGCCTAGGTGGTATGATCCTACACAGACACAACACAGTATGAGACAAGGTACGTAAACTTAAATCCTATGCAACTAACAACTTAATGGATTCAACATTATCCCAGAGCACCCAGTGTTTAAACTTGGGATCTAATACCATGTGTAACGCCCTGCCACATAACCATAAAGAATGATGTGAACACAACGAAAGTGTAGTAATTTTTTTTTTAAATGTAATATTAACATGTGATATGAATAACACTAACACATCCATTCTTTAAGATATGTGACAAGGTATTACATTCGAATCCCACTTTACCAAATTAAACTGACCATAGCACTTAATTATTACTCATAAACTTAAGATCATACATTCAAAACATTTAATTCATCTCATAAGTTACAAAGTACATAAATGAACCATTTATAGCTTGCATTCATTTCATAAAACAATTACAAAACTAATTTCCAAATGAGGTAAATCATACAAAAGTGTTACAATTATAGGTTACAAGAATTCTTCTCAAATATAATTGAGGAGAGATACATAAACAATGTATCCAACTGATACAAATGAGACATAAGAGAAATTATATATCCACTAGTACACACGAGCTCTCCAATCAGGAAGTACCTACCATCACAAACAAGATCTAGGGATCCAACGGTGTAAGGTGAAAGTTCCACCCAACCAAGTGGTACCCGTAGGCCCGCCCCCCATGCTAGGAGATAGTAAAAAGGTTTCCTAGTCATAACCTAAATCTCTAGACATAGGAAAACTCAAGACAAGATTATACAAGTATAAAACATAACAAGATGGTTACATTGCTTACAGAATTAAAGAATCAAGTACATCCACTGTACAATACTACTGTTTGTTATCATACGAAGAGTGTCACACATAATTTTCTATGGGTTACCTTGGCACAACCTTCCTGGGTTACCAGACCCCCATCTTGGGTTACCCTAGCTGCCTCTACCAAACGTCTGAACCCCATACAAACTATGCTTCTCATCTCATGTCAAGCCTAAACAAGCACTTGAACCATGAGAGAGACATTCATTATCTTTATTAATGTGAGAGTTTCCCATTAATTATTTTAAGTTGTCACTTGATTGAACCCTAAGTGAGTTACCTTGGTGCCCTTTGTGTGTCAGACCACCACAAAGAGCCACTGTTCTATTGACAACACTAGGATCCAATCCACAAACCATGGGTAGACAAGGTGCACAAAAATAGATAACAAATATCAACCCTTAAGCAAAAGGCCACACATCCCATTCATAGTAACCAAGTGTTCAAACTGGACTACATCCACCTGTGCTATGCAAGGAAAATAAAAAGGTGAACCATCACATATAACAATTCCCTCATAAAGTAAATATATCTGGAAGACTTACTAACTCGGTGAACTCAAATTGCCTAGTTGATGTAACAGAAGAAATCGCATCTTAAAAAGCAATTCAAGAAATCAAATAAACTACTATTATGATTTTTTAAATCCAATTAAAACAATAACACAGTACTTGAAGGGTATGTGCAGGATTGTCATGAAAAAAAAGGCCCTATAGTGGCAAAAAAATTAGAAAAATCAGAGTTAGGCAACTTGACGTAAAAAATTGAATAAGTTATCTATATTATTTCAAAAATATGTAAAAATAGAATATGTAGCAAATTGAATGTAGTTTCTAAACTACTAGGTTTGTTTTAAAAAAAAAATCTATTTGGTGAAAATTTGAAATTTCAATGCAGTAGTACTTAAATTTCAGGGAAAAAATAAGAAGTAGGTGTCTATCTGACCACCCTAACCACAATAAAATGATAATATTTTTTTATAATATTTTAGATATAAGTAGAAATCATGTCTAAATGTGATGCATATTTTTTTGTAATTTTTTCCAAGTAAATAATTAATTATGAATTTTTATTACAAATTTTAAAAATATAAAAACTTGTATGTCTAACCACCTTAACTTGGTCAAAACTTCATGAAATTCAATTTTTAATTTTTTAATATTATAGTATGCAAATCATAGAATGTGACACATGTTTTGGATTCAAAAAATGTGATATTGTTTGAAAGCTATAGATGATTTTCAATCAGTCTATCAATTAGGACTTTAGTCATAATTTGAATAGAAAATGAATAATAATTTACTTATTAAATTCAAAGTAAAACATAATTTATATTGGTGGAAAGCTGAGAATCTCCTTTAAAATCCCTTTTCGTTTCATCAATTTTGGGTAAAAAAAAAGTCATGAGCCATATACCCATCATATTGCCACTTTTTGGCCCTTCATGATCCTACACATACCCTGAAATTAACAAACTTAATATAATTCATTTACAAACAATAGAGAAATTTATTCTAATAATTTATTTCAATTCCTCAATTATAACAAAATAAAAATCAACTTCCTCTTTAAATAATTTCATTTGAAAGTATCTAATTGTGCATTTGCATGCACCTAATGAAACATAATATTCATTTAAATAAATATATTTAAATATATATATATATATAATTTAATTAATAAAACTAAAATTACAATTTCCAACTATTATCAAATATATTTATACATAGTATATATATAATATATAATACATATATTATAAATAATACATATATTATATAAAATATATAAAATATACATATATTTTATATATTAAAAAAAATCTAAATCGCACATTAAAATAGGTAGACGAATTTTCCCTGGTAGTGAAGGTTTCTACATCTAGCAAACGTTATGGGTTGGTCGTATACACAACCTTCATTAGGGGTTGGGTTGCCTACGCAGCCTTCCCCACAAGGGAGACGTTGTTGTGGAAGGCAGTGGCACTACCTCCACAGCCAGCACCTCCTCTATGGGGGCGGCTGTGGGGTAGCCCCCAGCCTCCTCCAATTTAAATTGTTTTTTTTCCCTATTCTATTAAAATTTGTCATACGACATCACTTCTACAATCTAAGTTTTTTTTTTTTAAATAAAATTTCTATAGAGAAATTTTTACATTCACAGTTGCATATTTTATATAAATATATATATATGCAAATATTATTTTATATATATATATATATATAATATGTGTATATATATATATATATAGATAGATATAAACATTTAACTCAAAATGATTGCTCGAGAAGAGAAAATTTAAAATACAAGTTTTCTATAGGAGAATATTTTCAATTCCACCAGAGGATTTCAATTTACACAATTTAACTAGAGGATTTCAATTTTTCCAATTTAACTGGAGAGGATTTCAATTCAATCCTACAGGGTTTTTTCTAAATCCTCTATTGTTTTCCTTTTGAGTTTTCTATTGTTTAAAAAAAAAATATTTCAACAGAGGCTCTCTGATTTCACTATAAAATTTTCTACAAAAGCACTAAAAATTTACATGGAAAATTCTTAAACACAAAAGCCTTACAAAATTACTAAATAATTTAAAAGCTTCTACAAAAATTTATAAATTCTTTTGTATAGACAATCTTTAAATTTTTTTACAAAATACACAAAGCTTCTACTGAAACACAAAATCTTCTTACACAAGAAATCTTTCCATATTAACAAAATAAGTAAAACAATAAAAAAACCTGTTAACCATAAGCTTGAAGAAATGAAATTTGAAGCAGAACCTCCCCTTCAGAATTCAATTTCCAAAGCCTTTTTCCAAAATCACCACTTCTAGAAAGATGCAAATAATACATAGCCAAAAACTTCCCGAGAACCTTTTTTTTTTCAAATTTTCAACAACCCATTTCTCAAAATATCCCTCTTTCCATTCCTGTCAAGTAACCTCTTCACCTAGTTATCATGGCAAATATTCTCTCTGAGAAATCATTCTCAACAAATCCCTTAATTAATTTTCTCAACACTTGTCAAAATTAAAATATCTTTCTCAACAACACACATATATTTCCTCTTAAGCATTTACAGTCATTTTGCATTTTAATAACTCAAACCACATTTTAATCTTTAAATGAATTTAATCAATTAATCAATTCACTTAATAAAATAAATTTAATCAATTAGTTTATTTACTTTATAAAATAAATTTAATCTCAAGGATTAAGTTAATTTACCAAAAAAATTAAATTTAGTTAATTAAATTAAATTCAAGTTCTTAACAACATTAATCTAAAATAAATAAATAATCATTTAAAACATTTAATCATTAATTTTCCACAAAGCAAACCTTGCAAGATAAATAAACATCAAGGAAAACATGGACAACATGACCACAAGACATACCAAACATGGACTGACGACACACTGTGACTAAGTTTGTGGTTTGAAAAGGGAACCTTGTTACTTTCTCCCAATCAATAATACCATTGGGAAATGGACATGCTCAAACCTGTGAATCTAGGTGGAGCTGATGTCATGTACCTGCAATTCTGCAATCGAAGAAATGTTTTACATGTATATACATCATAACAGTCACACCGTGAAGAGAAATAGACAAAATCATAGAGTGCTTGCAAGCAAGTGATGTAATCTTGTCCTCTTCATCAATACTGTCACATCAAGACTAACGAAAAAAATATCAATAATCAACATATTAGCATATTCAATATTAACTCAAATAACAACTATGCTAATAAAAAACAAAACATAAAACAATAAGCATCCACATAATGTATCATCTAATCAAAATATAATGCCATCATCACTCCAATATTAGCGATCATAAAACAATAACAAGGTATCAAGGTCTATCCAAGTAAAAATATTGTGTAAAATCATAAGCAAATAAAAAACACATAGTAGCAACTGGAGGGGTACTACACAACTATGCAAGTCTCGTTGAAACACGCTTGTCATGCTGAACTCCTTGTCCAAAGAACCATAGCATGGCACAAATGGGGAAACCCGATGATAACTATCCATATAGATTAGCCCTTATTGGATTTAAAATAACTCAGATTGTTTTGTCGATGCAAGATTATTCTCTGACCGGGTATGTACAAGATCATGATGGGCCAAAAAGCGGCAATATGGTGGGTATGTGGCTAATGACTACCTTTTTATCCAGAATTGATGAAATGAAAAGGGTTTTTTAAAGAGATTCTCAACTTTCCATCGATATAAATTATGCTTTACTTTGAATTTAATAAGTATTTATTATTCATTTTCAATTCAAATTATGACTAAAGTCTTGATTGATAGGCTGAATGAAAAACATCTATAGCTTTGAAATGGTATCACATTTTTTGAATCCAAAACATGTGTCACATTATATGCTTCACATAATATAGGATTAAAAAAAGAAAAAATGAATTTCATGAAGTTTTGACCAAGTTAAGGTGGTTAGACATCAGTTTTTATATTTTTTAAAAAGTTGTAATAAAAATTCATAATTAATTATTTACTTGGAAAAAAATTACAAAAAAATATGCATCACATCGGGGCATGAGTTCTCTACTTATATCTAAAATTTTAGAAAAAAATATTATCATTTTATTGTGGTTAGGGTGGTAAGACAAACACCTACTTATTTTTTCCATGAAATTTAAGTACCAATGAATTGAAATTTCAAATTTTCACCAAATAGATTTTTTTTCTTTTAAAACAAACCTAGTATTTTAGAAACTACATTCAATTTGCTTCAGACTCTATTATTACATATTTTTGAAATAATATAAATAACTTATTCAAATTTTCACGTCAAGTTGCCTAACTCTAATTTTTTTTAATTTTTTTGCCACTTAAGAGCCTGTTTTTTCCATGATGATCTTGCACATACCCGACCCCTAGATGCTCCTACATCAGAGACCCGGGGTAGTTTTGAAAAGTGACTCTATCACTTCTTGAGAGTTAGAGGAAAACCAAGATGGCTAACCTCTGCTTCAGATAACCAAGTTGAATCTTCAACTGGCCTTCCCTTCCACTTCGCTAGATATTCATTGTACTACCTATTCCTGGTGTTTCTTCCCACATGACTATCCAAGACTTCTTTATTTTTTTCCTTTTCTACTACCATTGCTAGAACAGTCCAATGTGCCTCTACCAACTCATGCTCCTTATCTCTTTTGTGATACTCTATCAGCTCTAAAATATTAAATGCAAGTGAGACATGGATCCCACTCAGCAAATCAACCTCATATGTGTTCCTTGAGTCATGTTTCTTCAAAATATTACATGGTCCAAACTTCTTCATCTTCAACTTATTGTATGTACAAACTGGGAATCTTTGCTTCCGTAAATGAACCATGAATTCATCCCCAATAGAAAAATCCTTATGCCTTCTTTTCATATTTTCCTTCACCTTATACTATGTATTAATCTTATTAATATCCTCCTTAACTTCTCCATGCACATTCTTTATATGTTCAACAAAATCCTCAGCTTCAGTACTTTTTTCCCCTTCCTTATCCATCTTCCTCAATTCAGTAGTAGTTCTTGGACTACTCCCGTACACAACTTGGAATGGTGATCTACCAGTGCTCCTATTGACATAATTGTTGTAAGCAAACTCTGCCTATGGTAAAATAAAATCCCATCCCTTGGGTTTTTCTCCTACTAGGAATCTTAGCAAGTTACCCAAAATCCTATTCACTACCTCCATTTTTCCATCTATCTACAGATGATGTGTTGAGTTAAACTTCAAGTCAATTTTTAACTTCTTCCACAATTTCCTCCAAAAATACCCAACGAACTTGGTATCTCGGTTTGAAACTATGCTCTTTGGTAGACCATGTAGTCTTACCACCTCTTTGAAAAATAGTTTTGCAACATGAATAGCATCATTGGTCTTATGACATGGAATGAAGTGTGCCATCTTCAAAAATCTATCCACCACCACAAATATGGAGTGATGACCATGCTGTGTCCGTGGAAAACCAAGAACAATGTCCATGTCAATATCTTTCCCTAACCTTTCTGGTACATGTAATGGCTGGTATAGTCCTGTATTCTTACTTGCATCTTTCGCCATTTGACATATTCTATAGTTTTGTATAAACTTCTTCAAGTCCTGCTGCAATTGCGACCAATAATAATGTTCACCAACAATGGAAATCGTCTTATACCGACCAAATCTTCTTTCCAATCCACCACTATGCTTCTCTTTGATCAAATTCTCTCTCATGGAACTTCTAGGAATGCACAACTAATTCCTTCTAAATAGCATATCATCTTGGAATGTTAAATCCAACCATCTCATCCTATCCAATGTGATAGGATCCATGCAAGATTTCCAAGCCTCTATGAAATCAAGATTCTTCCAGATAAAGAATTTTTAGTTCATTGAACCCAGCTACTTCAACCTGTAATTATGTTAAAAAATTCTACCTCTTGCTCAAGGCATCTATAACTCCATTCAACCTTTCACTCATGTGCTTTAACACAAATGTATAACTTTGTAGAAATTCTACCCACTTCAAATACCTTTGGTTCAATTTTCCCTGACTATTCAAATACTATAAAGTCTAATGATTAGTAAACAAAAAAATTCTTTTGGTAACAAATAATGTCTCCACTTCTTTAAAGCCTGAACTATGGCGTAGAATTCTTGATCGTAAACAAAATATTTCTTCTTTGCATCATTTAGCTTCTCACTAAAATAAGCAGGAGGTTTACCTTCTTGACTTAAAACAAATCCAATGGCGTTGCCACTAGCATCACAGTCCACTTGAATCACTTTATTGAAATATGGGAGTGCCAAAATAGGCTACTCCATGACCTTCTTCTCCAAAAAATTGAAACTCTTTTCTACTCTTGAACTCCATTTGAATTATTTTCTATCCCCTATCATTGCCTTAGTTAGGAGTGCACATGTACTATTGAATTCCTTAATGAACTTCTGGTAAAAACTATCTAGACCATTGAAATATCTTACCTCAGTAGTGTTCCTTGGCATTAGCCACTCCATAATGGCTTTCACCTTTTCTGGATCCATTTTTAGATCCTCTACTGAGATAACAAATCCCATATACACCAATTCACATTTCACAAAACTACACTTCTTTAGGTTGATCAGTAACTTCTCCTCTCTTAGTTTCTCAAAAGTGTCTTGAATATGCATTAGGTGCTCTTCCAATGTCTTACTCAAAATCAAGATGCCATCCAAGTAAATAATGACAAACTTACTTCAAAATTATTTCAATACCTCATTCATGATTCCCATGAATGTGTTGGGTGCATTGGTCAACCCAAAAGGAATGACTAACCACTCATACATGCCTTTTGTGGTCTTGAAAGTTGTCTTCCATTTGTCTCCTTCTTTGATTCTAATATGGTGGTAACCACTCTTCAAATAATTTTTTTTGAAATACTCAGCCCCACTCAGGAAACCCATAATGTTGTCCATCCTTGGCAAGGGAAACCGATACTTAATGGTAATCTTATTAATGGCTCTCGAATCAGTTCACATTCACCATTCTCCATCCTTCTTACGTGCTAGTACTGCAAGTAAAGCACATGGACACTACCTCTCCCTAATCAATCCCTTTCTTAACAAATCTTGCACTTGTCTATTCAACTCTTCACTCTCTGTTGGAGTCATATGATGGGGGGCCTTATTTGGGAAACTGACTCCAGGAATCAAATCCATCTGATGACTAATATTTCTTACTAGTGTAATCCTTTAAGCACATTATCAGAAATAATACTCCAGAATTCATCCAACAAACCACGTACTTCTACAGGAACTTCGCTACAAACTTCCTTTTTAGTTCTTGGAATTAATGCAAAACACATGTGTTCATGTCTCATACCTTACAAGAATTTTCTTCCATCAACCAAACAAATTCATGCATTGTTGCATAATTTTTCATTTGCTTCCTTTAGAGGCTTTAGCTTATGTTGGACTCCATCCTTTGTTAATGAATAAGTGTTTGCATGTCCATTGTGTACTGCTCATCGATCAAATTGCCATGGTTGACCCAACAACATGTGACAAGTATCCATGGGTATCACATCACACAAAATATCATCCTTGTAGTTACCAATTTTGAATTTTATTAGGAACTATTCATTGAACAAGACCCTTTGATCCTTCTGCAACCATGCACTCCGATATGGATTCGGGTGCCTTCTCCTCTCTAGCTACAATTTGGTGACCATTTCTTCAGATGACACTAGATTGTCAGTGCTACCTTCATCCATGATGACATTGCAGAACTTGCCTTCACATTTACAATGGGTGTGAAAAAAATTCTTCCACTGATCGAGCTCCTTCTCTTCATTCATCAAGGCCCTTTTGATAGCAAGGAACTCACCCCTCGCTACATCTTCAGATTGTGAGGACCAAGTCTCTTCATCTACATGGGCTACTCACGCCTTTCCTTTAGGCCTCTTGGTTTTCCTCTCTTGGTGTTGTAGGCACTCATATCCCCTGTGTACCTCTTCACCACATTGGAAACATGTTCCTCTGAAACCTCCTCTTCCTAGTCTGTGCCTAGACCTTCCTCTACCTCTTCGATCTCCACTATTCTGATCATGAGGCTTATATGAGTCCTCTCTTTGCTGGTCTTGACTGGTATTGGATCCTTTACCCTTCTTATGATCACCACCTTGACCTTCATATGGTCATTTACTAGTATTTCCACCTCAACCTCCACCTCTTTGCTTGCTTTCAAACCTCTTTTTTAGTCATTCTTCCACCTTTAGAGAGAACTAATAAGCATCCTCAATGGTAGTCATTCTTATTAGTGCAAATTATTCATGTATGCTAGGTTTCAAACCATTAATGTAGCGAGCAACTTTGTCCTTGTTTTCCTCAGAATGTCCTATCCAAATTAGGACCTTGTGAAATTCCTTAGTATACTCCTTCACCATCCTCATTCCTTGTCGTAGGCTCTACATCTTCTGGAGTAGTTCCAATTCATAATCTATGGGTATGAACTATTTCTTCAATTTGGACACTATTTTGTCCCATCTGGAAATTCTTTCCCTCCCTTATCTCCCTCTTTCTAGCTAGACCTTTTTCCACCAAATACTAGCATGTCCCTTTAACTTGTTCTTTGCAAACTTCACTTGGTGAGGATATTCAATCTCCTCAAATTTAAAATATTCTTCCATATGATTGATCCAATCGATCAACTCTTTTGGGTTTAGGCTCCCACTAAAAGTTGAAACTTCCATTTTCAGTTTCTTTCCCAGACTAGATATTGCTCTTAGTAATCGCAAATCTCCAGGATCTACTTGATCTTGTTTTCCCTCCTCCAATTCCTCTTTTGTTTCATCATCACTGCCATCTCTTTCCTGATGTGGGTATGTGCAGGATCATGGTGCGCCAAAAAGTGGCAATATTATGAGGGTATGTGGCTGACGACTTTTTTTTCACCCAAAATTAATGAAACGAAAAGGGTTTTTAGAGGAGATTCTTAGCTTTCCAAAAATATAAATCATGATTTAATTTGAATTTAATAAATAATTATTATTCATTTTCTATTAGAATTACGACTAAAGTCCTCGATAATGTGATTGAAAAACATCTATAACTTTCAAACAAGATCATATTTTTGAATCCAAAACATGCTCACATTCTATGCTTCACATACTATAGGATTAAAAAAAGAAAAATTAAATTTCATGAAGTTTTGACCAAGTTAAGGTGGTCAACAGACGAGTTTTATATTTTCTAAAAGTTGTAATAAAAATTCATAATAAATTATTTACTTGGAAAAAATTACAAAAAAATGCATCACATCTGGACATGAGTCCCTCTACTTATATATAAAATCTTACAAAAAATATTATCATTTTATTATGGTTGGGAGGTTAGACAGACTTCTTATTTTTCCTTGAAATTTAAGTACTACTGCATTGAAATTTCAAATTTTCACCAAATAGATTTTATTTATTTTTAAATAAACCTAGTATTTTAGAAACTATATTCAATTTTCTACAAATTCTATTCTTACATATTTTTGAAATAATATAGATATCTTTTTCAAATATTTACGTCAAGTTGCCTAACACTGATTTTTCTGAATTTTTTGCCACTTAAGGGCCTATTTTTTGCATGATGATCTTGCATATACCCATGTACTTCTCTCCCTATTCAGACCTCTTCTTGCAAGGCTTGCATCTGACTTCTGAGGGCTCTGTTTTTGTCTCTCGATGGATCTCTTCCTCCACCACCTCTACCTCTACCTCTACCTCTACCAAGCTGGGCTAGTCTTGGAGGCATCTTGATCTCAACCTACACTCACAAATCCTACTGCAACAAGCTTACATTCAATGCTCTATTACAGACTCAAGAACTCCTACTCATATACCACTTGATGAGGGGTCCTCCCCTTACCTATAGAATCTTGTCACAGAAACATAAAAAGAGCAACTAGATGCAAGAAGAGAACATATATTTTATTTATTACTAGAAGAGATTAAAGAGTTTGTGCCATCCTATGGGTTGCTTATTAGATGCATCTACAGATTTGCAAATCTGATTTCACCTCTCTGTTTTGCACTATAAAATAATCTAACACTTCTCCCCCATGCCACTTTCCCTATACTCCAGTGTTTATATTTGTCTCAAACTTTCTAGGTTGGCCTTGATCTTTCTCGCTCTTCATGTCATAGTTTCCATTATCATTCAATCAGCTTTTGAAATCACCAAGTCATTATATCATTATCAACAGCTAAACTGAGTTTTCCAAAGAACATGTTTTACACAACAACGATGTGGAATACATCCAATATCACTTTGCCAAGTGCCATGAATGAACTCGCTATCCATTGCTGTTGACCATCTCTGTTCATCTACCACTTTTGAAATATCGCCAAGACTTTGGGAGATCTCTCTCTTAAACCCCCATGTCACATTGATAAGCTCTTAGCGAGATATCATTAGAATGTCTAGGAGACATCAAAGGATCTCATACCAACACCACCTTGTCACACAAACATCGTTACCACCACTCCTTCGATGAGACACACCCTATTGAAGAGACTTGGAAGTATCACTCGCCGACACCATAAGGTCACCTTGACACAACAATCAACTAAGCCCACAGTCCTCAGAATGTCGAACATACATAGAATGTGGAACAAACATGGAATGCCGAGGATACATTCATGAATGTATTACTGACAAGCGTGACTCTTGCTCACATAGCTCCACTGCACTCCAACGGTATGTCGAAGAGAGATCCTCAGAACTCCCATTGACACTGCTTTGTCTCTTCAATGAAAACAACAACACTGAATCAGGTTGTTGAAGAGACAACTATGCAAGTCTCACCGAAACGTACTTCTCATGTTGAACTCCCTATCCAAAGAACCATAGAATGTTGCAAATGGGGAAACCTAATGCTAACTATGCGTACAGATTAGCCCTTATTGAAATTAAAATAACTCAGATTATTTTGTCGATGCAAGATTGCTCTCTGACCTCTTGATGCTCCTAAGCCAGATGATTATCCCTTCTTCATGTCAATTCTAATTAAATGATGACTATTCATTTTTAGAATGATAAGTGAAGTTTTATATATCCATTTTCTATATATATAATTTTTTAAGTTATTATTCAAAGGATTAAATTCTAAACTTGCCTTCTCTATCTATATGTGACTTATTGGTCTACCTATATGATATGGAGAATATATGATTAATCAATATTTAACTAATAATAATCAACTAGAACAATACATTTGAAATTAATATGATTATAAATAATAATTCAATAATGTAATTGAAACTCTAACATTCTACATCTCATATAGAAAGTACAAATCTAAAATATATTTACCAAGTACATTTCATCTATTAGTTCTTTCACAATTTACCTTTAAATAAGTGTTGATTAGAAAGCTTTGTGATGATGTTCTCTTAAATGATATTTGATTAGTAAATATGACTCAAAATATCCATTGATTCTTGTATTTTAATCTACGATTCAAATATCTGATTTGACATGTGCATTTGTTTGATTTATGATTGAAATTTGATAGACAAATTTCAATATGTTTGTCAATTTTAAATGTTATTTTATTTCCAATCAGTGAAAAATTGTAGTCACTCTCTAGTTAAGTGAGCCAACAATATTTTATTTAATATTTATAATTCAAAAGTAATGATAAAGATTTTTAGTCCTACACATAGAATCCTAAAAAGCAATGTTTCAAATTTTCTGATTTTAAATTGAGATTTTTAGAAATTCAAATATATATATGAGTACCCTTAGTCATACTAAATTGACTAAATGCATATTTTGTATCCAGTACGATGAATTGTTCATCCAACTTGCTGAACTGGAATAAAGTCTGACAGTACGCAAAGGAGTCCGGAGGAGCAGACTCACTGGTTACCATCGATAGAATTCAAGTCATGAAATGAAATGTGCACGAACAATGGATCTGTCCAAATCTCTATCAATGTTGTTTGAATTGTTACGTGCATTTCCAATCACTTGTCTACCAGTGTTTGATGTTCCAAATTTAAGCGCTCATAATGCAATGCCAGTCAAAAATTTGTCAACATCGGTATCATGAAAACATGTACGTTCAATAATCAATCTTTTCAAAGCCACAGTAAGTCGAACCAGCCAGAATTTTTTCATGCAAAATTCCATGCTAATTTCTGTAATGATGTGAACTCCATGGTTTGTCGTTTTGGAGAGCGATGGATGGTCTGTTTGTACCTTGTTCCGTGAAGAAATTGCACATGGAGTTCACATCTCATTTCAAAAAGCCGAATGATTTTTTTTTTGGTTTATATAATTAAGTGTGGAAAAAGAGGATTGTGAAAGTGGTTATTTGTATAATCAATAAGTCAATCATGTTTATCCATAAATTCTAGATGTTTATCCATAAATTTCATGGCCAGCTCATTAGATACACAACCGAAAATGAGCTTTTCAATGTGGGTGCTAATGCTAAGGACCTTTTGAATAGGATTGATGTTTCTCCTGTCCAGCGTAAAGCATGTGAATGCTTCTAGTGTAGTTTTCTATAGTAGTTCCACTAAGATCAGACAATCTTTTTCAGATTTTCCTTGATGGCCTGCAACTCACTTTCTAAGTTATTGATTATTTCTTCTGACTTCAAGGTGTCCCAATTGATTTCCAAATGCCTTCTATGATGTCCCATTGTTGTAACAATATTCACACAACATTATATAAAAATTGAAGCAGAACTTAACAATTTATAATTTATTTAAAATATTTTTTAGTTTAACAAGTCCTAAGAATCTCTTTAAACTATAAATTAAAATAATTGTTTTACAATTGAAGCTGAAAAAGAGTAGAAGGAAATATTATCATTATAGATAGACATTTTTTTCTGTTATTTTCTACATCTCTTCAAAACATTTAAGGCTAATAGATGATTACTAGAATTGATTATACTTACAAGCTAGGTCTATGAGAATTAATAAATGTGATGTGGAGTTGAAAAATATTTAGTTTATGATATGATTTCGATTGAAAGATGTTGCTTGACTTTGAAATAATAATATATGGAAGATGTATCAAAATAATAATATATGGAAGATGTATCTTGATTAGCTTAATAAATTATATAAGTAGAGAATATTTTTAATGACATTTTATATTAAGAATATATGAAAGAGATGGTATAAGATGGAACCAATGAACCGTACAGATGAAAATGATCTCTAGGGAGTCTAGTTTCTAAAAGTTTTCATCTTTTTGCAAGAAAATGACACACTATCTTTTATCAATACAATAGATTTTTTTGTCAATAATATCCTTTAACTAGGGCTAGTACATTGCTTGAATTGTAAAATAGTTTTATACTAGCAAGAAAAGGCCTATGAATATAGCTATCACATGTAGTTTAAGTAAATTATAAGTCACATCCTCAATGGTTATATAATGTTCTATCTCAATCTCAATATGAATAGAGAAGAACTTGAAAAATCCACATAGTCAATTTAACCAAAAACTACATACTATAACTGTTCTTTTGTTTATTCAAGGTTATATTTAGGGATCAAAGAAGATAAAAATATCCACTTCCTATGAAGATCAAATATTTTTACTTTAGCTAGAAATTGTTGATTTTTAATATTAACAAAATGAAGATATACTTATAATAGGATTGAAATTTGTG
This sequence comes from Sequoia sempervirens, assembly GCA_007258455.2. Lineage (NCBI taxonomy): Eukaryota > Viridiplantae > Streptophyta > Pinopsida > Cupressales > Cupressaceae > Sequoia > Sequoia sempervirens. The sequence continues at coordinate 20,418,333 of VDFB02137365.1, forward strand.
GAAGAAAATGCAACCATCTATTTAATACTTTGGTACATTGTAAGGTGCACATAATATTATATTTTGTGGTGTTAAGAGAAGGGATGATTATCCCTTCTTTAACTCAATTCTAATTAAGTGACATGTTTTTTTTAGAATGATAATTTAAGGTTTACTTATTCATTTTCTATGCATATACATATTTTAAGTAATTCTTCAAAGGATTATATTTCCCTTCTCTATATATGACTTATTGGTCTACAAATATATAAATATACATTTAATCAATATTTAATTGGTAATAATCAAATAGAACAATATATTTGAAATTATTATGACTATAAATAGTAATCCAATAGTATACTCCAACCTCTAACATTGCTCGATTCCTATGAAGATCAAATTATTTAATTTACCTATAAATTGTTGGTTTTAATATTGAGTAAATAAAGATGTACTTATAATAGGCATAAAAATTATGTGAGAAAGGTGACCATCCATTTAAGACTTTAATGTATTTTAAGGTAGAAATAAGATTAAACTTTGCGGTGTCAAGAAAAGGGATGATTGTCCCTTCTTTATATCAATTCTAATTAAATGATAAGTAAAGGTTTATCTATTCCTTTTATATGCATATAATTTTTTAAGTTATTATTCAAAGGATTAAATTCTAAACTTCCCTTATCTATCTATATGTGACTTATTGGTCTATCTATATGATATGGAGAATATATGATTAATAAACATTTAACTAATATTAATCAACTAGAATAATATATTTGAAATTAAGATGATTATAAATAATAATTCAAGAATGTAATTGAAACTCTAATATCCTACATTATCATATCGAAACTAGAAACCCAAAATATCATAGTTGGTTTAATCATGAAAAATTATATGCTACATAATTATAATGATATTAGTTGTTACTACAAAGTATATAAAATCTTGCATATAACCTTGATAGGAAAAAAATAATTTACCTACAATATCCTTGAACTAGAGCTAGTACTAAGCTTGAATTTCATATTAATTTTATACTAGCGAAGAAGGGCCTATCAATATAGCTATCACATGGATTTTAGGTAAACATTAAGTCATATTTTCAATGGCTATATGATCATCTATCTCAATCTCAATCTTGATGGGGAAGAATAAACAACCATTACTTCATTTATTCAAGGTTATATTTAAGGATCAAAGAAGTTAAAAATGTTATCTTCCTATGAAGATAAAACTATTTTATTTACCTAAATATTATTTAATTTTAATATTAAGTAGAGAGACACTTCTAATGGAAATGAAATTTTATGAGAGAAAAGGTGACCATCCATTTAAGACTTTAATACATTATAAGGTGGACATAAAATTAAATTTTGTGGTGTCTAGAGAAGCGATGAGTTTTTTATGTCAAATATAATTAAGTGATGGATATCTATTATTAGAATGATACTTGAAGGTTCAACTATTCTTTTTTTTTTGTGAATATTGTTTTTCTAAGTCATTATACAAAGGATTAAATTTTCCCTCTCTCTACCCGTGACTTATGGGTCTACCTATATATAACGTGAAAATAATATGATCAATCAATAATTTAGATAATCAATTAGATAAACATTATTGAAGTTTGTAGGCATGGGAAAAATTATAGGCAGGAGTTCTAGAGGCTTTGCGTTTGTGAGCTCTTATGCTACTAGAACATCTGTGCTAGAGGTGGGACCTGATGAAGATGATGAGGCAAATGGAGGTGTGGATGGCTGCTTGTTGGAGGCATTGGCCATATTCTTGTTGGTGGAGTTGTTTCCCTCTCTTCCCGTATATGTTGTTGTGGTTGTGGGTGAGGAATTTGACTACTACAAGATTCTTCTCGTGTGGTGCCTTCTTCTGTTCGAGCCTTTCTCTGTTGGGGCTCCTTTTCTTGGGCTTTCTTTTGTCATGGATTTGGCTCTTGGTTTCTTGGAGGTTTTCTTGGTGTTGGGTGTGCTTTGTGGGTGGACTGTAATGGGTTTTTTTGTGGTAGGAGTTTTCATTCTTTCAGACCTTGTTGGGTTTGATGGTGTTCTTCATAGTTTTTCTCTCCTACCCTTCTCTCTATTTTTTGGTCTCCTTCACCTGGCTCTAGTCTTTGGTTTCCCCTATGGCTTGTAGAATTTGCTTGCTTTGGCTCTGGCTTTCTCGGTGGTTTTCTTGGTTTTGGGTATGGTTTGTGGGTGGAATGTGATGGGGTTGTTTGTGGTAGGATTTTGCATTACTTTAGACCTTTTTGGGTTAGATGGTGTTTTCATGGTTTTGCAATCCTTCTCTTCTCTCTATTTTTTGGTCTCCCTCGCCTGGCTCTACTCTTTGGATGCCCCTATGGCTTGCATCCTTTACTTTCTTTCATGGAATCTCTTGCTTGGGTTCTTCCTTCTTATTGTTGGGTTGGTGTTGTTGGGGCTTCTATGGAGGCTTCCATTTTTTGGCTGGACTCTGGGTCCTTTGTTGGTGCTAGGATTAAACACTTTCGGTGGGCTAGTATGCTTCTAATGTTTTCCTTGATTTCCTAGTTGTTTCTATTGTTCCTCTAGAGTGGGATGATCCCTTCCTAGTTCATTTTTGGGAATTTTCTTTGTTTTTTGTTCCCCTGTTGGGTTACTATGCTTTTCTTTCTTTTACAGGGGTTGATGTTTTCTAGGCTTGTGTTGACCCTCCGTGTAGTTTTTCTAGAGGTCATTTATCTTTTGTCCTATGTTTATGTTTTCTTAGTTGGGTTTTTTCCAAAGAAATTTTTCATGGCCTAGTTATTCTTGGAGTTGGATATTTTTTATGCTACCTTTATGCTAAAGTAGAGTGGTTTGAAAGATTTTTTGCTATTGGAGTTGTCCACGAATGATTTGGGTTCTATGGCTTCTCTTTTTTTTTCTACAGGGTAGGTGGTATTCTAAGTTTCCCTCTATGTCCCAGTGGGCTAAGCCCCCTTAGGGTTAGTGGTTTACCTTTGAGGCTTGCTTTTTGAGGGTGTTGGCCTCTTACCAAGTTTTTCCAAAGGGTCGTATGGCTGCTTATTCTGTTGTTGCACTGGTCTTCTTCTCAGATCCTATGGAGGTGGATTCAGCTCCTATGGAGGTTCAGTTATGAGGTGACTATCTTTGGCTTCCTCAGTTGTTGATCCTTTTGAGGTGGAAACTTCTCCTATGGAGGTGGAGGTTGAGGGTTCTGGAGTTTTCAGGTGGTAGTGGACTTGGTGGTCATAACATTCTCTCCAATAGAGGGGATCTCCTTCCCGTTGAGGTGGATTTGGAGTTGGTTTCCTGGTTTGCACAGTGGCTTTGTGTCCAATGGTCTATTGTGCTCTCTAACTCCCCTACTGAGGTGGGGTTGTTGGAGTTGATGGTGTTTTTTCTTAGGGGTTTGATGGTGTCTTACACCATTAAGCAGGTTATCTTTCTTGGCTCACTAGTTTCTTCCATGAGTGGTTGGTTTGTTGATTACTAGCAGATTCAAGTGGATTCTTTATGTTTCTAAGTGTTTTTGATCCCGGTTAAAACTAGGTTGTTAAAAGGTTTTGGGCCCTTGTTTGTTTGTTTGTTGTAACCTATGTAGTCATGTTTATCTTTTAGAGGCTTTTGTTGTCCTGGTAATGGTTTGTGTTTTATCTTATTTGCAACTTTCTTTTCTTTGTGAGGTTGATGATTCCCCTCAAAACCATTATGTATTGGATTTCAAGTCCCATCAAAACTTGTTTAACCCCTAATAAAAAACATTATTGAAGTTAATATGATTATCATAATAATCAAATAACATAAACCAAACTCAAACATTCCACATTATCATATGAAATAATGAACCTAAAATATCATTGTTGTTCTAATCATGAAACATCATATGTTGATTATTATATTGATATTTGGTGTCACAAAAAAGTACGTAACACTATACATAAAACCTTGATACAAAATGTAATAAAGGTAACAACACATGTGTGCCTTAATTTTTTTACCAGGACTTAGATATTTTATTGACTAAGAGATCTGACATCATTGAATCCTTTCTCTCTTCCTTTTAAGGACCTTTAACAATAAAATAATATTGAGTTGAATCAAAGGATTCCACCTCTTTTATTTAGAAATGAACACTAGAAATATATATTTAAGTTTCAACTTAGAAGTTGTGATGTTTATCATCACGACAAGGTTATCCCACAAATTTGTAAGGAACAAAGAAAGATAATCATTAAGCTTGATTTTAATTGATGTTAACCGGCATACAAAGGCATGACAAAAGCATTCAAGGGGAACAATCATTTTATCTCGATACAAGCTATATTTTTAAAAAATAGCTTTTTATATGAATAATTTTTTTTTTATTCAAGGGGTAAACACTTTTGACCAGAGCTATGAACCGGAATACAACCATTCAACAATACCACCCGAATGGGGTTTGAACCTTTATGGCAAGAACAACAATGCCACCATTAAACCAACACAGCATGCCAATACCGGCTTTTATATGAATAAATTATTTGCATGAATTTTTTTAATTAAAAATTCTTAATTTTATCTCATTATTTATTCTGTATAAACTCTCAAGAAATATTTAAAATAATTTAATATAAAAGGAATTAAAAAATACTATATCTATATTTTCTACTAAGTTTAACATAATTATTAAGATATATATATTGAGAAATCAAAATAGTGGTAAAATAATTAATTACAATCCACTAGAAAGATTTTCATTTTAAGTTTTCAAAGATGAAATATAGAGACATTAAACTTTTCATCTTGGTTTTTTGTAATTTCTAGAAAATTTTATAGAACTTGGAAAGAAACCTACATAAAATGTTGTCAATGAATCCATGATCAATAAAGGGTGAAAATATCCATCTTCCCATAGATCACACAATCTCTCATTTCAAATGTAGGATATAATTTGAATGTTAACAAAAGAATGATTGCCTAGTTAAAGACATAATCAAAATAATTTGGTATAAAAAAAACACATAACACAAGATTTACACTAAGAAACATTTTCAAGAACAAGCCTAATAAAAAATAGAATGAATATTTATGTATTTACATTAAAAATTATAGTACAATAAAATAAATTCCTAATATTATTGCTCAAACAATTTCAACTTACTTCTTGTATCTATTTTAAAAGTGATTTTGTATCCTTTTATACTTTACTTTCTCATCTCAAACATTTTTGTATGGGAAAAAAAAAAAAAAAAACTTATTCACTATTTTAGTTAATAGACCTAAGTGAAAATTTTCCATGTGGGTGCCCAAGTTTAACTTTGAAACAAGTCATTACAACCTCAAAGGGAAATAAAAAAAATTCCATATAAAATAATTAAAAATAAATTCTCTTCATGTTACCCCTCATTATATAAATTTAAATGATCTTTAAAAATTAATATATTCTCCACACAAGACACAAAAACTATGTAGGAAAATATTGCACTACATAGAGTGTGGAATTTCAATTTAAAGTGAACAACAAATTTATAATTTTAATTTTTTTACACAATGTGTACATGATGTAGTGTCATCATGTGAACCAAAAAAATCATGGAATAGAGGCATGGAGATTTTTTTTAGAGGAGATTATGAACTCACGAATATTATAAGTTTTGACATGTAGTTACAAGTAAATAAGTCACCATAATGTAGAGGAACTTGAATTAAAGGTGCCTAATTTACTCCATAAGAATTGTAGTAATAGGAAGCTACAATATAAAGGGAGGCTACTTGCTACAACTAGAGGTTGTTCATTGATGCAAGAGCATCCTTGGTTCTTTGAAATCCTGCATCAACCAAAAAATATTTTCATCTCAATTTTGTTCTTGTTCAGTTCTTGTTCAATTCAAGTTGGTAGATTCAACATATTTGGTCACCGAACACTATGGATCTATGTTTTTATCATGGACATGTTCATTTTCCTTATTTTAAGATTTCAAAATGATTGGATCTTTTTTCTGGAAAGTTATCACTTTTGGATTAGGTGACAGTTTCTTGAACTGAGCACTGAAGTAGTTTCAAGCCTAACAGCTAGTTTTTCCTCTTATGGATCCTTCTCATAACTTGCAGATCCTCGTGATGTGCTCTCAATTGTTCTGTTGAGTGTCCCTAACCTTAATTTAGGTCGACACTTCATCCTATGCACTTGCCAAGGAGAAATTTAAATTTAAGGTCAACCTATTTCATGCACACATTACATTTCCTTCATCGGAGATTGTAATGATCTTTGGCCAACACAGAAGATTCTAGATCTCAGGATGTGATATAAATCATTGTAATATATCATTAGGTTGGAAAGTAGATGAATATTGGAATTGATATATAAGATTTCAGCTTGTATTAAGGAGCATGTAGGAATACTATATTTTGAGCATGTTATATCAGGCTTGTGAACCCAATCTATGAACCCAGATGTTGTCGGTTGATTGTAACTGAAATTTCTGGTAATAAGAATGTTTGAATCTTCATTTTCCTCCATATTCCATGTGGATTGTGTTGTCTAACTCTTGTTGCATGGTCTGGATTATTCTCTTTGACCCCCTACATGCTAATTTTTCAAAAAAAAAGATGCATTTAGAGATAGAGTCTGCGAGGTGTGGACTAAGGATCCGACCTAAAATTGTAGAGGACTTGTGTAAAGATTGGGAAGAAGAAATGGTAGAGGAAATGGAGCATGGAAATGCAGACCCAAATGATGGATATGTTGAGAGGAATTGTTGCTAGATTAGAAGCAGTTGAAATGGCCCAGGAGAGGTTGACAGTTGATGATGTGAGTGATGAAGAGGTAGAAGAATGGAAGAAAGGGAAAGAGAAGATCAACCTAGCCTGGATCAGGGAGAAGAGAGGTTCATAAGAGCCCTAACTAGAGTAAATACTAAACCACATTTCAATCCACCAGATTATAGTGGTAAGTTGGATTCAGATGAATTGCTTGATTGGATAATGGAGATGGAGAAGTACTTTGATTTTGATGGTACCAAAAGATAAGAAGGTGAAATTTTCTTGTGCAAAGTTGAAAGGACATGCATCCCTTTGGTGGGAACATTTGCAGACATATAGGAAAAGAAGAGGAAAGGAGAAGATAAAATCATGGGATCGGATGGTGAATAAGTTAAAGACGAAGTTTATTCTTGCTGATTATCAAATCAGTTTGTTCTAGAAGTTTCAAAACTTGAAGCAGAAGGAGTTAAGTGTTACTAAGTATACTAAGGAGTTCAAAAAGTTGAATATTAGATCTAGACATTCAGAGTATGAGGTCGAGCAAGTAGCTAGATATGTGAATGGCTTCAAGTCGTCTATATAGGATGTGATCAGTTTGATCAAGTTGCTAAGTGTGGAGGAAGCATATCAATGTTCCCTAAAAGTAGAAGAGAAGCTAAATAAAAGACATGAACAGAGATAGAGAGGAAGAGGTGGAATATTTTAGAGAGGGAGAACTTTTACTGGAGGAGGAAGAGGATCTTTTATAGATCAGAATAAGGATAAGGAAGTTAGTAAGAATGATAATTTGTATTGTAGAGATGATGGAAATTATTAGCAGAGAGGAGGATATGGTGGTTACTAAAATGAGGGTTATAGAAAAGATGATAGAGGATCGGAGAAAAGAGTATTCAGGGGAACTTTTTTTAAGTGTGATGGAAAAAGACAGAGCATTTGGATGTAATCAGGGAGAGACAAGTAGAAAGATAGAGAAAAGTAGAAGAACAACCTTTGCTAAGGAGGATCATGCTGGATCATCTAATAAACCAGAAGAGGGAGAAGTGTTGGTGAACAAAAGAGTATTGTGTCAAAGTGAGATGGAGTAGGAACTGTTGTAGAGAAAGAATTTGTTCTGAATCATATGCAAGGTAGCTGGTAAAAGTTGCAGAGTGATTATTGATAGTGGAAGCTCTGAGAACCTGGCTTCTAAAGAAATAGTGACCAAATTGAAGTTGGAAAGATTGAAACACCTGAAGCCCTATTGGATAGCATGGATTCAAGATGAGCATAAGATACTGGTAAGTGAATAATGTTTGGTGAAATTGAAGATATTAAATTATCATGATGAAGATTTGTGTGATATCATGCCTACAGATGTATGCCATGTTTTATTGGGAAGGCATTGGTAGTATGATAGATAGGGTATTCATGATGGAAAGAAGAACACATATACCATTGTTTGTAATGGGATGAAGTAAACTTTGTTGCCATTAGAGGATGTTCCTAAAGTTGAGATTTGTACGAATGCTAGAATTTGTTTGGTTGATGGAAGGATATTTCTTGATGGAATGAGACATGAGAAAATGTGTTATGCCTTGGTTCCTAAGAATGTTGAAGACTTGAGGCATGTAGAAGAATGAAGCTATTATTTCAGATAATGCCCTTGATGGATTGTCACCTGTGAGGAGTATTAGTCATTGCATGGATTTGATTCTTAGAGCTAGTTTTTCTAATAAAGCAACACACTAGATGAAACTGGTAGAGAATGAAGAGTTAAATAGACAAGTGCAAGAGTTGTCAAGGAAGGGTTTGATCAAAAAAATCTTAAGTCCTTGTGCAGTACCTGTTGTGCTAGCACCTAAGAAGGATGGAGAATGGAGGATGTGTATAGACTCTAGATCCATAAACAAAATTATAGTGAAGTATAGATTTCCTTTGACCCAGATGGATGAAATTATGGATTGTTTGGATGGAGATAAATACTTTACAAAGATAGATTTGAAGAGTGGATATCATCATATAAGAATCAGAGAAGCAGATGAGTGGAAGACAACATTCAAGAAAAATGAAGGATTGTATGAGCGGTTGGTGATGCCCTTTGGACTAACAAATGCATCGAGTACTTTCATGAGGCTGATGAATAAGGTGTTGAATAAATTCTTGGGTAAGTTTGTGATTGTCTATTTAGATGACATCTTGATTTTCAGTAAGAATAGAGAAGAACATTTGTTGTATATAAGACAAGTTTTGTAGAGGTTGAGAGAAGAGCAACTATTGATAAACATCAAGAAGTGTAGTTTCATGAAGGAAGAATTGGTATATCTGGGATTTGTGATATCTATGGATTGATTGAAGATGGATCCTAAGAAGGTAAGAGCAATTGTTGAATTTCCTACACCATCAAGCATTGGAGAGGTAAGATCATTTGATGGATTGGATAGGTTCTACTAGAAGTTCATTAGGAATTTCAGTTCTATTTGCAATCCTATGACAAAAACAATGAGAGAGGATAAGAACTATTTTAGGTGGACATCTGGAGTAGACCGAAGGTTTGAATTGTTGAAACAAAAGGTGACTAAGTAGCCTATGTTGGCTTTACCAAACTTTAACTAGGTATTTCAGTTAGACTATGATGCAAGTGGAAATGCAATTGGAGTAATATTAAGTCAAGAAGGAAGACCAGTAGCTTATTTTAGTGAGAAATTGAATGATGCTAGGAGAAGATATTCAGTGTATGACTAGGAGTTTTATGCCAGAGTTCAAGCCTTGAAGAAGTGGAGACATTACTTGTTACCTAAGGAATTTTTGTTGTATAAAGATCATCAGGCATTGCAATATTTGAAAAGTCAAGGTAAGTTGAATCAAAGACACATGAGATGGGTGGAATTCTTGCAAAGTTATACTTTTTTTTTGAAACATAGGAGTGGAAAGTAAAATAGAGTTGTTGATGCTTTGAGTAGGAGAAGGAATTTACTAGGACAGATGATAGTGGAGGTATTAGGCTTTGATGAATTGAAGAACTTGTATGAGGAAGACCTAGATTTTGCAGAACCTTGGAGAGCTTGTAAAGAACCAATCTTTGAGGATAGGAGTCAGTGGTTGGAATATTTCATTTAGGAGGATATGTTTTAAAGAGGGAATCAGTTGTGTATACCCCAGAGTTCAATGAGGGATAGCTTGGTGAAAGAAAAACATAGTGAAGGATTGGCAAGACACTTTGGAATTGATAAGACAATAGCATTGGTAAGTGAGAATTACTTTTGGCCACAGATTCATAAGGATGTTAAGAAATTTGTGTAGAGTTACAGAGTTTTTCAAGCTGCAAAAGGGAGTAGTTAGAATGTTGGATTGCATAAGCCTTTGACAATTCCAGAAAGACCTTGGCAGGATATCAGCATGGATTTCATACTTGGCTTGCCAAAAACACGAAGAGTTAATGATTCTATATTTGTGGTGGTGGATAGATTTTCTAAATTGAAACATTTCATACCTTGTAAGAAGAAAATAGATGCAGTACATGTAGGAGACTTTTTTTTCAAGGAAGTGGTCAAATTGCATGGATTATCCATGATTATTGTTTCAGACAGAGATACAAAGTTTGTTGTTTACTTTTGGAGGACACTTTGGAAGAAGTTAAAGATAGATTTAAAGTTCAGTTCTACTTTTCACCCATAGATGGATGGATAGACAGAGGTAATAAACAATATTTTGAGGAAATTATTGAGATGTTTGATTGGAGAGAAGATCAAAAGTTGGGATTTATTCCTTGCACAAGCAGAGTTTGCTTACAATAATTTAGTGAACAGGAGTACCAGAAAGACACCTTTTGAGATTATTACTGGAGATCATCCTTGAGAGGTATATGAAAGTTACGAGACATCAGTAAGGAAGATACAAGGAGTGTAGAAGCAGAGGAATTTGTAGAACATATAAAGAAAATTCATACTCAAGTAAAGCAACAATTGGAGGATATGAACCAAAAGTATAAGGAGCGAGTAGATGAAAAGAGGAGACATAAGGAGTTTGAATTTGGAGATGAAGTGATGGTGTATTTGAGGAAGGAAATATTTCCATTTGGAACCTACAAGAAGCTCAAGATGAGGAAGTTTGGACCCTATAATATTTTGAAGAAATTTGATTCAGGAAATGCATATGAAGTAGAGTTATCAGATGGTGTGGGTATATCACCTATATTCAACATTGTAGATCTACATTAGTACCATGAAGATAAATTTAGTGAAGACAGTAAAGAAAAATTGGAGAAATAGTTTTGTAAACAACAATAAGATGAGATAGAAGAGATTTTGGATATTAGAGATTGGAGGAAAATATGTGGAAGATAGTACAAAGAATATCTTGTGAAGTGGAAAGGAAAACCACTAGAGGATTCTTCTTAGATTTCTCAGGATGAGGTAGACCGTATTGGTTTTCCTTTAGCCCCAACAATGTGAGGGACTCACTTTTCTTTTAACCCCAGATGTTTGATGTAGGAGCATCCTTGGTTCTTTCCAATCTTGCATCAACCAAAAATATTTTAATTTCAATTTTGTTCTTGTTCAGTTCAAGTTGGTAGATTCAACATATTTGCTCACAAAACCCTACGGATCTATGTTTTCATCGTGTACATGTTCATTTTCCTTATTCCAATATTTTAGAACGATTGGATCTTTTTCCAACAGTTTATCACTTATGGATTAGGTGACAGTTTCTTGAACTAAGCACTGAAGCTCAGTTTCGAGCCTAATGGCTAGTTTTCTCTCTTATGGATCCTTCCCGTAACTTGTGGATCATCGCGATTTGTTTTGAATTGTTTCGTTGAGTGTCCCCGACCTTAATTTAGGTCCACACTTCATCCTATGCACCTTCCAAGGAGAAATTAAAATATAAGGCCGACCTATTTCATGCACACGATACATTTCTTTCATCAGAGATTGTAATGATCTTTGGCCGACACAAAATATTCTAGATCTCAGGATGTGATATAAATCATTGTAATAGATCATTAATGTTTGAATTTTCATTTTCCTCCATATTTTGTGTGGCTTCTATTGTGTAACTCTTGTTGCATGGTCTAGATTGTTCTCTTTGAGGTCCCTTGTGCCATGATTGCACCATTCATTGAATAAATATTGATGCAAGAACATCCCTAGTTGTAAACAAATCATGTATTAGCCAAATAAATTTTCTCTTTAAAATTTAGTTTGTAGCTATCTTAGAAGTTTCTTCCACATTTTACCATTGTGCCATTTCTTAGATCATGGAGCAAGATATTGGTTCTACATGTGGTCATTTACAACATATGTAGATTTTATTGATTTGCATTCATTTGTAGAAAGATATCACTCTTAGAATTTTACTATCAATTCTCAGATAGAGCTTTCATGGCCTATCTGGCTCATATTGGTTGTGTAGACCATTTTTGGAACATAGAGAGATTAATGGAACATCATTCAAGGAATTTTAGGTACAAGGGAACTTTCTTGGAGATCCAAAATACATTTCCATTCCTGTTGAGTTATCATTTCATTTTTTATTTTGACCTATTCATCTGATCTTACATTGGGTTTGTAACCCTTAAGGCTAATGTAGATCATAATTGGAGCTGGACATTTATATTTAAGGTCATTTGTAATCCTTTGGAAGGATTTAGTTAGGTAGTTTATAGATAGAAGAATATTTCAATTTGTCCTAGTTGGAAGTTGTGATAAGGCCTTGTTCCAATTGTAATATCTTGTAATGCCCTTATGGCAGGCCTATGAGCCCTAGTTATTTTTCATATGAGGAATATGATGCATGTAAGATTGCAAGTTGTTTAATTAATGATAATTCATGTTTTTTGAGCATTTTCCTATGTTATTTCTACTATGTTGAACTCTAGGATACATAGTTGGACAATCCTTATTGGATCCTCCATCCATGACTAGATCAACTAGTGTCAAATAAAGTTTATGAGTATTGAGAAGCCATTCCTTGTGGTGAATAGATTGCCAACCTGAGAAAGACCACATGTGTTTTCAACTAAGCTCTCACTGTGAGGCAATTGAAAACCTTGTAGCTAGATCTCCAAATTTGGGTAGTTGCAATGGATCCAAGGGGAGAGATACTACTAAGGAGAGCACCTAATATAGAAAATTTTGTTGGATGAATGGATGAAATGGAAATGATGAGAGAAATGAGAGTTTTATTAGACACTATAAAAGAGGGTAGGAGAAGAGTTCTAAAATTGAAACATGTGGGAAAAAGTAATGATGATGAATTAGATCATGTTGTAAATTAGAACAAAGAAACACTAGAAAAAGAAGAAGATTTAAATTGGGTAAAGATGTTAAAATCTATTTCCAAGATTGGTAGGAGACCTAGGATTGAAAATGAAAATGACACAAGAAATTTAAACCCTGAGTAATTGATTGATTGGAACATTGATATGGAAGAATAATTTCAGTATGAAGAAATTGAATATTTGAAAAGAGTGGGATTTGAAAAAACTAAGTTGAAAGGACATGCTACTATGTGGTGGAAGGAAATTGAATTGGATATGAATAGGATAGGAAAGGATAAAATCACAATGTGGGATAAGGTGGTTACAAATTTTAAGAATCAATTTATACCTTTTGATTATGAACTTGAATTGTTGATAATACTGTAAAACTTGAGGTAGGAGAAGTCTATGAAGGAATACACTAAAGAATTCTAAAAGATGGTCATTAGAGCTAGACATAATGAAGCAAGAAAAGAGAAGGTTGTGTGGTACATTAATAGACTAAGAACAAACATCCTAGAAGAATTGAGCTTGGTGAAGATGACAATAGTTGAAGAAACATACCATTTTACGTTAAAGGTAGAATAAAAGATGAGCAAACAGTTTGAAAAAAGATAGAGAAGTGCAAGAGGAAGATTCCAAAGGAGTGGATCACAATATAGAGAGAGAAGACCATACAGAGAGAAAAATAATGATGGGAAACCCTATAGTAGTGAAGAGAAGGAAATTAATTTATATTGTTGAGGAAGAGAAGACATAAATCTCTACCGTAGTGATAAAGGAGGTCATAATTCCTACCACAATGATGGGTATAGTAGAGATGAGGAAAGATCTAAGAAGAGACCATTCAAAGGAACCTATTTCAATTGTGGAGGTGAAGGACATAGAGAATTCCTATGTCATTAGGGAAGTACCAGTAAGAGGACTTAGAATACCAAAATAAAAGCTCATATGGATTAAGAACCTATCAAATCCCCTAATTTAACTAGGAAACTAGGGAAAGGAAATTCATTAGTAATGGGGAGGGATTTGATGCATGAAGAAGTAACTAAGGAACCACCATAAAGAAAGAATTATTTCAAGACAAGATGTAACTCCAAAGGAAAGGTATATAATGTTATCATTGATAATGGTAATACTGATAATTTAGTTTTAGAAGAGCTGGTAACCAATTTAAATTTGAATAGGTTGAAACATCCAAAGCCCTATAAGATAGCATGGATTTAGGATGAACATAACATCTTGGTGAATGGTTGTGTTTGGTGAAATTTCATATAGGGTCATATAATGATGAAGTGTTGTGTGATATTCTGCTCATGGATGCATGCCATTTACTATTAGAATATCATGGAAATATGATAGGAAAGCAATTCATGATGGATGGAAGAATACTTACATTGTGACTTCAAATGGAAAAATAACTAAATTGATACCTTTCAGAGAAGAGAACAAAAAGGAAGTTTGTAGCATTTACAAACTATGTTTGGTAGATGGAAGGAAGTTTCTGGAAGGATTGAGGCATGAAAAAATGTGTTTTGTATTGATTCCAAAGAAGTGTGTCAATCCAAAGATAAAGAATTCTACCACAAAGGAGGTAGACTCACCATATAAATAAGTAGTAGAATTGTTGATAGAGTATTAAGATAGCATATCAAAGAATGTACCAAATGGACTTCCACCAGTATGAAGCATCAATAATCATATATATCTAATATTAGGAGCAATTTTTCCAAAAATAGTAGAACATAGGATGACACCTACAGAAAATGGAAAGTTGAACAAAAAAATATAATAGTTGTTGAAGAAGGGATTGATTAGAGAGAGCTTAATCCCATGTGTGGTACCTATTGTACAAGCACCAAATAAATATGGAGAGTGGATAATGTGTATAGAATCAAGAGGAATCAATAGGATCACTATCAAATATAGATTCCCATTACCAAGGATGGATGAAATTATGGACTATTTGAGTGGAGCAAAGTATTTCACAAAGATTGACCTAAAGAGTGGATATCATCAAATCAAAATTGGGAAAGTAGATGAATGGAAGACTATATTTAAGACTAATGAAGGGTTGTGTGAATGTCTAGTGATTATTTTTGGATTTCCTAATGCACCTAGTACTTTCATGAGGTTGATGAACAAAGTATTGAAGAAATTCTTGGGTAAGAATAGAGAAGAACATTTATGGAACATTAGACAAGTATTAAAAAAATTAAGGGAGGAGAAGTTGTTGATAAAAAAAAGAAGTGTAGCTTTATGAAGAAAAAGTTGGTATACTTGTGTTTTGTCATTTCTAAATTGGTGTGAATAAATGTCTTGTACCTAGTACATTCACTCACTAGATAATTAGTGGACACATTCACATGTTAAGTTTACATAGGCTCTACATAGGAGTGAATTTGTACCCCTTACACAAATTACCCTTTTGCACACCCTCACATTAGAAAATAAAATCTAAAGGCGAAATTCCACATCACTGAACTGGCTTCCTTCCACTTGGCATCTATCTTTTGTGTTAGTGAGAGAATTTATGTCAAGGAAACACGCATGATGCATAGATGTCCTTGCAACATGTTAGCATTCCCAATAGATTCGTGCATCTGACGTTGACATAGGCGTTAAACAATCCTGATTGGGGATAAATTGTAACATTCCTATTTGACCAACTAGCTTGAAAATGCCTTATTCTTCCCCATTCTTCCTTCAAATTATTCCATTCTCATTCCATTTGATCTCTAATATTTTGCAATCTCTACACACATTCTCAAGCCATCTCTTAGTATTTTCCAACACTCACTTCACTCCCAAGCAACATTTTCAACACACCATTGCAACAATAGCATCCTCCCATCAACTCGACATAACAAGTGTGAAACAAGACATTGAAGCATGGGTTGGGAGTCTTGTGGGACCTCCTTTCATTGTAGTTACGACTAGGGTGATCTTGCCAAGTCAATATTCTCCTCCATTGGCTAGTGAGCATTTGGGTGGAGGTGGTAACCTTTTACTCCTATCCTTTGTGATTTGGTTGAGTAGCATTGTACTATTTTGTAGTGTGTGTTGCTCTCTTTTCTTTCCTTTATCACATATTCTACTTTGTTGCTTTCTGGATGTCCATGGAGGTGAAAACACCAAAATAGGGGTCTAGTTGAGGTAGGCCCCTATACAACCCCAACAATTTTCCCTTTCTTGCTTGTGTGTAGGTGAAAGTATGTGTAGAGATCGCTAGCAAACAAACACTTTTGTGAGATTATCTTCATCACCCTAGATTTTATCTACCTATTTTATCATCTTTGTCTTTATCTCTCCTACTTTATTATTCTATTTTTCCTGTTAAAACCAACTAGCTAGGTTGTTAGTTAGTTTTTGAGCAGTTTCTATTACATTCACTATTTTTTGATTGTATGGATTCTAGTGCACTCGAGAGATGCTAGCATGTCATTTTTTCATCCGAGCATTGTGCTACCATCCTCAGATAGAGAGTTATTTCTGACACAGTACCAACTCAAAAAACATTCTTTCCTAGCCCAAACCTAAATTTTTTATTTGTAGAGTGATAAAAGTACATTATAGTCCTCATCATTCTCGATCCTTTTCTAAAGACACCTTTTAGAGTGAGGTAAGTTAGGGAAACCCTTTTCTCTCTGCTCTCCATGACCGAGAGCCTTGATGTGGTTGGTCCCCCTCTCTTACATTTTTGGTGAACCCAACGTGAATCAATAACTTCCTATTCATTGGTGTTGAAACTTTTCCCTTGTACCTTATGATTGTTATAAGCTTGAGTGTTTTAAAGGTTTATGAGCATCACAACCTAGTCCATGAAATTTGGGTACATTTTTAGGAGAAGTGTTCGACACCTTCTAATGGAAAAGATGGTCACTTTTGGTTTCTCTTCAGGCCTTTTTGTCAGATCTGTCATTGTTCTATCTACCTAGGAGTAGTTGATGGGTGAGGTAGGATTCTTCGATGAGACCAAGCACGTCCCCAATCCTCCTGCATCTCCTACACCATCGTTAGTAGATGAACACAAGGCTATTCACATTCCTTTAGAATACATCTCTACCATTAGCAAAGGATTGGGTGACTTGGAGAATCACTTGGGAAAGGACCTAAATTTGACAAGAGCCACTTGGGTTATTAGCGAGATAAAGTATGTGGTGGGAAAAGATAAAATAGGCATAGAACCCCTGGCTAGTCTCTCTAGTCTAATTGAAGTGTGTGCCCCTCCAAACAACCCTAACATTATACTATGGGCTGCTCTCAAATACCATGAGAGATAGTTAGGAAAGTTGATGCCTCCCACATCTGTGTAAATGGCCGACATAGTCTCATCGATCAACATACTGTCTACCTCTAAGAGATCTAAAACTATCAACGCAAAAATAATACCCCTAGGTTTTAGCTTCAGCTCTCCTATAACCTCTAGCGGTGGGGGATTCGGTAGTGGCCGTGGCTTCAATGACAAAAGTGGTGTTGGAAGAGGTTGTTTTGGTGAAGGCCATGGTGGTGGCTTTGGAAGTGGAGGTGGTTTTGATGGAGGCCCTATTGGTGGCAGTGGATTTGGCAGTGGGGTGGTGGCCCCATTGGTGGTTCCAGAGGTGGCTCTGATGGTGGTTCTAGAGGAGGTCCCACTAGAACTTTGTCATCCCAAGACCCTATTCTAAACACCCTTCTTCATAATATGGTTAAGATGCAAAGCCAGCTGACGAGTCTCTCCCAAGACTCTGTCTAGCCTATCTTCCAACCCTTCTAACATAGCCCATTTTCAGTATAAATCCTAATCACTCCCTTCCCACAAGGAATGGAGATTCCCAAATTTAGGAAATATGGGGGAAAAGGTGACCTGCAAACGTATGTGTTTGCCTTTAATGCCCTATGAACAAATTTCTTCCATCATGATGCATTGATGGCAAAACTATTCCCTCGATGTCTTAAGGACACAACACTTGAATGGTACTATTCCTTACTTGACAACTCTATTTTATCATTTGATCAACTTGTAAATAAATTCCTCTAATAGTTCCAAGCCAACATCAAACCGAAGATGAAATTTTTGGATCTCGCCCGATGCAAGCAAGGGGATAATGAGAAGACAATTGATTTCATAGCATAGTATCAAGCGCTCTTATCATAGATCTCATACATACTACCTAATTTTGATGTGCAGAAGGTGTTCATAGGGAAATTGCAGAGGCCTTGGTAGGAGAAGTTTTCCCTTTTGAAATACTCTTCTTTCATGCATTTGTGTGCTGCATTAAACAAGAATATCAACAAATGATATTTTATTTTAGGGGATCCTCCTCGCACTCCCATTCAGAAGGAAATTCCATTGTATTGATCTCTAGAAAGGGTAAGGATATAACGAATGTAGTAGCCGCTATGAATTATAATGGCCTTAGATGCAATAGAAAGTTCACAAAGTTAGTAGAATCTTATTCTTCCACCTTGCATAAGTTGCTAAAGGATAAGATCATAACCTTGGAGAACCCTAAACCTCTCAAGGAACCATACCCTAGTTGGTATGATGTGAATAATTTCTATCAGTACCATCAAGTTAACGGAGATGATACCGAATTTTGTATGTGCCTACGTCACAAGATACAAGATCACATCAATGATGGTACTATTCATCTCAATGGGAGTAAAAAAAATGCAAAATAATTGGTAGCAAATAGTGAGTTGTAGATATACATAGACATGCTTTTATCATATTTTTCCAACATGATTATTGATCCTTTTGATTCTACCACTCGGCCCAAGGCATATGTTAACATGGTCATTATTACTCCTATCATGTAGCCTATGATGGGATCATCAGATGTGACATTCAAGTTGTAGTATTTTCCCTTGAACAACAAGCCCTCTCCCCTCTACATTCCCACTCGTGTCAATGGAAACATTGTGATGGGGGTCTTAGTCAACCCCATGAGTTGAGTGAATGTCATTACAGAAGAAATGTTGTGGCTCAATACATTACATAAAGGGGAGTACGAAGAAATGAAATCTACCATCCGTATGCATGATGGTCTTTCTCTCAAGTTGTATGGCTCAATAAC
The DNA here is from genome assembly GCA_007258455.2 of Sequoia sempervirens. Lineage (NCBI taxonomy): Eukaryota > Viridiplantae > Streptophyta > Pinopsida > Cupressales > Cupressaceae > Sequoia > Sequoia sempervirens. The sequence continues at coordinate 20,437,334 of VDFB02137365.1, forward strand.
TTTGTTTGTCCTAGTTGTACCTAAGGTTGTTGACATAGTCTTTGATGTTATTCCAAAGTTAGATTAATTTAGGTTGAAGTTAGGCATACCTTGGCTAGCTTCCATGAATGGAATCACCTCTTTCATTCATAAGTGTTTGAAATTCTCCCATGAAGGTGATGTGCATGTGGTGCATGACACTAGATGCCAGTCATTGGTGTCCCATGGGGGCTATTCATTAGATTATTTTTGGCCTACCCTAGTTGGTTTTCTTCCCCCAAGAAGAGAGCTACTTTACAAGAATTATGTGAAGTATAAGATCAGGGACAAGAGACAGCCAAAATTGACCCTTCCTGTACACATCAGCCAACTACTTCCTCTTCTCGAAAGGGAAAAGAGAATCTATCCCATCCTTGGGATGGCTCTCCCACTCCTCTTACCAGAGGAGAGTTTTTCATGAATATGACTTGCTTTTACCCGCTAAGTTCAATGGTCCCGACTTGGCGTAGACCCAAGATTAGAATATCAAATCTCCCTAGTAAACCACTCAGACCTTGGTACTACTTGTATGGCAAGAAAAAGGGTCCTTGTGAGGAATCCTCTATGTATCAGCCTCTACGGCCTCCAAATGCTTCTACCCCTAAAGTAGTAAGCAAGAAGAGGTCCGCTACTAAGGCATTAGAGCCAACTCCCCCTAATGTTTCTCAATATCTTCCTCCTATTCTCATTTAGGAGCCTGTCCCTCCACTGAAAATGGTTATAGTGGACACTCCCATGGTTGAGCAGGAGTCTTCTTTCCCTTCGTAGAACCCACTCTCTAGCTCGAAGAGTCACAAAAACCACCTTGCACATGAGCACAAGCATCAAAAAAAGGCTCTTGTAGCTAAGCATTCTGCTTTGCAGAAGAAGGAAGAGGAGGCATCCACCCCTACTTCAGAGCCTCCTAATGTGTCCACCTCTCTCCTCTACTCTTCTTCCATTCAATTGAGTTCAGTCTCACTTCCTCCTCCCATTCTATGTAAGTGCACCTGACTCCAAAAAGGTGTAGGTTTTTATCACTCCTTTGGTCGAGTCGCCCCTATTGATGTCCATTTCGGACATCCCATTATTCCCTAAACACGTAGATATTATGAATACTTCAATGGTATCTATCATGGTTTTCTCTTCCTCCTCTTCCTCTGTGCCTCTTTCCTTATTTGTGGGGAGTTCACATGCCCCAAAAAAGTAGAAGGTAGAGGATGGCCCTTCCAACAATGGAGGGTGGAAGAGGATCCCACCTTCTCCAAAGTGTGGTCTTGCATTGGCTTGTTTTGTCTTAGTAATAGAACCAGTCCTGGCTTCCCTTGAGTTTTTCATATCTCTCGAGTCATTCAGTGAGCCAAGCTATGAATCATGGGTACAACCTTCTCTTTCCTCTGAGGTACAACATTACACTCCAATAAAGTGCATTTTTTACTCTCTCGATGAAGTGTCAGCCTTGTTAGTGATTTTCATAAAGTCATTGACCATAGCTCCACAACAACCTAGTGGAGAAGACTTTGCAGGGCCTTCTTCCTCAACCCTTATTGCTAGAGGATTGGAAGCTCATCCTATTAACATTCCACCACTATAGGCTCGTCCATCTTCCCCTTATGACGATCTAGATTGGGAAGTGGATGACCTCTTGATCGCTTAGTGTTAGGGGGAAGCCTCTTCTTTATTTGTAGATTAGATGTGTCTATTTTGATCTGTACCCCTGTGATTGTGTTATGTGTTCCTGGTGTTAGAACTATAAAAATTGATATTTTCACATGTTGGTTTCACTCATAATCTTTCATGTGAGTCCTACCTTTGATGCATTTCCCTCTCTTCGTGCATGTTTTCTCCATATTTTTCCATATTTCCCCTTTTGAATCCATTGGGTCTTGCATATTTCACATCATGGTTCATCTCAATGTGACACTTTCTGGGTCTCCCCGACCCGTTTTGCTAACATTTGGGTGTGCAGGGTGGTTGGTAGGACTTCTTTGTTGTCTTGGAAACCACATGTATGCATTTTCTGTCAGTGTCAGGTTGTGGATATCGGAAGAAAGTCTTAGTGAATATCGATTGTCACACCGACCGCTTCGTATAAGTTTTCATATCGGAAAAGGTTTTTACATTCAACACAATGTCACAACAAGTTTCTATTGTTACGCCGACCGGTGCCTAAGCGGTGGTTTCAGTGAGAGTTTAATCCTTTGGAAAAGGGTCATTGCGAGGAGGTATATGTTATAGCGACTTTTCAAGTCGAGGATGGTGTATCGCTATAAGTTATAGCTATCGATGTAAGGTCATGGCAAGTGACCTTCGGTCTCGCCGACCTTACACATTGATCTACTTTGATGTACATATCGCTATAACTTTGGCAGTGTCTTGGTGCACATGTGCTCCCGAGGTGACTTTCGGCATAATATGGAACTCTCTACATAGAGTCTCCCTGAGTGTAATGAGCTACAGTGACATAACAAAAATGTAAAAGGTTTTCTTTCGATATAACTAATGACTTTCTATGTAGTATCTCACTGACTGTGGTTGGCTATACCGAAATGAAAGAAAGGAATATGGCTACTCCTTGACTTTGATGTAACCATTGGAATATCAAAGTGACTTGAATATTAGTGATGTCTTTGGTGAAGCTTTGTTTAATCTTTGAGACATCCCCCCGAAAGTGATAAGCTACGGTGGCTGTGAACAAAACAAAAGGGTTGCTTCGGTGTGAGATGTGCCCCTGTCTCGGCGAATGGAAAGTACATAAAGGAAATATATTTCGATGAAATTTTTTGAATCTATATGACATCTTAACGACAGTCGCATGCTATAGCGATATGAAATGGAACAAAAGGCTACTACATGGCTTTGGTATAATGTGCGGGTAGCTACGGCGAATGTGAAAACAATATTCAAGCAGAACAATAAACATTTGTATTGCCTTCGGCATAAGTTGTGATATATCTCGCCGACTGCTTATTGGTAAAAATAGAATTACAAATCACTGAAGCTGACATGAATTCATTTTGGTGACCATTGCAGGCCGACATATTTGGAGCCCGATTTTCATGCTGGGCTGACATGATGTTTTATTTGGATATTCTTCTCATGCTGGTTTATATATAAACATGATGTAATTTTTAATTGACCATCAGAGATTAGATTTTTGATACATTGCAAACAGATACAATAGAATAAAATTATCAAACCAGAGGCTATTGTTGCATAATTTTCACAATGGAGGTATTTATGGGATTCAGTTGATGTTGCTGCATTTTCTGATGTCAGTTATCTGTTGAATTAAAATGAAAATACTGCTAAGTTGTCTCCATGATTGATTTTTCTGGTTATTTAAGTTGACATAATAAGTATATGATTGATTTATCAATACACATTTTCTATATTCATGTGATTAATTAATTGGTTCTTTCAAGTGAAGATTAAATCCTTTTATTGATCACAGTAATCAGAGAGATTCATTGTGGATTATTGAAGTAGAACTTAGCAGTCACATTATTGCAAGTTTATACAAGTTGTAAACACATATGTACGAGATAATTTGTGTTTTTCTTAGAAAGTGATGTTCATCTTGATCTCATTTGACTCTGCCTACCCAACAGGGCACTAGTCTCTGCATTTCACTATTTGAATCCATTTCAATTTCTTTATATCTATTAATTAAGCATTCTAGGATTTAGACTAGAACGTATCTATCAAGTTTGGTTTCATTTGTTCGATGTAATCTGCCATTGTGGACAAAGCATTCCAGAAGGATAATCATATGATAAGCCTGCATTGTTCAAGATAGGTACACCTACCTTGGTCTTGCAGCACTAGAAGAGTAGAAGGTTTAATTGTTTCAAACCTTGTTATGTTACCCTGAAGTTTCGTGAAATCTTGGCAACCTTTCATGGTTCAAACCTGCATTTTTGAGAGCTAACAAATTGGCGACTCCGCTGGGGAACAAACAGAATCAGAGCCTTAATCATAGAGTCAGAAATATTACATAGACTTCGCTGGGGGACTATAAGTATTAAACATTTTCTCACTTTCTAAAAAGTGAGTGGCGACTCTGATAAAGATTTTGCATTTGTGCAAACATGAATGGAAGGAGATCTCAATATAGGGGAGGTCATTCTAGAGCTTCTACTGGTAACAGTAAATGGACACACAAGGGTGACAAGGCTGACAAGGGAAAAGGAATAAAGGAAGCTATGTGCATGACAAATAAAGATAGAACATTTAATGCACATCTTGAGACTTATGATCATTATGATTCAAGTGCAAAACCTTGTTCTCCTGAAGATCAAAGAAATCCTTTTTCTTCTCACGATTCTCAGAAATAGGCAGAGTTTGAAGCTAGGAAACAAGCTGAGTTTGAAGCTAAACAAGAGACTAAACGAGTCAGAATTTAGAACCATGAACTCTCAATTTGAGATGAAGCAAAAGCACTGTTGGAACAAAAGGAGAAGAGAATAAGGGAGCTGGAAGCTAAATTACTGAAGACCCAACTTAATGATCAATGATCTAGTGGCCCAAAGTATGTCCCACCTCACAAATAGGGCAGTCATGGTGCAGGGCCTTCTGGTCCACCTGTATCCCCTCACCGTCAGGGTGGGAATCACTACAAGTAGCCAAATAATCCTCTTCATATCCCTACACAGCATACAGGTATGTATCCATCGCCTGGTTAGAATTATATCCCACATCATAATGCACAATACAATAATCACATGCCTCAGTATCAACATCCACCTATTCCTCCCTCTCACCAATATGTAGCAATGGTCAGGTAGTTTGATTTGGCAGGTCTCAATCCATGCCCTTACCCTATGGATAGTAGCTGGAGAGGTATGATTCCCAAGTTTACAGGAAGTAATGCAATCACTGCTGAAGAGCATCTAAGGAATTTCAATGTGGTCATTCAAGACATAGGTATGTCATATGAAGATTTGTACATGAGGTTGTTTATGATGTCACTTATTGAAGATGCTAGGGATTGGTTTAACAGCTTGCCAGCATATTCAATCAATTCTTTCCAAGTATTTCAAAATAAATTCTTAGAACAATTTGGGACTCAAAGTGCTCTGGATGCAGCTCTTCATGAATTGGTGAAGATTCAAAAATATCAGAATGATTCAATTTATGATTTCAACCACAAATTTAACAAGTTGCAAACTAAAGTCCCTCCTGAATCAAGGTTGTCAGACTTTGCTGCATTGAGTATTTATTTAAGTACATTTGATCTGAAAATAGGGTACGAACTGAGAAATAGATTTCCCAGAGACTTTGCTGAAGCACAGAAAATTGCATTGACAATTGAAAATAATAGGAAGGCTACTGGTATAGTTAATAAGAGAGACAACCCCAAGTCTCCTCAGCAAAGCAATAATTACCAGTACAGACAAGAAAATACTTACAGGAATGAGAACAGAAATGAAAGGCCAAGGCTGCATGATATGCCTTACAATACATATTGGAAAGATGGGAAACCTATGGCAGCCAGGTCCATAAATAAAGAAACTCCAGACCCATTGAGCAAGAAAGGGACTTACATGGTGAGTAATAGTTACTTTTGTGAAGTTTGCAATCAACCACACTCTCCAGACTATTGTGTTGTAGCTCAGAAGATGCAAGAAGAGGGAATGCTAATAGAGGATAATGGAGAAGATCACACCATATATTTGACTTCAGATATTCTTCATTATGTTGAGGAAAAGGATGTTTCTTCAGAGGATGAGGGCAATGAATATGATGTCTCCAATCAGAAGTATAATGTCCATATGGCTGGGCAATAGATTTTTTATGATTCTGATGAAGATTACATAGAGCCACATCTTGTTAAGGCAACTATTCAATACAATGTGAGGAGACCTACAGTAGATGAAATAAAAAGAATTATTGTTGCTGCAGTTGAGCAAGCACGAAGTAAGTACTGGTTGAGAAACAGAAAAGTAAATGAGCCAGATGGAGTTCCTAGGGGAATTTTTATAAAAGATTAGAAGAAAACACAGGAAAGTGCAACAAAGCCAGGAAATGAACAGTATGATAAAATTAAATAGAAGTCAGTCCAGAATAAGGAAGTGAAGGAATTAAATAAAGAAATACAGATGCCTGAGCAGTCTAGTAAAAAAGAAAAAGAGGAAAGCAAGAGAGAAGCGCCAGAATTAAAGAAGGCTATCAAGGTGGAGGGCTCTTCTTTTGATCTCACTCAGGTATTGTCCTAGGTAAAACCATCTGTTCCACTTCTTGAATTAATGAAAATTAAAGAGTACAAAGATGATGTTGTTTAGTTGATTACAAATGGGAATAAGAAAAATGTGAATAGTGAAGATATCAACAAGGAGGAAAGGATAAATAATTCTAAGGTTTGCTTGAATGATATTTTATCAACTCCTCCACAAGTGGATCCATTCTTCACCACGTTGCTTATAAATAATAAATTACTAAGAACTGCATAATAGATTTTGGTGCTGCTATAAATATCATGCCAGTAGGTGTTATGAAGCAGCTTGGTATATGTGTTGATATCACTGGGGGCAAGTCCTATGCTATGGATAATTGACCTGTTCCTGTAGTTGGTATTATAAAAGATGTTGAAGTCAAATTGGCTACATACCCATAGGAAACATATAATATAGACATAATAGTTATTGATACTCCTCAATTCGGGATGCTTTTGTCAAGACAATGGACTGCAGCTGTAGGTGGGAATGTTCAATTTGATTTATCTTATGCTACTATACCAGTGAATGGTCAGGAGGTCAAGTTATACAGAGAGCCAAGAATTAGCCAACTTGTTGAAAGTGTGCCACAAGATTAGATCAATTTTTTATGTGATGTTGATCTAGGGAGTTTTAGGATTGAACCAGCTCAGCCAGAGTTAATGAATAGTGACCCAATTGAGAAACATGCTACACTTGATTGTAATGGCATCTGGAAGATGTATTTTGATGGAGCTTGCAGTCAAGAGGGTAATGGAGCTAGGATTGTATTTGTTTCACCTGGAGGTATTAATTTCAAATACTCTTTCCTGTTGGAATTTGAATGTACAAACAATGTGGTAGAATATGAAGCTTTACTGACAGGTTTGAACATAGTTGTGAAACACAAGATTAAGTTGTTGGTTGTTCTAGGTAATTCTGAATTGGTTGTTTCACAGATTAAATCAAAATATGTAGCAAAACACAAGAGATTAAAGAAATATAGGAATGTTGTATGGTATACAATTGAATTGTTTGATGCATTTTCGATTGAGTGGATTAATAGGTCGAAAAATATAATGGCTGATTTTTTGGCAAATGTGGCATTAAAGAGAGATGATATCACACTGGCTGGTGTATCACAGATTGAGTTCAAAATGAGGCTTGTTGTTCCTGATAACATTTATAGTTGGCAAGTTTTCAATGATGATGATGATCTTTTGAAATTTCTTCACTGTATAGATCAATATGAAGCATAGGAAATTGACTTCAATGCTTTTGTTGAGGAAGAAGATGGTAAACAAACAATGTTCAGAAAAGAAATATTGCAGCTCAAAACAAATAAATTTCCCAAAGGTCTGGTGGCATTGGAAAGGGTATATGATGGAAATCATCGGTCCCTTCGAAAGCAGACTCCAGTCAAAAGAGAAGATGTGGAAGAAATCAACTTGGGGACTAGCATAGCACCAAGAAAGGTGTACATTGGAAAGAAAATAAGCCCATTAATTAGGCGAATGCTGATTGAGTTGTTGAGAAAATACAAACATGTGTTTTCCTGGTCATATGAAGATTTGAAAGCTTACAGGGAAGATTTGTTTCAGCATGAAATTCCATTGAAGCCAAGTGCCAAGCCTTTTAGAGAAAAGCAAAGGCCTATAAATCCAACTTTGGAGTGCAAGATGCAGGAAGAATTGACCAAGCTCAGGGATGGAGGAATTATTAAACCAATCAGACATTCAACCTGGGTTTCAAATCTGGTTCTTGTGAGAAAAAAGAATGGTGACATTAGGTTGTGCGTGGACTTTAGAAATATGAACATGGTGTCTGTAAAGGATAATTATCCTTTGCCCAATATGGAAGCTATTTTGCATAAGGTAACTGGGTGTGAATTATTATCTATGATGGACGTATTTTCTGGATACAATTAGGTCAAAGTTAAGGAGTCTGAGCAATACAAGACAACATTCACAACTCCTTGGGGAACATATGTGTACATAAGAATGCCATTTGGTCTCACCAATGCTGGAGCAACCTTCCAAAGAGCCATGGATGTTGCATTTGCTGATTTGATCAACATTATCATGGTGGTGTATCAAGATGACCTGACTGCTTATTCGAAGAAGGCTGAAGATCATGTGCAACATATTGAAAAGGTATTTATTAAAGCTCTTGAATATGGTATTAGTTTGAATCCAAAGAAATGTCATTTTGTAGTCACAGAAGGTAAACTCTTGGGTCATATTGTTTCAAAAGAAGGAATTAAAATAGATCCTGAGAGAGTTGAAGCTATTGATAAAATTCCTATTCCCAAAACTGTCAAAGCTATACAATCGTTCTTTGGTCAAATTCATTTTATCAGAAGATTTGTTTCTAATTTTGTTGAGATCATTAAGCCCATATCTAAAATGTTGAAGAAAGGACAAAAGATTGATTGGACTGCTGAACCCTTGGATGCTTTTATGTCCATGAAGAGGGCTATCAAAGAGGCTCCTGTTCTTAAATCTCTAGATTTTACACAGCCTTTTCATATTTTTTATTTTGCTTCAATGCATACTATTGCTACTATTATGTTACAAAAAAATGATGATGGTTATTAACAACCTGTGTCTTTCTTTAGTAAATCATTACAAGGGTCTGAAATGAAGTATGAAATTATGGAAAAGAAAGCATTTGTGTTGGTGAAAGTAGTAAAGGCATTCAGACCATATCTTGTTGGAGCAAAAGTGATTGCTTATGTCCCTCATGCTGCTATCAAAGATATTTTAACACAATCTGAAGTCACAAGGAAAAGGTGCAGATGGATCAACAAGATTCAAGAGTTCGACATGGAAATACAAATCACTAAGCTGGTTAGAGGCCAAGGTTTGGCAAGACTAATGGCAGAAACCAATTTTGAGGCAAATCAAATCTATAATGTTGAAGAAGGGGCTACAATTACAAGCATTGAGCACACTCCATGGTATACTGATGTTATGCATTATCTTAAATACATGAAGTGTCCAAATGGGCTTAGTGATAGCTGAAAGAGAACTCTAAAGTTGCAAGCATCAAAGTATGTTTTCATTGATGGAGATTTGTTTTGGAAAAATAGAGATGGCGTATTATTATTATGTCTAGATGAATCATAGGCCAAGCATGTTCTAAGTGAAATGCATGAAGGGTTTTGTGGAGGTCACTACTCAACAAAGAAAATTGCACGCAAGATTCTCAGGGCTGGTTATTATTGGCCAAAAGTTTTTGGTGATTCCTTTACACATGTGAGGAAGTGTGAAGCTTGTCAAAAAAAATTTGGTAAATTGAAGTATCAGGGTGCTTTACCACTTCGACCTTTGCAAGTTGATGCCCCTTTTCATCAATGGGGAATTGATTTCATTGGTGATATACAGGAGAGGTCAAGTGGAGGACATAGATGGATACTAGTTACCACTGATTATTTTACAAAATGGGCGGAGGCAGTCCCAACCAAGCAGGCTACAAGTAAGATAGTGATTAATTTCCTGATGGATAACATTATCACCAAATTTGGTACACCAGTAAGGATAATCATAGACAATGGGATGTGTTTCAGGTCAGATGAATTTAAAATCTTTTGTGATAGGTTTGGCATTACTATTTCCTATGCAGCTCCATATCATCCACAAGCAAATGGTCAAGCAAAATCTAGCAATAAAAGTCTTTTAAAGATTATAAAAAGGATGCTAGAAAATAAGAAGAAATCTTGGGATTCAAAGCTAAAACTGGCTATGTGGGCTGATAGGATCACTGTGAAGAAGGAAATTGGAAAATCACCATTTGAATTAGTGTATGGAGCACAAGCTAGGATGCCTCTGCAAAACTTATTACCAGTTTATAAGTTTGTTTTACAAGAAGATTTGGAAGTCCCTGAGCCTATGGAAGACAGAATGGAACAACTTTCTAAGCTTGATGAAGGAGAGAGGCCCAAAGTCAAAACATGAAGTTACAGGCACATATGAAATATCTATAAAGGGTGATCCCATAATAGTGGTTTACAATTTTTGGCCAAACTGGACATTGAAATTATTATTTTTAACTAAATCTTCACATTCGGGCACCTATAGCGGCTAAACTGTGAGGAATTTGAAGATGGTGTAAACTAGAGTCTCATCAAATTTTGTCTGTAGATTCTAAAAATATAACAGATTTTTGGGGAATCCAGGTAAAAGCCTGCTCGTCTCCAGAATGTTTTCGAAGGCAAGCAATTTTAAAAGAAATTTGTATGGCATAAACTTTTCCTTTGGGATAAGAATTCTAATTCAGCACCAATTTTGAATTTTGAAAACTCACGTCCTCTAGGGTGCTTACATACGGTTGAATGTAAACTGTTAGAATCATTTTTTCCGCCAATCGGGTTTCAAGAAGTCGAAAATTACCCGTTAGGACTACGGCTTTGGCTGCATGGCGTGGCTTTTTGTATATGTCCAGGAATTTGAAATTTTTGGATCGAGGACTTTAAATATACGTTTGTCATGGTACCAAATTTTTTTGATAAATATTTCTAAATGCCACGTATGAGAGAACGAAAATGGTGAAAACTATGTTTTAATAGCTTGAAAACCAGTAACAAGGTAAAGGCCATATTAAAATTATATTCATTGGATAGCTTGTTCTAAGGAATACCATAATCATTTGAAATAAATTTTAAATGAATTCATTTGATCCCCCAAAATCTAAATTAAAAGTGATTTTTTATGAGCATTTTGATAGGTGTAAAGGAGACGCATTTATAGGTATGGTTTAAAACTAGCGAGGTTCTATCCAAGGGGGTTTGATCTAAGGTGATTTGGTCAAACCCTCTTCAATTGGAATCCTTAAAATGGAACTTTTTAAGGCTTAAATCATTATATTTTCTAAAAACATGTGATTTTAGCTAAAATTCGTTCCTCTCAGGAATTGTAAACCACTATTATGACTTCACCCATTTGATAAGAAGGAAAAGAATAGAAAATTTGAAGAGAATGACTTGGTGTTGATGTGGAATGCGAGGTGTTAGGAGAAAGGAAAGCATGGAAAATTTGAAGCTCTCTGGCTGGGACCTTTTGTTGTTGTCAGAAAAGGGGGTGAAGATTCATACTATCTGCAAAACATGGTTTGTGAAGATCAGGAATTGCCTGTTCATGGGCAATTCTTGAAGCTTTTCTTCTCTTGAGCATCACAAAGGATTAAGGGTTTCTAGTGCATGGACAACTCTTGTGTATCCTCTCTAAAATTTTCTTCCATGCACAGTAGTTTAGCTTTGCATTCATCTCCATTTCACTTCCATTTTGCATTCATTTTGCATCCATCTTCCATTCCCTGCATTCATTTCCATTGCCATTCATTCCATTCATTCCATTCTCTATCTAGTTTGCTCACCAAAAAATTCTGGATCCTTGCAATGATCTGACTATCATTCATCCCCAGACAAAGCCACTGTTAGAACTGTAAAAATTGATATTTTCACATGTTGGTTTCACTCATAATCTTTCATGTGAGTCCTACCTTTGATGCATTTCCCTCTCTTCATGCATGTTTTCTCCATATTTTTCAATATTTCTTCTTTTGAATCCATCGGGTCTTGCATATTTCACATCATGGTTCATCTTGCTGTGACATTTTCTAGGTCTCCCCGACCCGTTTTGCTAACATTTGGGTGTGTAGGGCAGTCGACAGGACTTCTTTGTTGTCTTGGCGACCACATGTATGCATTTTCTGTCAGTGTGAGGTTGTGGCTATCAGTGGAAAGTCTTAGCAAATATCGATTGTCACACTGACCGCTTGGTATAAGTTTTCATATCGGCAAAGGTTTTTACATTCAGCACAATGTCACAAGTTTCTATTGTTACGTCGACCGATGCCTAAGCGGTGGTTTCAGTGAGAGTTTAATCCTTCAGCAAAGGGTCATGGCGAGGAGGTATATGTTATAGTGACTTTTCAAGTCGAGGATGATGTATCGCTATAAGTTATAGCTATCGGTGTAAGGTCATGGAGAGTGACGTTTGGTCTTGCCGACCTTACATGTTGATCTACTTTGATGTGCATATCGCTATAAGGTTGGCGGTGTGTTGGCGTGTATGTGGTCTCGGGGTGACTTTCGGCATAATATGGAACTCTCTACATAGCGTCTCCCCGAGTGTAATGAGCTACGATGACATAACAAAAATGTAAAAGGTTTGCTTTCGGTATAACTAATGACTTTCTATGTAGTATCTCACCGACTGTGGTTGGCTATACTAAAACGAAAGAAAGGCATATGGTTACTCCTTGACTTCGATGTAACCATTGGAATATCACAGTGACTTGAATATTAGTGATGTCTTTGGTGAAGCTTGGTTTAATCTTTGAGACATCTCCTTGAAAGTGATAAGCTACAGTGCCTGTGAACAAAATGAAAGGGTTGCTTTAGTGTGAGATGTGCCCCTGTCTCGATGAATGGAAAGGACATAAAGGAAATATATTTCGATGAAACATTTTGAATCTATATGACATCTCAATGATAGTGCAAGCTATAGCGATATACAATGGAACAAAAGGCTACTACATGGCTTATGTATAATGTACGAGTAGCTGTGGTGAATGTGAAAACAATATTCAAGCAGAACAATAAACGTTTGAATTACCTTCGGCATAAGTTGCGCTATGTCTCGTCGACTGCTTATTGGTAAAAATAGAATTACAAATCACTGAAGCTAACATGAATTCATTTTGGTGACCGTTGCAGGCTGACATATTTGGAGCCCGATTTTCATACTAGGCCGACATGATGTCTTATTTGGATATTCTTCTCATGCTGGTTTATAAATAAGCATGATGTAATTGTTAATTGACCATCGGAGATTAGATTTTTGATACATTGCAAATAGATACATTAGAATAAAATTATTAGACCAGAGGCTATTGTTGCATAATTTTCACAATGGAGGTATTTATGGGATTCAGTTGATGTTGCTGCATTTTTTGATGTCATTTATCTATTGAATTAAAATGAAAATACTGCTAAGTTGTCTCCATGATTGATTTTTCTAGTTATTTAAGTTGACATAACAAGTTTATGTTCAATTTATCAATACACATTTGTTGTATTCGTGAGATTAATCAATTGGTTCTTTCAAGTGAAGATTAAATCCTTTTATTGATCACAGTAATCAGAGAGATTCATTGTGGATTATTGAAGTAGAACTTAGTAGTCACATTATTGCAAGTTTATACAAGTTGTAAACACATATGTGCCAGATAATTTGTGTTTTTCTCAGAAAGTGTTGTTCATCTTGATCTCATTTGACTCCACCTACCCAACAGGGCACTAGTCTCTGCATTTCACTATTTGAATCCATTTCAATTTCTTTATATCTATTAATTAAGCATTCTAGGATTTAGATCAGAAGGTAGCTATCAAGTTTGGTTTCATTTGTTCACTGTAATCTACCATTGTGGACAAAGCATTCCAGAAGGATAATCATATGATAAGCCTACATTGTTCAAGAGAGGTACACGCGCCTTGGTCTTGCAGCACCAGAAGAGTAGAAGGTTTAATTGTTTCAAACCTTGTTCTGTTACCATGAAGCATCGTGAAAGCTTGGCAACCTTTTGTGGTTCAAACCTGCCCTTTTGAGAGCTAACACCTGGATGAACCTTGTCACCCTTGTTGGTGCTTGGATATAGGAGTTATTTTGTGTTGTAAACCTTCTTCTATTTGTATCATCATTCTTCCATGTTTGTGCTTGATTTTTGATAAATTGGGGAAAATGCAAAGTGTTGGAGGGATTTAGGATTCCCTTTCACATTGACCCAATGTTTTATTTTCACTTTTTCTTCTCATGCATTCTTCATATGGTCTAATATAGTAGGGGTTGATGAGAACTCATTTATATAATATTATTATACTTATATATTTATGACCAACTCTGACCCCAAAATATCAAATCACCCCTATGTCTTCTATTTGTGTTTTTTTCCTTTTCACTCTCCTTTTATCTTTCTCTCTTCTTTGCTTGAGTTTTCCCTTTCATGTTTGACAACACCATTTCTATGACACTTTTATTTTTATAAAATACATTCGTTTCCAACAAATATTTTTTCAAGAATCACATTCATGAGAAACTTGGACCCCTAACAGAATGTGTTTCCTTCATCATGGGTTCACAAAGAAAGAACTTGAGAATCTATGCAATATTTTTTCAAGAATCACATTCATGAGAAACTTGGACCCCTAACAGAATGTGTTTCCTTCATCATGGGTTCACAAAGAAAGAACTTGAGAAACTTCCTTCGAGGTGGGAACAAATTTTACTTTCCCCTCACAAGGGGGAATTTTCTTCCTTTCAAATTCCTTGATCATGAAGTGAACATCTTTCAAAAGGTTTCCTTGATGAAGAATTTATTTGAAAACACCTCTTTCACACTTTCAAATAGTCCATCCCTTGAGTAGACCTATCTTCATGCCAAGTTCTTAAGGGACCCCTTTGAAATCTTTCCAACCTATTGACGGTCTACGCGACTGTCCGCTTACTTTTCTACATGGCTGCTTTGTTTTCAGACATGCTCTATCTATGGGTAAACATGTTGCTTTGTAGGTGTGTTTCTAAAGCCGTTTTCTGACTATACAGAGTCCCCTTTCTCTAGGGTTCCTCCATGTGAGAAATCTTGGGGGATGCCAGCTCCTTGTAGGTTTGTAGGCCTGTGAGGTGCTTACACCTTAGGGATTCCTCCATGTGAGAGATCTTGGGGGTTGCATCCTTATAGGTCTATGGGCCTGTGAGTTGCTTACTTCTTTGGGCTTCCCTCTTGCAAGTATGTGAGCTTATAAGGCACTTGCTTGTTAGGGATTCCTTCATGTGAGAGATCTTTCCCAAGGGTTTCCTCCTTGCAGGTCTACGAGTCTGTGAGACACTTTCATCTTGCATGATTTATCCATTGTTGTTCTGAGGTACTTCAATGTACTTTGTGTAGCTTCATAGTTTTGCAGGGCTATGGGGTCTTTTGTTTGAATCTCCTTAGGGAGGGTACCTATCTAGAGTCCTTTGCTTGCTCTACACTTTTGAGTTCACTAGATCATGGTCTACTTCCTTGATAGTTTAGGTATAAATTTCTAACCCTACTAACTCTTCAATCTACTTTACTGAAGCACTCATAAGTACCTATGCTCGCTAAAGTTGTGGAAAAATGTATAGGAGCAAATTTGCACCCATTAAGAAAATTCCAATTTTTCATACCCTCACCTTAGAAAATCAAATTCGAAGGAAACATTCTACATCACCCAACTTCCTTCCTTCCAATTGGCATCTATCTTTTATGTTAGTGAGAGAATTTCCATTAGGGACACATGCACGACACACAAATTCCCATGTAGTGTGCTACCATCCTTGATGGATTCCTACATATGAATTTTGTAGAGGTGTTGCACTCCATATTGGGGACAAATTGTAACATCCCTCTTCGACCAATTGACATGAAAATGCCTTATTCTTCCTCATTCTTCCTTCAAATTGATCCATTCTCATTCCATTTCATCTCTTCAAAATCTCTTGCAATCTCTACACACATTCTCAAGCTATCTCTTAGCATTTTCCAGCATTCACTTCACTCCCAATAAGCATTTTCAACACTCCATTGTAGCAGCAATAGCACTCCATCAACTCCACATAGAAAAGGTGAAGCAAGCCATTTAAGTGTGGGCTTGGAGTCTTACAAGACCTCCTTTAATTGCAGTTGTGGTTGTGGTGATATTGCCAAGTCCATATTCTCCTCCATTGGCTAGTGAGATTTTAGGTGGAGGTGGTAACGTTTCACTCCTCTCCTTTTTGTTTTGGTTGAGTAGCATTATTTTTTTTTTGTAGTGTGTATTGCTGTATTTTCTTTCATTTATTGCATATTGTACTTCATTTCTTTCTAGCTATCTGTGGAGGTGGAAACACCAAAATGAGGCTCTAACTGAAGCAGGCCCCTATACAGCCCCAATAATTATCCCCTTCTTTCTTGTGTGTAGGTGAAAGTACATGTGGAGCGTGCTAGTGAACATACACTCTTGTGAGATTATCTTCATCACCCTAGCTTTTACCTACCTATTTTATCATCTTCATCTTTATCTCCCCTACTTTATTATTCTATTTTTCCCATTGAAACCAACTAGCTAGGTTATTAGTTAGTTTATGAGTAGTTTATACTGTGTTCACTTTTTTATGATTGTACAAATGCCAACGCACCCGAGAGATGCCAGCGTGTCACGCTGTTCTCCCAGAAGTGAACTGTCATCCTCAAATAGAGAGTTGTCTGAGACACAACACTAACTCCAAAAACCTGCCCTCCCAACCCAAACCTATGTTTGGGATCTATAGCATGACAAAAGTACATTATAGTCCTCATCATTCTAGATCCTTATCTCAATACACCTTTTAAAGCAAGGTAAGTTGGGTAGCCCTCCGCTCTTGACTCTCCGTGACCTGGAGCCCTGACATAGTTGGTCCCCCTATATTATATGCTCTAAGATTCCTTTTTTTAAGGATGAGTTTTTTTTCTAGAACTTATCTTATCCTATGTTGTTAGGACCTAGTTATCTCATGTGATAGGATTAAGACACTTGTCATGATCTTGGCTAATCCTATACACCACCTTTCCTATATAAGCAAGGCATCATGTATACACATTGTCATATTTAGTTCATAATTATTGCATCCTTAATAATAGCATGATATTTCTACCATTTTTCCCTTGTGGAAGATATTTTTTCTTGCAGGTGATCTTGAGGTGTTTGAGGAGTTCATCATAAACTCCTACATGTTATCAAAGCTTTAGTGTTGTAAAATTCTTCCCAAATCTAAGGGACCAATCTTGCTATGAAATTTTTGCTGGGTGTGAGTTGGGGTCTTGAGAGCCTTTCCATTGAATCCTATGCATCAAAGAAAATCAAGTTTGACTTTTGTTTCATCAAAATTTGACATATTTTATCAAATCTGTAAGGGTTTAATGCTCAGATTTGGCAAACAGATTTCTAATAGAGTCATTTTCATTTTAACATTAGAATCTAACTTCTACTCATTGATTTTCATGATTCAAGTGGCATTGGAAAGCTTATTTTGTCCTCTACATAGATCTAAGGTCATTTTTATTCATGGAGGAAAATGTGACCATTCATCAGTGCATGCATTAGGTTTGTATTTTCTCTACACTTCATTTCAGTTCTAGATCATTTCTCAATAGACTATTGCTTCATAGATTCCAGATTTGTACTAGTTTGTGAGTTTTCCAGTGTTCCTTAGCATTGTAAGATGGAAAAAAACAAGCTAGCCTAGATAATAGTGACAACCACAACACTACTAAGCTAATAAGCCAATCTAAAACAAGAGAATACAGTCAAATGAAAGCAAGAAAATAAAGCACTCCCCATTGAAGTTGAATCACTTCTCTTGTCTCTCCTTTTTTTTGCAAATATGCCCTTAGATTTGTAGTCTAACTTGTGCAAATACCTGCAAATTGTAGGCAAGAAAGTTGGAGATAAGTAGTTGTTAAGGAAAAAATGGAGGAGAAAGGCTTCTTTTATAGACAACCATTCAAATGGATAGATGAGATCAATCTTCTAGAAAGATTCCAATATCAATAGATGAGAAAACATGCAACACATGAAAGGGGAGGTTACAAAATGGATGGTCAAGATTAGAAAGAGGCCAAAGATGATCGACGGTTGAGATTTGAAAGTGAGATACTGAAGGAGGAATATGGAGAAATTAAAAATTGAAAATAATTAATTCATGAGAAGGAATGTTTGGAAAAGTGGAGGCATAAATAATTTTTCAAAATTATTTATTTCAACAAAAGGCAAGCGGGAGAAAATGGACATTTAATTAAAATACATTATGATATCAATTTAATCAAATGGGGAAAATGGGCATGAGGCATTAAATAATTAATTTGAGTTAATTATTTAATAAAAGAGAGACATTGGAAGATAGTTCAATATTTTTGACAATTATTTAACTATAGAAGAACTAAAGGATTAAGGAATAGCCAAATAATTAATTTTAATTATTTAACTATAGACGAAGGATGATAAGCAAATAATTAAATAAATGGTAATTTATTTAAGTATTGAAGAAAGGGGGAGATTAGTGATGCAATTAATTTTATTTAATTGATCAAGATGGAAAATATGTTAGGAAGTGAATTAATTAAATAATTAAAATTATTTAATTATATGGAGACAAAGACCAAGAAAAATGACGCTCACAGACTTAGGACATTTTTTAGTATCTACATTCTGTCCCTCCTTGACATAATGTAGTTCATTGTGTTGTGTCAAAGAAATTCAGTCGAAAGATGCCCTAGTGAAAGCAAGGTATAGGTATGGTCCATCGGAAAAATTTTACAAATTTTTTAAAAAAATGGAGAATTATCCCGATAAGATAATTTGATTGCCAAAAATTTAACAGTGAAGATGGAATTGATTTTTGAGGTTGCTAAGGGTGCCAAATTCAAGTTCAAAGTCATCAAGTGTGCCCAGTAGATAGGGCATGTAAAAACCCTAATTTTGAACCTATAAATAGGAAGTTGAGTGAGAAAATAGGTGATTATTGCATTCCCAATTTAGAAAACCTTGGAGCTTTGAGTGATTGTGTTGCGAAGATGTCACCTATTCTAGATGTCGCACACCACACATATCGCATCTGTAGGACCGCCAACCTGAGGGAGCACCCGTCTCGATGAGTACTACAAACCCACCTTTTATTTTTTTAAAATTTTCGTGCATTTAGGTAGGAAATCAATTTAGTAGGAAATTGCATCACATAATTTTGCAACATAATTATGTGTGTGACTAATGTAAATGAGAAATAGTTCACCGCAATCATCTTGTCACAACACAATTGTCTTAGTGTTATGTTGTGTGGTCTCACAACATGCCCCAAGATTGATAGAATTGGGGACCTAAGTGAAAAAATAACTCTTATGGCAGGAGCTAGCAAATTGAAATATCACCAGAAGTGAAGAGAAAAGAGAAGTCTTTAATATAAAATTACTTCATAGTGTAAATATTTTGGATACTAGATACTGAGTACTGGAAACATTTGAAAAGGTGAAAGGTAATGTGAATTTGAATGGAAGGCTCTCGTTCGATGTTTGTACTCCATTAAAATGGAGTTCTGATATAACCGAAGTCTGGAAAAGTTCGTGGGTAAAGTTGAATACTGGGTACCGGGTACAAGGTTGCAATGTGAAATGAAAATTTTTAATTTGAGATTATCTAATGATTCTGATAATCTGGTATATATGTAAGGATTTATGATATGCTAGAAAGCATGTTATTTATGTGATTTTTTACTAACATTTGAATAATGTTTTTTTTTCTTTTAAAGGGATTCAATGTGTTGAATTTGTGATTGTAGGAGATATAGATTGCGATGAAAAATTCAAGTATGGACAGTCAGACAAATTGTATTTGTGAACAAATCTGATTATGTTACGAGGTTCAATGATGCACTTTAAAAGCTCATGTTGGAATGGAGTTCATTATAAAGATGTGCCAGATACCAAAATATTAGGATGTTGTAGTTCAAGCATGTAGTATAGAAGTGTACTTATTCTGGGAGTGACTCATTCCTGGAATGTTCAAATTGAGGAACCTAAAATATAGGAATAATACTTCTGCCTGATCACTCCATTTTTGTGGGAAGTTCCTATATTTTTTTTTAGAGGATTTTTTTGGTTCAAGAAAGATCCTTGATGATTAAAGATTAAACACCCGAAGAGGTTTAATATGTAATTGGAGTTGACTAACTGTTGACTTTGATTGCAATTCTCCTATTGGGCACTAGATTCCACGTGCCTTGATGTGTTTGGTCCCTTGGATTTACTCTCATGTATTTTTCTTATCTTATCTAAGTCTTATGTTCTATAAAAGACCAGAGGATCCCTTTTTTTATATAAAGTTTAGAATTCGTCGATGTGAGAAGAGCATAAACTTTTTCAAGTTTTGTTCCTTTTTCCTATTTTCTAAACCATTCTAGCTTAAAACTTTGTATGCACATAGACATTGATTAATATCATAGCTAATTAGATAGCTACCTATCTTAGTATCTTTTGTAGTTGGTTTTGTTAGTTCAGTTGAACAAGACTGTATGTTGTGCCATTTAAGGGTGCATACAAAACCTACTCGGTGTTCAGAAATGAAACCCCTTTCTTTAAAAGCTTGTACCACTTTATATGTAGTTGTGAAGCAATCTCGTGAAGTATAAAGTGGTTTGCTTTGTTTTAGTTGATTCTTTGGGGCATGCATGGAGAATAACCAAGAGAAACTTTTAATTTTTAGTATTTTTATGCTTTATTTTAGAGTAGATGTTTAAAGTTTTGAAAATGTTCTAAATTTTGAATGAATAGATGGAATTTTATTGATTTTTTTTTGTTTTCCATGAAATTCTTGAATGCTTAATGCTAAATCTACTTAAGTGATAGCAAATAATTTGTGATGTGAACATGAAATAATATTGCAAATCTTTCGACTTCATGATGCTTGTCTTTATGATCCAATTGAAAATTCAATGCCAAAAATATTTAATCAAAAACAATAGTTCCTTTGAGATTAACATGAAATATCATATTAGTACCCTAGACCGACCCTAGTGCAATCATGACTTGGTTATCAGAGACTTGGGATTGAACTAAATTCAATATTTTCATGTTAAAGAAAAATTCCCCTTTAGGTTGTCTTTGTTCCATATCTTTCAAGAAGGATAGGCTCTTTGTGGTCTTGTCTATGAAGAATTTATTTGTCATGTTTTTTGTGAGTAAAATCATCATCAATAGGCTAAGGAATTGGCATTTGTGTTGAGACACATAAAATGGTGCAACACAATTGAATTTTTGAGTCGCATATGTAGCCGAGAATAACTCAATTGAAAGGTTTCGACATAAACATTGTATGAAATGACGTATTTGAAAGGTGAACGAAACAATTGCAGTTGCCAGCCAATGGAAAATGTGTGTGACGTATTTGATAAAGCAACGATGCAATTTCCTAGTTAAAATTTTTCCCTAGTTTAGGATATTTTAACTTGGTCAACTTAGGTCTAATAGGTCAACTGAAGGTCTTAGATTGATATGATGTTTGCTTGATGATTTCGGGTGTATCTACCTCTTATCTATATATGGGAGTCACGACCAGATGTGTTTTAACTACGACACTAGTTAGATGACGAGGAGAGATAGACATTGTTGGATCTTGGTTTGTTTTATGTTACCTATATGCTCATTATTAGGGAAAATAGGGGCATGTTGACAACATTGGCAGAGCAATGGTACTCTAAGACTAGCAGGTTTCACTTGGCAATGAGGGAGGTGATACTCACCCTTGAGGATGTTTACCCGATATTATGCCTACCGATTCAAGGTGAGTGGGTGTGATATGACCCCACTCGAAGATTCTAGGAATTTTATGAGTATTATGACTATGAAAATGATGCAAAGCTCCAGATCGAGGGATAGCAGATTAGATGGGAGACCTTGGAAGAGAGGTATGACTAATATGACTGTGTTTTGTGCACATTGATAGCAAGAGTGATTATTCCTAATCGTAGAGGTCATGATTTCCCAGTAGGCTAGGGAGAGATGCTCGAGTCGATGGTTCGTAAGGGTACAATGTATGCATGGGGACCATGCCTATTGGGTATGCTTTATTTCTAACTCCACAATATTGCTTATAGAGGAGGATAGATTCTCAGCTATGGGGTCACATTGCTTATAGTATGGGCTTGGGAGCATATTAGTGTTCCGTTCACTGACGGTTCATTAGCTAGAATCTAACACTCCATACTCATACATGTATCAGGGTTCCCTTGTTGGAAAAAAAAGGGAAGAAAACTAGGAGGGGGGGTGAATCAGTTGTCATAGAGATTTAAACTTATCCAACTAAACTTAAACTTAATCTCAGATTTGATGAATAAGCAATTAACCATAAGCAATTAAAACATCAGAGAGACAAGAACACAAAGATTTTTTTTTGTGGAAACCCTGTTAGGGGAAAAACCACGATGGATGTTAGTCCACAAGATTATACTCTTCTAAAAGTATAATGAGAAATAACAAGGGGAATGCACATGCATTCAGGCACACTGCCTAGAGTTCATTGCCCACCATGTGTCACTCCCAACAAGGTTGGATTAAAATGTAGAGGGTATGAACTAAGAAAATAACTTATGCTAAAGCCCACCATACCCACTAGGCCTAACACTTCTTCTGGCTACTCACACAATCTCTTCTTCACACTCTACTCTACAATCAAATGATATCTATACACACACATAGGAGCACCTTTTTCACTCACAACATCAATGAAACAATCACACTTATATATCCGCTACATGAGATTTCACCACATCTTCGTCGACTATGAAAAATAAAATATATTTGCAATGTCGGCCTAAATTAACAACTAGATTTTTAATGTGAACCCACCAAGGTTAGCCACAACATAGTGGAGACCCAAATTTACATCTCCAACACAAAATGACTTTAATTGATTCTTCCTCGAAGATCCAAAACATGCTACCACCATCATGTCAGCTAAGAACAAGAAAAATCGAACATGCACAAAAAGATCTTCAACCATGAGCACATGGATCAATGTGGACCACAAAGATAGAAAATGAAACCACAAAGATAGAAAATGAATTGGAGGAATTTAAGAACACCAAGAAACAAAAGAGAAGCATTCACAACAACTTAGATAACTAGAATCATACAAACTTCATTCAAGAGCACTGATAGAGACAACAAAAATACTGTCAGACCACAACACATGCAAAACTTCATGTGGACCTCTAAAGCTTCCAGTAGATGATCTAGACATACTCAATAATAAACCATTTGATCCACATCAGCTAATCTTTAACGTTCAGAACAAAATTCCTTCAGGACCTGCACAGTTCCATTGGGAACCTGAAACACT